>JAFFSR010000274.1:3307500-3917500 GCA_017163975.1 Anastatus disparis | reverse complement strand
AAGTCGAGCTCAATTTTCGACTTTTGTGGATTATGTCTTACAATTTACATACGATTTAGGACATTCTTTACTTTTGTGTAATGGACTTAAGCTTTTCTTTAATATTTGTTTACATATACAATAACGTATACTCAAATTTAAAATTCTAGAGTTAATTTACTTTTCAGTGAATTTTAAATATTATTGTAATTAAAATATTTACCAACTTTTTCTACGAATCTCCGGTTCTTCGGATTCGTGCATTTTTTAGGTATGTGCTTCGAGTATATATGAAGCGTGTAGCTGCAAAGGTGGCTATCTCCATTTTTTCCGAATTCATTTTTATTGCATTTTCGTATACAGAACATTAAAATTTATCATGAAAAAATCATATGGGACCAAAATATAGGTATAGTCTTTTTTTATGAAATGAAAAAAATATGGTGTATTGCAAAATACACTGACTTTTAAGTATAAGTACAGCAGAAAATGTTATTTCTTGAAAAAAATTTTCTTGGAGATAACTACTTTTGCAGCTATACGCTTCATATACGCGGAAGCAGCATGTTATATGGTAAATTGGTGGATATTTTAACGATGATGTGAGAAAGACAGAAAATAAATACTTAAATACTGTCTCTCTGGTGCAGCGCTTACGGGAGCGTCACACGAGAGAGATAGGATTTAAGTTAATATCCTCTTTCTCTCTACCTAAAGTTGCCACCACTTTTTAACACGGCATGCTTCCTTCATAGTATATAAGCTCTGAGGGTATGTGTAATTATTTTTGTAATAAGATTTTCTTTTCATATTGTTTCCTATATAATTGGTAGTTATTATATTTTAAAATGAAACTATCTTTTTCTACAGTTCTTGGTTCCTACGGATCTGCGCATTTTATCGTAATAAGAATAGCAATTTTTATTGAGTCCTATATAATGAGTAGTTATCATATACAAGCACTTTTTTGAGGCCTCTTTCTTGGGACTTATGTGGGCTTTAGTATATGTATTTTTCTCTTCATTTATGTTTCACTATATTTTGTTTTATTATCTTTTTTCACTCTCTATTCTTTCTTCCTTCATTTTTCTTTTACTCTCTCCATCTTCACCTAACCTTCTTAATTTTCTCTTTTCTTTAAAGTATAGATTTTAATAATGATATAATATTAGAGTCTACACTTGATTAGCTTCTAGAAAAAAGAGAAAATTTTTGTCGACAGCGCATCTCTAAATGCAGTTGAATTGAACTTAATCAGCTAATTTTTGAGTGACGTTTTGTCAATTTTTATCTAAATTTTGTATAATTGAACTGACCTTATAAATAAATTTAGCTAATTTGAAGGCAAATTTATCCTGCTTCTGCTAAATTTTAACTGAATTTTAGCTAACTTTTATACAACTTTCAGCGAATTTTTTAACCAACTTTTAGCTAACTTGTTACTACTATTTTAACGAAATTTCAACTAACTGAGGTCATGATTGATTCTTATACACGGCGGCAGCGTCGATAACGATGGCAAAAAACTTTTTATAATATAATAAGATATATATCTTTCTATATAAAATAGTTTTAAAAAAATTTTAGTTGTTGAGCCCTTACATCTTACCCATAGAACTCTTATTTTCCACCCTTTTATTTGATAAAACCCATTTACTACTCAATTTACACCCATTTCCACTTTTTTCAACTCTATACCCCACCCAACAAAAATAACTGCTGATACCCACGTAAAGATACTCGAGTTCCAAGTTATACTCAATACTGAAATCACGTTTATGGATTCGAACCTTATAGACGAATCTCAATCTTGTGAATACTGAAGATTATCAAATTCCAACCTTAATCTTGAATTTGCACATGCGCACACAGAGAAAGGAAAATACCTAAAAAAATGTACTAACTTGAGTCAGTAGTCAAAAAAACATTACCAGCCGTTTTTTAATTGATACTCAGTACATAAATTAAGACAACCTATATTAGTACATCTTTCAGCGCGTCTTACCCCAAAAATTATTTGGTATAGTACCGAATTTTTCCGTACTACGGAACTTAATTATCTACTCTAATTAATACTCAATAACGTCAAAACCATTAAATTGTAAAACAATTTTTAACAATTGATAAATATAATGTAAATCATATAATATATAACAATTTTGAATTACTAATAATTAATTTTAAACTCAAAAGCTAACTATTTTAAAACGAAGTATAGCAGATGAACATGTATCGTTCTATTCCTTAAATATCACGAATTAGAAAATTAATTATTAGTAAATTAAAAGTGTTATATATTATAATAATAATTCTATATTTATCAATTCTTAATTTTAGTAACAGAAAAAGCCGCACCAAAAGAGATAACAATCAAATTTTCTGGAAAATATTGCTCTTGAATTAAGTAGGTGAAATGTCAGTCTTAGTACTGGAAAAAAAGACACTAAGCATCGAAAATTTTTGCTCTCGCTTAATAATATAATAGTACCAACATTAATCCCTAAAATTCAAGCTATGTACTAATTGAAATTATATTGTAACTTTTATTTCAAATACCTAAGTACATAAATTAGATATACTAGATTTAGTACCTATTTCAACGGTACCAACGAATATAGACGCTTATAGAAACGTACTCTTAAATGGGAAATTTCTGCCAAAAATGAGTTATTCAGCTACTGAGGCCGCCACTAGATCCCACGTATTTGTAACTTCATATATATCAAATTTTTCTTACGTATAGATATACAAACAATGTTTAAGTGTTACCCAGATTTTCGGACGAAAAATTTAACCCAGAATAATCCTTTTATAAGCGTCTATCTTCTTTGACATTGCTTTCCTTTCTCCGTGTAGTTGTTAGTTTTAGGAAACGTCAAATACTGTTTTCGATTATTTTATGGTTCGTAATTGAAACACGTGATTAAAAAGAATGAATTCCTATCATATTTCTTTATTGATTTAAATGCAATCTAGTAAAATAATTGTAACGTTAATTCATGCTTTTTTATAAAAATATAAAATTTTAATTTAGTACGAAACTTTAATATCAAAATTCATAAGTTCAGTTCTTTTTCATTTTAAAATTGGCTAATCTATACATAATAATATAATATATGAAAATTCAACTGAGCGACGTTAGGAGCGAGGTAAATTAAGCTAGTTTATATTAATTTTAAGTAATTTTAGGTAAATTTTGGTTTGATTTCAGCTAAATTTCAGCTGAATTTTAGATCTATTTATATTACATTTTCTCTTTACTATTGAAATTATATCGCCGCTGTCGTCGCGGTCGTCCTCAGAAATATACCCCTTATCTTTGGAACTACATTACAGCGTTACATTGAGCTGGATTTAAGTTTGTAATTAGCTTGGAAATAACTAAATTAAGCTAAATTTAAGCTTTGAAATAGCTGAAAATTAGCTGAATTAAGCTGAATTTAAGCTTGTAGTGAACTTGGTAATAGCCAATTTTAAGTTTTGTATATAACGATTTATCATAACATATAAGTTTAAGATTATTAATAGATGAAAAATAGGTAATAATAATTTTTTTACAATCAGATTGATGATATAAAATAATTATTAATTTTATGATTTTATTTAAAGTATAGGGTTAAAAATTTTGAAAAAGCTAAATTGAAGTATAATAATCAAATGATTAAATTTTGTTAAATCAAAATTAAATACTTAGATATAGTCTTTATTAATTCAATTTAATTATTATTGATTTAATAAAAAAAATAATCCCAGATATCGCCCATATATTGCGCATACATCGCAAAATTTTTAAATTTTACATTTTTTTACTAATTTCCCCGATGTATCGGCGATGGTTCGCCGATGTATATATATAAAGTTCCCAAAATAATATTTTCAGTATATTTGCATAAATGTGTCTTTTTTTAAATAAATGTTTCTTTATTGTTTATAAACATAAAGGAAGAAATTAATAAAAATATTTTCATATTTTTTATAGAATATTTACTCTTTTTCTACTGTATTTACAGGTTCTATGACATAAATAATATTAGTATGAATATTCTTTACATAAAAACAAACGCATTGTAATAAATTTATTTCAATTAGATTAATGTCTCCTTCGCCTCGAATTTGATGCACAAAGTCTAAGACACTTTGACCAATAGTTATTGCATAAGGATTGAAAGTAACAAATCTTTTTATTACTGCGCAATACTTTGGTTGACAGTTACAATCACCAATACAATCACAATAAACTTTAGTAAAGAATTGAATCTCTCCTATACAATTTTTTTTATCCAATGTATATTTAACGCAAGAAGATTTACTTTTTATTTCCTTGCATAATGTGGATGAAAAAAGTACAATGTTTTTGAACAGTTTTTTAAAAATGTACATTTTACGCTCAATATAATCAGGTGAAATCGAAGAAACTTTGTTTCAAAAATTTTGCTTCGAAAACAATGTTCCCACAATATACATTGAATTAGAAATAAATATATAATTTCCTTTTGTTATTTTCGAAAAAATTTTATCACAAAATTTTACAGCAAAGCTGTTTGGTTCACACAATTCGTTTCTTAATGTTGCTAGGTTTATGTACATTGATACTCCTTTGCATATTTGTAATTGAGGTGAATTGCTGCTATGGACAAGAATTTTCAACTTTCCATTCAAATCTTCATAAGGGAAACATGACATAGTCCATAAAGGCCCACAACGTTTTACCACCTCTTGTAAATGTCTCATGTGGTGTAAATTACATGTCATATTTTCAAGCCCATAAAGCTCTTCAAATCTTGATACAAATTCTGTCAATAACGTACCAGCTAAATTCACCATATCACTTGTCACTGTGTTCTTACATAAAATGTATATAGATGACAATATTAGTTTATAATGCTCAAAATATACACTCGGTAAAATATCATTTAAAATAGGCAAAGAATAATAAGGCAAATAAAATTTTAATTTTATCGTTCTAAAATGATAGAACCGATACTAATTATAATTTCATTATTATTATATCAAACTATATACTTTAATTTATTATTTAATTTATTATTACAATGTAAAAAAATGTATACAAAAATAAAAAAATAATTGTTTTGCAAAAAAAATAGTTTTTCAGTTCCATCTGAATTCCATAAATAAAATTATTGATTATCATATTTAGGAAAATGTTAAAATTATTTTTGAAACTTAATACATACATCGGCGAACCATCGCTAATCCATCGGCGAAGCATCGCCAATCCATCGGCGAACCATCGCCAATCCATCGGCGAACCATCGCTAATGCATCGGCGAACCATCGCTGATACATCGGGGAAATTAGTAAAAAAATGTAAAATTTAAAAATTTTGCGATGTATGCGCAATATGTGGGCGATATCTGGGATTAGTCCCGTGGAGGAATATCGGCGAAATAATATAATATTTCGCGGAGATATGGACATAGCCCGGCGATGGATACGCGATGGTTCGCCGAAAGTATTTGCGATATTTCGCACAAAGTATCTGCGATTTATCGGCGATGGTTCGCTGAAAGTATTTGCGATATTTCGCACAAAGTATCTGCGATGTATCGGCGATAGTTCGGCTAATGCATCGGCGATGCTTCGGCGAAAGTATTTGCGATGCCTCGGCGATGGTAATTTTTTTTGCGCGGGCATCGATTAAAAAAACGAGAAAAAACAATGTTTGATTGATAGATCTATATACTAATTAAACTATTCTTTAATTCATTATATCACAGTCAACATAGGTATTCTTTTTATTTAATAATCTACGTATAGAAATAATAGTTATTTTTTCTGCAGTTCTAAGTTCTTTGGACTTAAAAATTTTTGAAAAATAGTCCTTAATCGATTAAAAATTATTTGCAATACCTAAAAAACGAATAAAATTATCACATGAGATTTTGGCATGAGAAATCACCTGAGATTTTTTTGTAGGGTTATATAAAAGTTATTAAAAAAATTGCAAATTCTTAGATATTTTTTTAAAGTTATGAAATTAAAATGGGAGTTGGCGCGCTTGCGCACAGGAGGTTTGCCTCTTAGTATGGTATAAAAAGACTTCACCGCCACTGTGTATAAGAATTAGATGTGTCCCCAGTTAGCTAGAATTGGGCTAGAATTAAGCTGAAATTTAGCTAAAAGTTAGCTAAAAGTTAGTTTATAGATAGCTAAAAGTCAGCTAAAAGCTAGCTAAAGGTTAGCTTGAAGTTAGCTAAAAGTTAACTGAATTTAACATTAAAGTTAGCTAAATGTATACAAAATTTAGATGGAAATCAGCTTAACGTTAGCTAAATTTAAATCAATTTTAAGCAATTTCAAGTAAATTCTGATTTGACTTCAGCTGAATTTTATCTATTTATATTATATAGACGTAAGCCTCAAATCGAAATTATCTTATCACCTACCTCAGCCTCTACTTACTTTCGATTTTGTAAGAAAGAAATTTCTTTTTATGATTTATTGTTGAGATTATGTTAAATTCTTATTTTATGCATATCTATAATTAAATACAAATTGGGCGAAAAATTAGATTGGATTAGATAATGTTTTATTTCGTATTATAATTACAAAAAGAGCGTGTAAAATTACAAATAAAGTTAAAAATACATAAAATACTTGAGATAGCCTTACATATATAAAATTAAAATAGTACAGTATGATATCACAGTCATAAAACATAATAGAGATAGTAATACTGTAATAGTAAGTCAATAAATTAAATAAATACACGCAAAAAGTATAAATAATATAGTTAAAAATCAGTCTCAAATATCTATCAGTCAAAAGAATTACATAAAATCAAGTGTGTGAAGAGCGCAGTCGAAATATCAGCAGTATACAGTAAGTTAAAATCACAGCAAAGTTGAATGTACAGTAATATACAAGTCAATCTGATAAAAATATAATCATTCACTCTATGCACACATATCCTACATCCACGCCAATAAATACAATCATGCCTTAAATCTATAAAAGGTACATCACATAATAAATTAACACATATGATATAGTCCGAAAATAATACTGTTTAATCGAGGTCGAAGCAAGTCTAAAAAAAGCAGCGTTTGATTGATAGAACTTAAGGCAGATAAAACTATTTTTAATTCATTCATTTTACAGTCAGCGTAGGTATTCTTTTTATTTAATAATATACAAATAAAAATCATAATTATTTTTTTTACAAATACATTTGTAGAAATTTGTGTCGATGATTAGTTAAAAGATCACTGAACATTTACCTGAAAAGAATTTTTAAAAAATTAAGATTATGTAGAATTTTAAATAAAAATTATCTAAAAAATTGCAAATTCTTGAATATTTTTTTTAAAGTTACAGCAACGAGATGGGGGTTGGCGCGCTTGCGCGCAGGAGGCTTGCCTCCCTAGTCTTAATTAAATGTTTCTTTTACAAATATATAAAATAAACGTTATAGAACATTCTATTTCCTAAACCGAACGTTATCAAAGGTTTATCAAATGATATAAAAAGGCATGCGTTCAGCCATGAAGGATTCATTCGATCTTATAATGTCAAAAGCGTAAGATCTAGGCATCCTGTCTCAAATTATCATGTAACTTTAAAAGATTTTGTAATATATATATATATATTATTTTTACTGTATTATCCAATTTTATTTTTACTGATGTCATGACAGTGATTCCTCTTTTAAATTATGTGTTTTAATTCTATGACTGATAGATATTTAAGACTGTTTTTTATTGTAATTTATGTTTTCTGCGTGTATTTAGAATAGTCTGTGATATCACTTTTACATGGTAACTTACTGATACAGTATTATATATTAATTTTAATAATTGACTGTGATATCTTATCTTATTATGTGCAATACTTTTTATAGAATTATTACTTACTATTTCATGTATTACACGCCTTTTTGTACTCTTTTTACAAAATAAATCAATATCTATCTATCTATCTATCTATATATATATATATATATATATATATATATATATATATATATATATATAAATATATATAATTAATTTTTAATAAAAAGATCGAGTATTTTAAATTATATAAAATTATGTTTAAAAAGTTATTTACAAAAGGATGACTTACTGCATCTCATTTGTTCTTTTCTCATAGAAATCATAAAGAAATTAATCATCGCACATTGAAGAGTATTGCACTTGGATATGTCGTCGATAATAATTTCTTTACTCATTTTGCATTAAATAAAAGTGTTATTTATCGCACATCCAAGAATATTGCTTTCAAAGATTTCGTTAATTTAAACACCTTTCTGCATATCTCACAACAATAAAGAAGTAAATTATCGCAATCTTTAGAGTATTGCACTCAACGGGGTCGTCGATAATGACTTTTATGACGTTTTCCTCTACTCAATATGTAATAAAGAAATACAAATTATCGTATTTCCAAGAGTATTGTATTAGAGGAAATTGTCGATAAATTTTTTATATTATTGTTGTATGCACCTTGTATATGCATGTAATTAATGAAAATAATGAAGTAAATCTAAAATTCGGTAATGAAAATATAACCTGGCGACCGGGGCTCGAGTCAAGCCCGCTTCACACATTACACAAATTTTTTCCGTTTAACCTTGTAGTAACGCTAAAATGACCTTAATTTGACTCTGTCATTCGTGTAAACGCATCATTTCACCTTGAATTTTTATAAAAAAAATCTGCATAACTCGAGATGAATGGACCCCGGATTCGGCGATCCCGAAAAGAAATAATTTATATGATCTGATCGGTGGAATCGATATTTTTTTCGCCATACTCTGGCTGAAAGTACCATTTTGGCCCCGGTTGTGAAAAACGAAAGTTGTAATTTCGGCCTGGGTATGGCGAAAAATAGGATACTCACCACGGGAGGTAAAATGGCGACCGCATAGCACATGTTTGTCACCCTCGTCTCTGGCTCGGGTGGCGATTTACATGTGCTATGGACTCGCCAGTTCTTTACCTCCCTTGGCGAGTAATATACTATTGTGTCCCTGTGTAGTTTATCATTATAAACATATCAACATAATAATCACGTTTTTGTTTGAAATACTTAATTTTATAATTTCCTTCTATTACTATTTTCTAATTTATAAAATTATGACTGCATGTTATTGAATATATTATATAAAATGAAATTTAATAATTATGTATTTGATATTATCGTATTGTTTATGGAAAGAAACTTTAAAATAAATATATAAAAAGAATATATCCCTACCGTTTAGCAGGGAAAAACAAAATTGATGGATATTGATTGATGGTATATTCCCATGGTAAATCATTGTTATCACCATCGATTCGCACGAATTCCAAATGATCCATTTTAAATAAATAATTAGCTACAGTTAAATATACGAAGGCAACAGCATTGCAAAAAGCGCAGTATGGCGAATAATACATAACAACAACGTCCTATTAAAAAAAGCATAGTAAGTATCTTTGCAAAATCTTGAAAAATAAAGTCATTATATATACATACTTTTCTGGAGTTATTGATAGTTTCTAAAAAATTTTTTGTCGTTAATTGCGGAATCCAAATTTCAAACTTCAATTTTTCTTTGCATTCACTTTTAGAAATAAATGAGTGTACGTAATGTTTTGGTTTATTAGAACGCATTGTTCGTCTGAGATAGCCTTTTGTATAATTATTTATGAATTGCACAAGAGTATTTCTGCCAAATTTTTTTTGCAAAATGTATTGACTTTCATCCTAAAATTTAAAAAGGATCTTTTCTAAATTATTTAATTTCGAAATATTGTGATTGCTCAATTCAAAATGACTTACATCAGGATCTAAAATGACAACAGCAGTCTTGTCATTTGCCTGGCCAATATCGATACCAAGGCTTTCAGCAAAATAAAAATAATGTAAACTATCAATGGTGACTAGCGCCAAAGTTTTGTTGATTTCACAGATTGAATTCGTTAATTCAAGTTCAGTTTCGTTCTTATTATCTGAATCATGTGGAAACACAGGGTGTTGATAACTATACCCAGCTAAGAATCTTCTACATTTTTCTTTGTTAAATGCTTCTTTTATGAATGTTGCTGATTGATGATCAATCTTTTTATCAATAGACATCATCACAGGCAATAAATCACATCTAAAATAATAATATAAATCATAAGACTAAAAAACCAAACCATTTCTTATTGCACTGAACAAAAACAGCCTTCTTTCTTATGTATTCCAGCTGCCACTGACGGAATTGCTCTGGCAACGTGTATACAGCCTATATTACTGGTGAGACTAGCAGTAGCTACCATGTAACACGGCAAAACTGTCAACCATGATGCAAGCATGACTGATAGTGAAATCATTTAATAATTTTATATATTATAATTAGAATGTTAATTTAAAAAATAATTTTAATGTAACGATACATTATAATGTAAACTTAACCTAAGAAAATTATTTTGATATATTGCAATATTTTCTTAATATCAAAGATAATATTTTTAACAAATATAGAAAAATGGCAAATTATTTTTTTAAATATAAAATAATGTTTAAATCATTAAATTATATTATAAAAATTTATACTGATTTCCATTTTAAAAATTGATTTTTTTCTTAAAGCATTTACTATTATGTTTGTCATTTTTATCAAATGATTCAAATAATCTATATTTAAAATCATAATTTTACGATTTTTTATATTTTTAAAAACGTTACTTTAATTATTAAAAAAAATCGCAACTTATCAAAATAATTTTTTTAGATTAAGTTTACATTAAAATGTATTTACATATTAAAATTATCTTTTACGTTAAATTGAAATCATAATTATAATATATAAATTATTTACAATAATAATTTCCATTTTGAACATTTTTAATACATTAAATTATTAAATAATTTTTCACCAACTCTGCCGTGGGTTGACACCACGTTAAATAATATGTCAACTGTATTGTCTTTAAATGTACATTTAAATGTTAAAGAGCAGAAATGCCCGTTTATAATTAAAAAAAAAAATTTCACTCAAGGTCATGCTTGCATCTCAGTTGGCAGTTTCGCTGTGTTACATCATAGCTACTGCTAGTCTCGCCAGTAATATAGGTTGTATATACGTTGCCAGAGTAACTCCGGCAGTAGCAGCCAGAGTGCCTTATAAAAAAGATTGTTTCTTCAGTGTGAGATAAAGTAGTATGATAATTATTATTAAGAACTTTCGATTTATTATTTTACCTTTTACTTTACGAAATTTGCGATCTTTGTAATACTAATGAATTAAATTGTTATATTTTGAAAAAAATATTGTAATTTAATAACAGTTTTTAGAGCCGTGGTGGCTCAGGGGCTAGAGCATCCAACTCTCACGCAGAGGGCCGGGGTTCGAATCCCGGTGAGGTCGGGATGTTTTCTCCATTTTTTAATTTAAATATTGAAAGTGGAGGATTTCCCGAGCTCACTGACACCGCGGTGGACCACCCCCGAGATATTTTTTTCGGTTTTAACAAAAACCGACGAAAGTCACTCGAGGGCCGGTAAGGCAGAACGCAACTGTTCCACTATTATAGTTGAGCCGGACCGTTCTGCCGGGTAGGTGTTGAGCTCTCGATGCGCTAAAAAAGATGGGTTGAGCGATCCTCCCCGCCTAAGTAGGCCTGCACGATCGAGCACCACCTACCGAAATTAGGGAAAATTGAGGTATGGTTTCGAACGCGAAAACACCGGAACACAAAGGTGGTCGAGGTGTCACTTACTAGGCCAAATAGGCTGTAGGTGGTTAAACCCCAAAGATAGATAATAACAGTCTTTTAAAAAATAATCATAAGTTTAAAATTAAAATCGATAATTTGTCATATGGAATAAATAAATTCAACACCAAAATATATACAGAATAATACAATACATGTTAATCCAGTAATTATTATCAATGAATAAATTAAAAACAGTAAAAATAAAGAAACGATAAGCACTAAGTATTATAGAGATCTACTCGCAATATATATTTAATAAACCTATTCATAATTAAAATCATACTCGTCATTTTTATAAACAAGCAAAAGCTTAGAATAATAAATTCTTATTTGTTAGATTACATTTTCGAAAAGATTTCGAAGATAAAAAATTAACCATTGAAATAAAATAAAACTTATTATATTTTTAGATTCATGTATACAAATGATTTACATGTATTGCATTATTGAATTATATTCTGTATATATTTTGCTAAAGAATTAGTTAGTTAAAAATTTAAGAATCTAAGAATGTTGTTATAAATGTTAAGAATATTTGTTAAGAGGAGGTCACGTATCTCTGTCCTTTTCTAATCAAAGAAATGATTTTTTTACAAAAACTAATAACTTTATCAAAAAATGAAGAGAAAGCTGCATCTTGTATCAGAAAAAGCAATATTTTCTTTGATAAGAAAAAATTAATTTTTTTGCTTCGTTCTCAAGAAAACCTTGAAAAACCAAATTGTCCACCCTAACCTCTATCATTTAGGTTTTTCAAGGTTTTCTTAAAAACGAAGCAATAAAATTAATTCTTTCTTATTAAAGGAAATATTGCTTTCTTATTACGAGAAGCGGCTTTCTCTTTATTTTTTGCTAAAGTTATTAGTTTCTGTAAAAAACTCAATTCTTTGATTAGAAAAGGACAGAGATACGCGGCCTCCTCTTAAATCCTAATTCAGTTTTATTTTAAAAATTCAGCTTTATGTAAATCAAGTCCAGCTCTATGGACTAGAGTCTTAGTTTGATTATTTATTCTAGCAAAATTAGTTTAAACTAATTCGACATGATTCTATAGACTTTCAGTCACGCGTGTACGCATGCGTTGTGATTACTATGTAGTAATCATAACGCACGCACATGATTACTCTATAGTACGGTCAAATTGTTATAGCCTAAATGTCAAAATTAAATTTCAAAAAATACGCAGCCACACAAAAAAAGTTAAAACCCAAGAACCAGGCCATATAGACTTTATGTTTTTGAGGTCGCTAAACATAAATCTGGAGTCATGATCACCCCCCACCCCCCGGGTTAGGTTCAAGCTCGTCTCAAGGTCAAATCTGAAAAATTAACGGAAACCCGATTTTCAACAGTGCATCCTTATGTTTTTGAGGTCGCTAAATCTGAATTTAGAGCCATTTTGACCACACAAGATTAGAGTCAACGTCATTTAAAAGTCAAATGATTTCTTTTACAAGGTTATCCAAGATATGATGAGTATTTTTAATAGTATCTGCGAACAGTGTCGTCAAATGCAAAATAAAAGAAGAAAACGTTACTATGTGCTTTGACGCAATGCTTCCTCATAGAGCTCATTGAGTTAGAGTAATTTTGTTTTTTTTTAATGTAATTTCAATGTGAAAAACTTAATTTCTATTAAAAAAAAATTAAGTAGAAAAAGAAAGAGTAAGAGTAAGCGTGAGGGAGTGATTAGAAAATAGGGAAAGAGTGTAAAAATGAGTACCAGGGTGAGATAGGAAAAAAAAGAGGGAGTGAGAAAATAAGAAAGGAATCAGTGAAAGCGTTCAATCATAAATTAGAAGAAGTGATCAAAGCTACACCAAGAAAATTATATTTTAAAAGCTTGTTTTATAAAGTACAGTAGCAAATAACTTGTATTCAAATTTTAGAGCAAATCTATCGAAGAGTTTACGCAAAATAGAAGGAAAATGAAAATTTTCTAAATTTTTTAAAATTAAAACTAAGCTAAGAAAATCGGTTTTCAAAAATCATCCTTCTGTTGGCAGTTACAAATAATTCCCATGCAAATGGCAAATTTATCAAGTGATTTACGTAAAATAAAAGAAAAACAAGAAAATCAAAATTTATTCTCGAATTTTGAAATGGTTTAAAAATGAAAACTACACTAAGAAAACCAATTTTCCATAGCTTTCCGCCTACTTAGACAAAAAAACGCTGCCAAGTGCTTTGGCGAAATGTTTTCTCATAGAGCTCATTGAGTTAAAGTTATTTGATTTTATTTTTTTAAATGTGATTTTAATGTAAAAAACATAATTTCTATTAAAAAAAAATTAGTGACTGTGAGAGAGTAATTAAGAAATAAAAAGAGAGAGTCAGGAATGGATAAAAATAGAGTAAATAATGTTAAAAATAAAAAAAAAACTTTTTAATGTACTACGTTTTTATAATGAACCAAAAAGTATAAAATAATGTGTAATAAAATGAAAAATGAATAATGATTTGAAATTAAAAAAACGTGAGGCGCATGTTTATTATTATGTATTGTATGCGCCCCACGTTTTTTTTATTTCAAATCATTATTCATTTTTAATTTTATTACACATTATTTTATACTTTTTGGTTCATTATAAAAACGTAGTACATTAAAAAGTTTTTTTTTTTATTTTTAACATTATTTTATACTTTTTAGTTCAATTAAAAAACGTGGTAGATTGAAAATTTTTTTTTTATTTAAATATTATCTTATACATTTTGGTATTATTATTATTATTATTATTATTAATATTATTTATCGTGTTGTCCAACAGTGCATATTATATAGCATATATATTGTTGTCAAGGGACTAAAACGTGTTTCATCTATTTTTTTTAGAGAACACGTAATCGCATGGCAAGTTTCCCGCCATTTTGACGATAATGACGCCATTAGAAATTCAACCAAGATTTATTGTTTCATACATTGTTAGACCATGAAATGAATAAAATACAGTCTCCAATTCTATATGTATAATAGAAAATGCTGTAATTTATGTCTAATTGCAATATATGACAAGTTAAAGAATTTTAAAAATTTTCGAAAATGGTTAGACACTAATGTTAAAAGTATATCTATATATAAAATCTTCAAATCTTCAATTTTGCCAATATCTCCGTTTATAATTAAATATATTAATATATTTTTCGGTGGGAATATATATTTTTAATTATATTATCCAACAATGCGTGCAAAAATATAATATTGAATATATTAATATATTAATATATCAAAAAAGGATTTTAAAAATTTTCGAAGATGTTTAGACACTAATGTTAAAAGTGTATCTATATATAAAATCTTCAAATCTTTAATTTTGCCAACATCTCCGTATATGATCGAATATATTAATATATTTTCGGTAAATATATATATTTTTTTTTATAATATTGCATTGTCATCCAGTTCTGAGCTATATTTAAAATTTCAAGTCTCTAGCTCATCGGGAAGTTAGTTTACAATCGGTTGCAAAATTTGTACCGAACAGACAGACAGACAGACAGACAGACACCAAAGCGAGTTAATAAAAACGTAGTAAAATGAGGATCAATCTAAGATAGAAAGACAGGAAGGAAGTAAGAACGTAAGAAAAGAGTTAGTGAAAGCGTTGCCAAATAAATTATTTAAATAGCAAGCAATTCTGCAATACAATGCAGTATCCTTTACCATTTTATTGTCAAGTTTGTGATCTAATAATCTGAATTTTTTTTTTTCAATTCCATGTACTGCTTCAACAGCCCACCTTATTTTTGTTACGAATCGTGTTTCATTTGATTCTTGTGCTGAAAATTGTGATTTTGAACCTTTGAGTTCAGGCATCAGAACAATATAACCCATATCTTCTAATTTCTTTTTAATATCTCGAAAGCCTCTGTCTAGAACAAAAATATCGCCTTTGCGGAGCAATTTCTGTAAAATTACTGGCATTGTTTCAAATATTTTCATTAAAATTGCAGCATCATTCATGTTAGCGAGATAAGGTCCTAACTGGTCAACAACATAGCCATTTGTTGAACATATTGTAAAGGGTTTATTGAGAGGAACTTTTTTTTGACCTGAATAGGATTTTCTCTGATACTCATTATTAGAGCTTTTCTCATGCCTTATATGAGTTCCATCACAAATCAAAATAAGTTGGTTGCCTGGATATAATTTTTTCGTCATTTGAGAAATTTGGTTTTCAATCAAGTCATTTCTGTCTGCATTTTTTAATCCAAAATAATTTGGTAACACGACTTTTTCAAAAGATGATAAGACTGAATGACAAAAACGAGATACTTGTTCGCTCTCGATATCAAATATTGAAGAAATAACTTGATTAGAGTTCCCTGTACGCATTTTAAATAAAAATACTACGATGGCTTGAATCACTGTTCTTGCACAGGAATCTTTAAGAGAAGTGAGTTGTAATTTAAGTTGGATGATCTGTGCCCAAGATAATCCTGTAAACACTTTTAATTTTTTTTCTGGCATAACAAACTCGGCTACTTTATTTAATAACCTTTCATCTGTTTTTGCAGATATTGTACTTAGTATTTTTGATAATTCATTAACATCTAATGTACTACTGGTGGAAAAAATCTTCATTTTATTCAATTCATCTTCATAAAATATTTTTTCAATTATATGATCAGAACAGCATCTATTGCCATTTGGAATAAATAAGTTAATTTTACTGAAAACTTGAATTCTTGCTTCAAAAGGCACTAACATTATATTTGTGCGTTTATTGTATCCACAAATAAAACAATACTTATGTGTTGCAATCGTTCTTTGCATTTGTAATTCTATGAATTCTGGTTCTTCTTTTTCATCAACTTTGTACGACGAATCTGTATTTGTCTGAGATGATGAACTGATACTTATTTCAGATAATGATTCCGAAATATTAGATTTTTGAGAGAAAACATTTTCTGCAGTATCATCAGATATTTCAATTTCAGAGCTTGACATTTTTTTACCACTTGCTTTCTACACGGATCACACATTACATCATTAATGAAAATATCTTTTCTGCCAGATACTACTTTTGCATATTCTAGTTCTGTTTCGCATTGAATTTCTTTTTTTCGACCACTTATTTTTCTTAAATAGATATTGCATATAGAACATTTTCGATCATCATATGGCTGATTCCATTCAGATTCATGCAGGCCGTCACTGATCGAATTTTTTTTTTTCTTTTAAGTAATAAAAATACCTTCTATTATGTATATGAAGATAAAATTTACCTCATAGAACGATCAAAAAAATTTTTTTTTTTACTACAGCAATTTTAGTGTTGGATGTAAAAACGAAAATTCAAAAATTGAAAATGAACCTCTACTTTTAAATGACTATAGCTCCGTCAATTTTTAACCTTTTTGGACGTTCTTTTAACGAAAGTATGCGAAAATTGGTCTAGTTTTAAATTCGATCTCGCTTTTTGTAATACAATTTGATCTCGCTGAGTTATTTACGAAAAACCGAAAAAAAGCGATTTTTTTCAAACACGATTTTCTCAAAAACTATATATTTTTTTTTTGAAATTCTTATATGATTTTATACATAAAAAATACTAACTTTTAGGGTAGGTGAGAATATGCGATTTTGCCTTATTTTTTTTAAACATATTTTTAAACGTTTTTTTTATATTTTCGATTTTAAAACATTGATACCATGGCGCATCGTACTATTTTTCCAACTTTACGTGTTCTTACAACTATTTTTATACTTTTATTTATTAATATATCAAAAATATCAGCAATAATCTTTAAAATAAACCCCGGATCGAATATTTTGATCAATTAGAACAAAAGTTATGACGATTTAAAGTTTAAAAAAAAATGCTGAAACTTTAAATAAATATGATATTTACAGATGCTTTGAATAATTATAAAAAAGAGAATAAACAAGACATTGCAAATTTTATTCAGAAAAATCAAATTTACTGAATAAAACTAGCACAATTGAAAATTTCTTAATAGAGTTAAGAGAGCGTGCTCTCACTGTAAGAGCTCATAAATTGGTCAAAGAAATTCAACGTATAGCAATTAAAGAGGTTAAACTTTTAGCGAAAAATAATGACTTCCAATTAGTTATTCATGTCGATTTTGCAGAAAATTATACAGTTCTGCTTAAAAATGAAATTCCAAGCTATCATTAGAGTAAAAACCAAATATCAATATTTACGTCAGTATGCTATTTTGGAAATGATAAGACAGTCAGTTATGTCACCGTCTCTGACGATATTAAACATGATTCGTCTCATGCCCTAATGACTATAAATTTAATTATCGACAACTTAAAACAAAAACATATTGCGCAAGATCTTGATGAAATCATAACCATTTCTGATGGAGCTGCCAGTCATTTTAAAAATAGATATCAATTCTATGAGTTTCAAAACTCAAAAGTAAACAGAAAATGGCTTTTTTTTGCAACAGGTCATGGCAAAGCGCTTGTGATGGTATTGGTGGTTTAGTTATACATTATGCCACCACGCATAATCTGTCCAAGAAGAATGCAGATTTTATTAGAAACGCTGAAAATTTCGCCACTCACATATCAAAATATACTCCGTCGATTAACATTCTTGTTATCCGCAAGGATGAGTTAGAAGTTTTTCGACAGACAAAAAAAATGGAATAGTTAGGAAATGCAAAAGAAATTAAAGGTATTCAAAAGATTCACTGTAGAAAAAGTAAACGAAACCAAATCTACACTGCCAAAACTTTGAGACATGAGTGGCAAGAAGTAAATTGAAAGGTTTTATTCAAATTCAGATTTTTTTATTCACATTAGTTCTCAATTCATTAGTGTTCATTTCTTAATTGTATCGCATATTATTTGTTTATTGGGAATGACCAAATAATATATTTTAGTATTTAAAAAATTCACCTTTTCAAAATTTGAAATTCAAATTCAAAATTCAAAATTCAAAATTCAAAGTGAATATATTTATTTAAAGTTTCAGCATTTTTTTTTAAACTTTAAATCGTCATAACTTTTGTTCTAATTGATCAAAATATTCGATCCGGGGTTTATTTTAAAGATTATTGTTGATATTTTTGATATATTAATAAATAAAAGCATAAAAATAGTTGTAAGAACACGTAAAGTTGGAAAAATAGTACGATGCGCCATGGTATCAATGTTTTAAAATCGAAAATATAAAAAAAACGTTTAAAAATCTGTTTAAAAAAAATAAGGCAAAATCGCATATTCTCACCTACCCTAAAAGTTAGTATTTTTTATGTATAAAATCATGAAAAATTTCAAAAAAAAAAAATATAGTTTTTGAGAAAATCGTGTTTGAAAAAAATCGCTTTTTTTCGGTTTTTCGTAAATAACTCATCGAGATCAAATTGTATTACAAAAATCGAGATCGCATTTAAAACTAGACCAATTTTCGCACACTTTCGTTAAAAGAACGTCCAAAAAGGTTGAAAATTGACGGAGCTATAGTCATTTAAAAGTAGAGGTTCATTTTCAATTTTTGAATTTTCGTTTTTACATCCAACACTAAAATTGCTGTAGTAAAAAAAAAAAATTTTTGAGCGTTCTATGAGGTAAATTTTATCTTCATATACATAATAGAAGGTATTTTTATTACTTAGAAGAAAAAAAAAATCGATCAGTGACGGCCTGCATGAATCTGAATGGAATCAGCCATATTTCATTTTTTTGTTAGCATTTCCTTCGCTATTAGATGCCATGTCTACTATTATCCAACAAAAAAATCACTTCTGAAACAATAAAAAAAAAACAAAAGCTTTAACTTTCACATAATCTCAACATTTAATATCTGAGTGTCAAATCTATGTTTCAAGCGTATACTTGCAAATAGAAAAATATCTTTAAAAATATATTGTTTTTCAATTTTCAAATCTAAAAAAAATAGAACAAATCTACACAAAAATCTAAATAATTATCATATTTATATAAATAAATAATTTCATTATCCTTTGTTATTATTATTATAAAATGTAAAATGATATTGTAAAAAACTGCTATTAAGAATCAAAGAAAATTAGAAAATTACCATTTTGTAAACTTACTGTCCAAAACTTGTTAATTGTTTCAACAAACTATTTAAAGCAATAATATAAGAGACAAGAGCAAAAACAAAACAGGACTCTTCATAGCTTTTGTATTGACATTCTGACTTATAAAATATATATATATATATATATATATATATATATATAACCTTATATCCAGGTACGCTGCTAATAAATATTATAATTTAACACTTTTGGATCAAAATAATATGAAGATACTACAAAAAGTGCACAGAAACTTGTGGCATACAATCTTTGCAGTTACTCACTTTATTATTCATTACATATAAATAAAGAAATTCATATGGAAATATGAGTTTGAATTTATAAACGTAACTCAATTAACGATTGTATCATCTGTCCTGTGGGCACTTACTCTATAGTACACATATATACACTCACACATACTCCCTAGTAACGTATGGGTATACACCCAAGGGGGTTGCTCTAGAAAATTGCACAACTCTGTATCACAGAGACAGAAGATATGAAATCAATGTGCTGAACAAAGATAGCATATATCGATATACTAAGTTTATCGCTTCGGAGCAACCCCCCAGTAGTACGCGTGTAAGTACATTCACACTAGTAAACATATATAAGTGCCACGCGCAACTAGCGGTGCGCAGAACTGGCGCCGAATCGTGTGCTCTGGTCGCAGTATACAAAGTCCGTCACTGTGTTCGCAACCTTTAGAAAGATAAGTTTTCTATCTTCTGATTCCAAGGTGACTGTATCGCTTATTGAATAAACCAAGCCTACAAATCTATTTTCTAGTGGTTCTTATTTCTACCTTAACTACCATCTCCGAGCACGAAGAATCCGAAGTTCTATTTCTTATCATGATAGAGACGAAGACAGAACGAGGTTTAAGTATCAATTGCTACTTGAGTTGGGTCTATGAATTCGAGCCATAGATCCAAAATTAGGCTTGAACTCATAGTCATGTCTTGAGTATTAAGTATCACTTAAAATTAAAGTATTGTTACTTGAGTATCAGCTGTTACTTCAATTAAGTGTTGAATTGAGTGTTGTTTGAAGTAACAGTTGATGCTCAAGTAACGATACTTAAGTTTTAAGTCATACTTAATACTCAAGTTACGACTATGAATTTGAGCCTTACAGTCGATGCGTGTGCTCAAACTCAAACCTCATTCTGTTTTTGTTTCTCTCACAATGAAACCTCATTCTGTCTTTGTCTGCTTGAGTTTGAGCATCGACTATAAATTCAGGCCAGTTTTCAATGAGATCACTTAGATAAACAAAAACTATGACTCGCATTTAGAAATGTAACTTGAGTATCGGTTGTTACTTCAACCTTATTCTGTCTTTTTCTCTCTTATGATAAGAAAAAAGACATTTAAATACGTTTATTGATTCGAACCTATGTATATAAGATTAACCTAAATGCACACACACATATATATATATATATATATATATATATATATATATATATATATATATATATAATAAATATATATATATATGAAATCATCGAAAAAATGAAAAACAGAAAGTAAAATATAATTCCAACCCCTCAGAATATACCGCAACCTGATCATAACGTCAAAAAATTGTAGAAATCAGATTGTTCGACAATATTTGAACGTATTATATTAAAAACCTTGATTAAACTGATACCACCATGACAAGCAGAAAAAATTACACATAAAATCGTTATTTCAGCTCTCAACTTTTAGCACGAACTATAAAAAAATCGAGAAAATATCGGTTTTTCTCGATAATCAGGGTTGCAAACTACTTTTTCTTGAAAGTAATAGCACGATTATAACGAGCAAAAAACAAATACGCAAAAAAAAGTCATTCAAGCTCTTAACTTATAACATGACCTATAAAAAATATGAAAAAGTGCAAAAAAGTTGATTTTTTGCAAAAAATAAGGGTCAAATGCCTTTTATCCTTAAAACTAATAGTACCGTCGTAAAGAGGGGAATAAAATACACCAAAAATCTTTGTTTGGATTCTTAGATTGTAACATAACCTATAGGAAATACGAAAAAAGTGCAAAAATATCGGTTTTTTGAGAAAATCAGGGTGGCGCACCATTTTTTTTTTTTTTTAGCTAATATAACTATCGTTAATAAGGGGTAAAAATATATTTAAAAAATCAATTTCAAATCTGGCACCTTAATAGCGAGGGTGTGAAAATAACGATTTAAATCTTATCTTGAATATTAATTTTAAGGTTGATATTTAAGGTTATGTAATCTGCAAAAATTTTTGGTTAATTGACATACAATAACCTACCCTTATATATTTTTGCAAGAGTCTTCCATGTAAAAGGACGTCAAAATAAAATAAAGTCGAAAAAACACTTATTCTGACTTTACTACGCATGCGCAAGGGTTAGGGGGCTGAAAATTGGTGTGTGGGAGTTTTTTTTCAACCTCCATCAAATGGTACATGAGCCATGAGGATTCTAAGAGGGGGCAATTTCACTATGGTAACCCGCCTATAGCCTTTATAAAATTTTTTTTTAATTAAAACTATGCTAAGAAAATCGGTTTTTATAGGTCATACTTCTTTTGACGGATGCAAATAATTCTCATGCAAATTTAAAAGCAAATTCATCAAGTAATTTACATAAAATAAAAGAAAAAAATGAAAAATCGAAAATTTTTTTATAGAGCCATCTTAAAATTCTTAAAATGGCTCTATAAAAAAACTACACTATAAAAACAAATATTTAATAGCTTCCCGCCTATCCATCGAGTAATTTACGAGATTCCGTTAACTGAATAAATATCATTTTCTTTTCAAAATTTCTTTTTCAAAATTTTAAAAATGTTCTAAAATTAAAACTACGCTAAGAAAATCAATTTTTGAAAATGTCCCTTTTTTGGCAGTCGCAAATAATTTCCCTGCAAATTTTAGAACAAATCTATCGAGTACTTTACTTAAAATAAAAAAAAATAAGACACAAAAAATCGAAATTTTTCTTAAAATCTTTAAAATTTTCTGAAGACGTAACCACTCTATGAAAATAAGTTTTCGAAAGCTTATTTTCTTCAGACAATAGCGAATTAATTATATGAAAATTTTGGAGAAAATTTATAGTATCGTTTACACAAAATAGAAGATAAATCAAAAATAAAAATTTTTTGAAAATATTTAAAATGCTCTGAAATTCAAACTGCACTGAGAAAATTAGTGTTCCAAAGCTTGTTTTCTTCAGACAGTAGCGAATAACTTGCAAACAAATTTTGGAGCAAATCTATCAAATAGTTTTCGTAAAATAAAAAAAATGAAAAATAAAAATTTTTTAAAAAATTTTTAAAATGCTTTAAAATTAAAAGTACGCTAAGAAAATCAGTTTTCAAAAGTTTTTCTTCTTTCAGCCGTCAAAAATAAGTTCCATACAAATTTTCAAGCAAATTCTTTGAGTAGTTTACGTACAAAACAAAAAAAATAAAAAATCAATTTTTTTTTCAAATTCTTAAAATGACTAAAAAAAAAAAAAATACGCTAAAAAAATTTCAAAAAATTTTTTTGCTGATTCAATGCTTTCTCTATGAGAAAGCAAAAGATAAAAATTTTAAATTTAACAGCTCAAAGCAATGGATAGTCTCAAGTAGATAGAAAAGGTGATTGCTGTTCCTGTAACTCCAATTTTTTTGGAATTAATAGTAAATCGAAAATAAAAGTGAAATACGTTGATTTCATGTCTGTAAGAAGAGCTATTGAGAGATAGATGAACGATGAAGAGATCGATCTTCTTGAGAGTTTGTCAATTAAATCAGATAACAACGATGAACAACATGATAACGAAGATAGTAACGGAGTCAGTAATCGAAATGATAAGAAAGATAATAACGAGGTCAGTAATGGCAACGATAATGATAAATTTAATAAAAATAAAGTAGAATATGAGTCCTATAAAAGTGGTACTGATAAGGAAACTGGAAATGATGAAGATGATATTTACCTTCTAGAGGGCCAAAAAGGCAAACATGTCAAGTTTCAGACTCAAAATGAACTGAACAACCTAGTTAGAGAGCTGAACTTACCTAAAGATGGAGCAGAATACTTAGCTTCAGCTTTAAAAGGTCAGAATCAATCGGCGGAAGGTACCAAAGTATCTTTTTACAGATCAAGAAATGAAAGTTTCAAAGAATACTTTGGATAAATGATTCATAATAATGATAAAATGGTGTATTGTAAAGACGTTAAAGGTTTAATGGACGAAATGAAGCCAAATGTATAGGAAGACAAAGAATGAAGGTTGTTCATAGATTCATAAAATAGAAGTTGTATTAGTACACGCTACCAACGACCATACAACCGTTTCAATAGCATGCTCTACTGCAATGAAGGAAGCATACAACAATCTCGAAATTAGATTCCAAAAAATTCAGTATGACAAGCATAAATGTGGTGATTTGAAAGTTTCAGGAATGTTGTTAAGACAGCAATCCGGATTTACGAAAACTTATGGGATAGTAGAGATCGTGCATAGCACTATACAAATAACAACTGGCCTGGAGAAAATCTCTTAAAGTGGGAAAGAACAACGTTATAAATACTTCATTGGTTGACCAGAAAAAAGTTCTGATTCCATCACTACACATAAAACTTGGTGTGATGAAACAATTCGTAAAGGCTTTAGATAAAGAAAGCCGGTGCTTCAAATACTTAAAAAGCAAGTTTCCAGGAAAATCAGATGCAAAATTGAAGGAAGGTACTTTCGATGGTCCAAAAATTCGAGAAATGATGGTCGATGACTAATTTATTACCACCATGATTAAAAATAAAAAAGCTCCATGGCTTAGCTTTGAAAAAGTTACTGAAAACTTTTCGGCTAATAACAGAAGCCTAAATTACAAAGTAATTGTATCAAAAATGGTAGAGAACTTTAACAAAATGGGTTGCCTAATCAGTTATAAATTGCGTTACCCACACAATTATTTAGATGCTTTTCCTAATATGTGTAAAGATTATAGTAAGGAACAGAGAGAATATTTAAATCAAAATATCGGAGTAATGGCGAAGCGCCATCAAGGTAGATGGGATATTGCCATGCTGGCAGACTGCTGCTGGATGTTGAAAAGAGATTCTAAAACTACTGGGGAAAAACGTAAAAGGAAACCTTTGCATCGGTCATTTATTGGCAAACGTGTAAGGTATAGTAGAGAGAAATAAATTAAATAGCACGAAATTCAAAATACTCATTAAATTTTGGATAACCTTGTACAAGAGATAATTTGACCTTGAAATGACCTTTTCCTTGACCTTGTAGGGTCAAGCTAACTCTAGATTCGGATTCAGCATCCCTAAAAACGTAAAAATGTAATGCTGAAAATTGGGAGTTTATTAAAGTTTGCAGATTTGACCTTAAGATGACCTTGACCCTGACGTGGTGGGGTCAAACTGCCCCTGGATTCAGATTTAGCGACCGAAAAACATAAAGTCTATATGGTCTGGTTCTTGAGTTTTGACTTTTTTTGTGTAGCTGAGATATTCAATTCTCAACTGATATTATAACTGATATAAATACTATTAACACACATTTCCTTTGAAAATTCATTTAGTCCAATAAAGTGAAAAAAAAGTCTAGCTTTTTATAACATACTTTCTAAAAGATTACATTCTATTAACTAATTTAGCTTTACAATAGGGCTAATTGGGTCTTATACCCATAGTTACTTAATATTGCTAAGTATCGGGCTACTCTATTACTTCCCAACTGAAGTAAAAGATATGAAATCTCACGTGAGCTCTAATGATAAAAAAAGATACGAGATCTCATATGCCAAAAAATATTATTTTTCTGAACACCCGATATTACAAATCTCATGTGCTGCAAAATTGTATTTTTTTTTACACTTAATCTCATTTGTTATCTCACGTGAGATCTAATGTAAGATTTTATAATCAGATTTTAGATAAAGCTGGATAGAAAAAAACAAAATTTTCTCGAAAATATTTTTTGTCTCTTTTTTCGAATCAATCACATGTTAAGAAAAATAAGATTTTTTGGCACATGAGATTTCAGGTTAGATCTCATGTGAGCTCTCATATGAGCTCTCATATGAGATCTCGTTTCATATTTGATCGTAAAAACTCAGGTGAAATCTCATACCATCTGTTCAGTAGGGTTTAGAGAATTAAATTTATTTACACGTGTTGTACATAAATTTAGTGATGCATTAATTAATCTGAGTTTTTATCTAAGAGCGATTTTTAGCTAGGATTTCTTCCCATGTAACGAGGTTGAAGATATAGAGACAATCAAAGTAATACTATATAGAAACATAACCAGCTTCTTCCACATTATTCAATAGGTTAATGTTATTTTAGTAGTGCTTGAGAATTGTAAGTCTCATAGTGATACTTATACATATACAAATTTACGTGTGAGTACGTGTACATATGCAGACGCACGTATATACATAAAATACACACAAATGAATCCGCTTACATAAGGAGGCATTCACACGCATACATAACTACGACGTACGTACCTGCACGCACACTAACGCACACGCACAAGGACAAATATGCTTAGTCAATCATTACACCGGCATACAAAAAAAAGTGGTTTGACATCGGAACCAGACCACTATACCTGTAAGTTTATCAAGTCGCTGAATTCGAATCCGGGGTCGGTTTGACCCCATCACGTCAGGGTCAAGGTCAGTTCAAAGTCAAATCGAGAAGAAACGGTTTATGCCGAGAAAAATGCCATCCCTTTATGTTTTTCGGGTCGCTGAATCCAAATCCGGGGTCGGTTTGACCCCATCATGTCAGGGTCGAGGTCAGTTCAAGGTCAAATCGAGAAGAAACGGTTTATGCCGAGAAAAATGCCATACCATTATGTTTTTCGGGTCGCTGAATCCGAATCCGAGGTCGGTTTGACCTCATTGCCCGCAGTTTTGCCACAATTCATATAAAATATTAAAAATACCGGAACAGTTTGTTCGTCATTATTAGGTCACATTTGGATGTATTTTGATGTGGTATTTTGGTTACTTTTTATCTTTCTTGTAGTTTTATGAGACTCGAGTCTCTTCTCATCGAAGCGCTGGATATTGCAGTTGAGAAAACTGCTTAATCCTTCTTTCGCTTGTAACGTTCTCTCTTGTTTTCAAAAGATCTATGTAATGGATTTCTAATCCTTTTCGAATTACTGTTATCTTCAGTGTCATTTTTCAGTAGCCAACAGTAGTCTGCCATCATATTTACGTCCCATTTTCCTTGCCAACGCTGTTCGACTTCTTTCAGATCTTGATGGAAACGCTCATCTTACTCTTCGCTGTAATCGCCTAAATTCTCTGTAAAATAGCTAACATGAGAATCTAGGAAATGGAGTTTAAGATTCATCAAACATCCCAAAAGCTGAAAGTTACTTACCATATTTGCTACGATGGCTTCAAAGTCAACACTTTTCTTATTTCCCAAAAAGTTTCGAGCAACATTTCGAAAACTAAGCCATGCAGCTTTTTCTGAATAGTTCATTGTATTTATGAAATGTTCATCGTAAAATAGTTTTCTGATCTGAGCTCCATTGAATATCCCTTCTTTCAACCTAGCTTCAGTCAATTGAGAAAATTGATTTGTCAGGTATTGAAAACATTGTCCTTCCTTACCCAAAGCTTTCACAAATTAGCACTCAGCGCTTAGCACTAGCACTAAGCTTATTAGCACTTTTTTATTAGCACTTTTGTTACTGCATTTTAACAGACAACATTCTGCCAAATTGATAGCTGGATAGATGAATTGAAACAAACATAAGTTAGTTGTATGAACAGATGCGTGGTTGAATCAACCATGTTATTTTCACAGTATAACGTTCTTTTTTGTTTTGATGTTCTCGTTCGCTTGAATGTCCCTCTGTGTCTACATCCAGAGCACCTCCACGCGGTGACGGCGAGCAACGGAATTGCAACGCTATCCGGCTAAGTCAGGAACGGACGGGTTACCTATTACGATGCAGGGGATCGGAACCCCAGTATCGGCGGCTGGTCTAGGTGAGAAAGCGGACCCGCAGGCGTCGTCATCAAGCGACCGCAGCTTCTTATTGGTTGGCGACTTGGCTGATAAAGAGTATGTGGCTACAAGAAGAACTCATGGCTCAACCAACCATGACTGTTGTCGCGACAGAAATATGTTCTGCTTTGTTTGCGAGAGATTTGAAGTAAGCAAAGTGCGCAGTAAAATGACTAATAAATGTAGAAGTATACATTGTGAATGTTATAAGAGTGTACTTTGCAGTCAAGATGATACGTTTGCTCCAGATAGTATCTACTGCTCTTGCTACAACATCCTGAGACGATGGAATGAAAGGAAATTAATGAAGTTTTAAAGTACAGCTCACCAGTAATATGGTCTATTCCTGAATCACAAGAAGGCTGCTACTTTTGCAAAGCAACGGTAGAGGGATTCAATGCGATGACAAAATCAAAAATACGTTACTCAATAGTGTCTTCTGTTGTATCAGCAAATATTTGGAAGTCCAATATTGAAAATATGGATACTAGCACTTCAATGAATGAAGCTTCAACGAGTATTGAAGCAACAGATACAGAAAAAATTGTAGTTAGTGAAGAAGAACCTGAAGACAGCTGGGAACAAGGAGATGAAGATGAGGAATATATTCCAAAAGGGACAAAAAATAAACCGGTAATCCTATTTAATCAGGACAGTTCGAACGATTTTATCAGAAACATGTGTCTACTGAAAGATGTTTCTGAGTATATGGCTACGGAGCTGAAAAGCCGTGGAATGCTAGAACAGAAAACGAAGTCAACTTCCTACAGGAATCGAGAGGGGACGTTCCGCAAATACTTTAACAAAGATGAAGAGGGCAGTTTGGTATATTGTACGGATGTTAGTGGTTTGATGAATGAAATGAAGCAGGACTGTTATGTTTCTAAAGAATAAAGATTGTTTATAGACTCTCCAAAACGGAGTCTCTAGACAGTACTACTTCACAATGGAAATGATAACGCAAGTCTGCCAATAGTACACTCGATGCGATTAAAAGAAAGTTACGAAAATCTCCAATATGTATTAGAGAAAATTCGTTATAATGAGCATAGGTGGCAAATTTGTGGTGATATGAAAATTATAACGATCCTCCTAGGTCAACAATCAGGATTTACAAAGTATCCGTATTTCTTGTGTTTGTGGGATAGTAGAAATCGCGCGAATCATTACGAAAAAAAGGTTCGGCAAGCAAGAGCAGGTTTTGAACCAGGAAATCACAAAATACTGAAACAGCCTTTAGTTGATCTATCAAAAGTATTACTTCCGCCTCTCCATATAAAACTTAGGTTAATGAAACAATTTGTAAAGGCTTTGGATAAGGAAGGACAATGTTTTCAATACCTGACAAATCAATTTCCTCAATTGACTGAAGCTAAGTTGAAAGAAGGGATATTCAATGGACCTCAGATCAGAAAACTATTTAACGATGAACATTTCATAAATACAATGAACTATTTAGGAAAAGCTGCATGGCTTAGTTTTCGAAATGTTGCTCGAACCTTTTTGGGAAATGAGAAAAGTGCTGACTTTGAAGCCATCGTAGCAAATATGGTAAGTAACTTTCAGCGTTTGGGATGTTTGATGAATCTTAAACTCCATTTCCAAGATTCCCATGTTAGCTATTTTCCAGAGAATTTAGGAGATTACAGCGTTGGCAAGGAAAATGGGACGTAAATATGATGACAGTTTACTGTTGGCTACTGAAAAGAGACACTGAAGATTACAGTAATTCGAAAAGGATTAGAAATCCACTACATAGATCCTTTGAAAATAAAAGAGAACGTTACAAGCGAAAGAAGGATTAAGCAATTTTCCCAACTGCAATATTCAGCACTTCGATTAGAAGAGACTTGAGTCTCATAAAACTACAAGAAAGATAAAAAGTAACTAAAATACCACATCAAAATACATCCAAATGTGACCTAATAATGACGAACAAACTGTTCCGGTATTTTTAATATTTGATATGAATTGTGGTAAAACTGTGGGTGATGAGGTCAAACTGACATCGGATTCGGATTTAGCGACCCGAAAAACATAAAGGTATGGCATTTTTCTCGGGATGAACCGTTTCTTCTCGATTTGACCTTGAACTGACCTTGACCCTGATGTGATGGGGTCAAACCGACCCCGGATTTGAATTCAGCGACCCGAAAATCTTACAGGTATGGTGGTCTGGTTCCGATGTCAGACCACTTTTTTTGTGTGCCGGTGTTATCATTAGTTTATATCTGTGGTGGTATGGAAAATATATATAAAAGTCCATTTTTTTACAAATTAAATTGAATCAATTCTTAGATTAATATAAACTTAAAGCTTTTTTTTAAAACGTATATAATATAAAAACGATGCTCCATTGAAAAAACAACTAAATTGAAGAAGGACATAAATTCACAGCAATAATGTAACATATTATGCAAGCCAATTTTAATCTTTATCTAGTGAAAAAAAAACGTATAAATCCATCTATATAAGAAAAAAATAGTACATTAGTTTTATTTAATCATTGCATACCACTTGTTGATTTATTACGATAAGAATTTTAATTTGAAATAATATAACACTAGCAAAATTTACCTCGCTCCTAACGTCGCTCGGTTGCATTTTCATATATTATATTATTATATATAAATTTGCTAATTTCATACGCAATTCACTAACATAAACCTCTGTACTGCTATAGAAATATACTAACGAACACCGGCAAATCCACAATACACATAAAAATATACACGTACGTAACAATAATACACAATACGACTCACTTTTTAGCTGACACGGACATTTTCTCGAGTACACTATCATACAGGTGCACTACATATAGTGCCCTTATTAACTTGAAGCAGTCTTGACTTTGTTCACGTTCGCCAGCTAATATTTTAACTACCGAATTTAAATTTAGTTCATTAATTTAATTTATTACATGCAGATACAAGGTGCATACAGCAATATTATAAAAGATAAAAAATTTTTAACAAAAAAAAAACCGACTTTGAAAAATGCACTAAAAAGTAACAAATAATTTATTGTCTTTAGAAATCATACAAATAATTGGTAAATTACAATTTTAGAAGTCGGCGTCTAATTCCTCAATGAATGTAAACGTTATTTTTTAACAATAAATGTAAACGTTATTTTTGAACAATGAATGTGAACGTTATTTTTGAAAAAATGGACTAAGTCGTTCTGCTTACGCACCACAGATTTAGAATTAGACGCCGACTTCTAAAATTGTATTTTACCAATTATTTGTATGATTTCTAAAGACAATAAATTATTTGTTACTTTTTAGTGCATTTTTTGAAGTCGGTTTTTTTTTTGTTAAAAATTTTTTATTTGTCATTTTTTAGTGCAATGTTTTTAAAATCTTTTTTTTTGTAAAAAATTTTGTTTTTATTCGATACTTTTAAAGTCGGTTTTTATTTATTAAAAATTTTTTAAATTGTTTGTTTTTGTTAAAAAATTTTTATTTTCTATCTTCTAGTGAATCCCCTTACTAAAAATGCAAATATAGGTAGACCCACTAATTACATTAAACTTTCATTATTAATTCATAACGCATGCATTACTACACCACCAAGCAATATATAGCAGGAAAGAGAGAAGGCTCAACAGCACAGTGTCGATATGTCTGCATGTATACATATTCAAGCTCAGGTAAGATAGAGAGGTAAGATACAGGTAAGATACTGAATACTGGCCCAATAATTATAGGACACGTATGGGACCTTCCTGCAGACATTCTCTATCAGATAAGAAAAAGTTTTTTCGAATTGGTTAAGAAATGACAGAGGCCAATCCAGCTGAGTTCTTGTATGGAACGATACTAGCCATACCGGGAGATATGTGTGAGTTCAGAGACACAGATGTGCGAGATCACACGATGTTCCTATTAAGGAATATATAAGAGGGATTAGGCCGGTGCTGGTAAGGCATAACCATGCACTGAAAGCATTCGTCTATAAAGATTTGCAAAACTGCAGTCATGTGTTAAAGAGAATAAAGACAGAGAAACCACCTTTCGTTGAACCGTTTACAGGGCCATATAAGGTAATATCAAGACACGATAATGACCGAAATTATGTAATAAGAAAAGGAGATATAGATGTTACGGTGGACATCGAAAGGCTTAAACCAGCATATTTTTTAGCAAGCGAAGTAGAAGATAGTGCAACAGAGAATAATCAAGCACAAAATGTCAGTATTGAACCAAGTAGTAGTAATGGAGCAAATAACAAAAACAACAACCAACAGATTGACGATATTTACACAGTAAGTGAAGGAAATACGGTAACAGTTGAAGCACAAGTGCATGATGAGGCTCCACCCGCAATTGCAGAAAATTATGATACACTAGAGGAAGAGAATCATGCACAAGAGACAGTTAATAAGGTAGTGCATACGAACGATGAAATAGGTAATAACAAATAAGACGTACCTCGCGAAAGGTATGATGACGATACGGGTAGCGTAAGCAATCCGTCAAACGTGACGAATAGTAGGGAAACGGTGTTGAAAAACGATCGAATAGGCTTAAAATTAGTACAAAATGATGATGAATGCATAGAAAAAAATAAAAAGAAAGAGAAATTTGTTCAAAATATTTTAAGGCGAAGGAATGTAAATAGCATCTTAATACAAGAAAATGACGAAAAGCGTAACGTAAACGTAAAAAATGTTAGATTTTGTACACCAGTTTCTCACTATAAAATAAAATGTAGTTAGTTGTAAGTTTATTGTGGCGAATTCATATTAATAATGTAAATGATTGTATATGAGCATATCTCCACAACTTTTAATTTTTTTATAATGTTTTTGAAAAGTCATTTTACTGCTGTTACTGGGTAGCGAATAATGCACACTATTCAAACTAGGTTTACATCTTTTGTACAATCTTGTTTCTCTATTTTTTATGTATATGGTGAATGTGCCACCAATGCTCCAGTAGATATTTCTATAAAACGAAAATTTTTACATGGATAAAATTTCCGAACTTTTATCCATGTAAAAATTTACGTTTTATAGAAATATCTACTGGAGCATTGGTGGCACATTCACTATATACATAAAAAATAGAGGAACAAGATTGTACAAAAGGTGTGAACCTAGTTTGAATAGTGTGCATCATTCGCTACCCAGTGACAGCTGTAAAATGACATATCACCAAAAGATTAAAAGTTGTGGAGATATGATCATATATTTTATTTTGTGAAAAAAAAAAAAAAAATTGTTATCATTGTAATTGACGTATATATAATGTGATGCATGCGAATTGTTAAATTGGTTATAGGTTCCATTTGATTGACGTAACTATTATTTATAAAATATAAAAATTAACAACTAGTTTAAATCAGGGTTGTGCAAATGAGTAATTATTCATTAATAATTATTAATTAAACTTTTAGTCATTAATTACAAGACACGTAATCGATAACTAGTATAATTATCTGATGTTTAATTGAGAATAAAATTTTAATTATCAATTAAATGAGAGTTTAATCGATAATTGAAGGTTAAGTTATTAATTAAATGACAAAGAATTGATAACTAATTTCAATTTTTTGAGGTTCAATTAGGAATTAAATTTTAATTATTAATTAAATAAGAGTTTAATTGATAATTAAAAGTACAGTTATCAATTAAATGACACAGAATTGATAACTAATTTCAACTCTCTTAAGTTTAATTAAGAATTAAATTTTAATTATCAATCATATAAGAGTTTAATTGAGAATTAAATTTAACTATCAATTAAATAAGAGCTTAATTAAAAATTAAAATTTAGTTATCAATTAAATGACCCATAATTGATAACTAATAATAATTATCTTAAGTTTAATTAAGAATTAAATTTTAATTATCAATCATATAGGAGTTTAATTGAAAATTAAATTTTAATTATCAATCATATAGGAGTTTAATTGAAAATTAAATTTTAACTATCCATTAAACAAGAGTTTAATTAAAAATTAAAATTCAGTTATCAATTAAATGACCCATAATTGATAATTAATTTTAATTATCTGAAGTTTAATTGAGAATTAAATTTTAATTATCAATTAAATAAGAATTTAATTAAAAATTAAAATTCAGTTATCAATTAAATGACCCATAATTGATAACTAATTTAAATTATCTGAATTTAATTGAGAATTAAATTTTAATTATCAATCATATAGGAGTTTAATTGAAAATTAAATTTTAATTATCAATTAAATAAGAGTTTAATTAAAAATTAAAATTCAGTTATCAATTAGATGACCCATAATTGATAACTAATTTTAATTATCTGAAGTTTGATTGAGAATTAAATTTCAATTATCAATTACATGAGAGTTGCATTGATAATTAAAATTTAAGTTATCAATTACATAACCCGTAATTGATAACTAATTTTAATTATCTAAAGTTTAGTTGAGAATTAAATTTGAATTATCAATCATTTAAGAGTTTTATTGATAGTTTATATTTTACTTATCAATTAAATGACCCGTAATTGCTAACTGATTTCAATTATATGAAGTTTAATCGAGAATTAAAGTTTTATATATCAATTAAATGATGATTAAATGTTTAGTTATCAATTATACAAGAGTTTGATCAATAGTTAAAGTTTTAGTTATTAATTAAATGACACGTAATTGATAATTGGTTTAATTATTCAAACTATGATTAAATTCTTGGCATCTACGCATCCTCTACAAGAAGTGACTTTTATCTTTCGATAAGCCTCTATAACACTAGATGTACTTCGTTGTAGATGATATCTCATTTTTTGATTCTCTGCTATAAAACCAGATACACTTATGATGGATGATGTTTCGTCCAACTGTAGGTTATCCTGAGACCTAGGCATTGTCTACATAAAGTGACTCGTGTTTTTCAATTTCTGATTGACAAAATTTCTGATTGCGCGGTCGATAAATCGAGAAGATTTCTATAATAACTATGGGAGTTAATATATAAAACGTCGGAGACGACGTTACCACGGCCTCAGACGTCTTACGAGTGCCGTATAGTAGCGAATATAGAAAAAATGCAAGTATGCAGTTTATAGAATATGAAGCGACCAAAGAAATAAAAATACATCGGTGGGAATGGCTCAACGTTTGAGCGCTTGTCTGTCGTGCAAGAACCCCGGGGTTCGATCCACGTCGCGGACGCTTTCTCGCCTTTTTTATAATTTAATATTATATTAGTCACTTAATAATAAAATAAAATTCGTAACAAAAGTTATTCCTAATAATTTTAGTATTTTTATAATGTATTATTATTAACAAAGAGATTAATGTATAATAAAAAAAAATAAAAACTATTTTAGTATCAATAAATTTCTATAATTATCAATTATTTATTTAAATTTACAAATTTAGTTATTTTTCTTTAAATTTAATAAATTTAATTATTATAATCTGTATTTTGTTTTTAGGCATTCATATTTATTTGTACCTCAAACTGGTCTACATCGTGTATACCTAATTTCAATGTTTACCTACAATTACAGAAATAAAATTTTGTAATTATATGTATGCTAAAATTAAAAATACACTGTGCATATCAGAATTTGGTGTATACACTGTGTACACCAAAACTGAGTGTACACATCATGCACACTAAAATTGGGTGTATACCAAAATGAATACCTAACACTGGGTGTACACCAAAATCAAAAGTACTCTTAAATTTCGGGTGTTCTTGACGGTGTTTTCTTGGTGTTTTTTCGGTATACGAAATAATCCTCAAAATTTTAGTGTTGATTAAGTGTTGATTACAGTGTTATTTTCGGTGTGTATTTAAGTTTATTTTTCGTAAGGGAACATTCATTTGATATTTCTTTTAATATCTTTTTGTAATTTCATTAGTTTACTAAATAATTCATCATAACGTTTTTATCATATTTTCAAATTTTTAAGCCTTATTAGTTGGAAGTAACAATTTTTATTATGATATAAAACATTTGATAAATAAATATATATAGAACTATGGTTATATAACCTAATATTTACTATACCCCTTTTAAAAAATATTATAATAAAAACTATAGTTATTTACTTGACTAAACTATGATATATTATAATTATTACAGTAAAACTATGATATACTGTAATTATTTCACGGTATTATAATCAATAACTATAATAATAACTACAAAATCATAATTATTAATTACAATATATTCATCGATTAATTCTATAATTAAATTGGGTAATTAATGATTATAATCTTGTAGTAATGATTATAGTTATTGATTATGATACTGTAACGTTGTGATTATTTATAAATATAAATATAATTTTATTGATGAATGTTATAGTTTTGCTACGCCGAGCGGATGCGTAGCAAATATATTTAATTGCGTGGCAGAGAGGAGAAAGGATGTGATTTCTTTCGCGAGCTCGAGAACTCGTTAAGAATCGGAAGGGATTTAGAAAAAGAAAGATTTTTAAATAATTTGTCAGGCTTACCTTAAAGTTCCTAGTTTCCATATAAACAATATGTATATATATATATATATGTATATATATATATATATATATATATATATATATATATATATATATTTATTTATCTTTCGTCGGTTGTTGGTACACAATTTGTTATAAATTCGTTCCCGCAAGAAGATTGTATTATAATAATAATTTTTAAATTTATGATTTTTGTTTATATTTGTTAATACACTTTCCGACGTTAAAAGTAGAAATAAAGAAATTGTAATTTCAAAATAATGCAATAATACTTTTAGATTATAACTTTTAGATTTTCAATATACTTTTCAAGTTAACAAAGAATTTATAAAATATTAATTTTTCACTGAATGTAGATTATTATATATAAGTCACTCACGGCCGCACTGTACTATAGATTTAGGTAAACTGGCTTCTTTTTATTATTAATAGTGACCCGCTGGTCAATAATCGAAGTGATCTGTAACAATTATGAATGAGCAAATGACTGGCTTCCTAGAGGATGGTCCCAAGTCTTTTTATACTAACGAAAAGAGATCGAAAGTGGAAAAAGACAATAGAAATTATTGGAGATGGCACGTGTCGAACTTGGGTCCACCTCTTGTAGCCGGTATTGGTCAAGTACTATTTGTTTAAAACCATAAAAGGAAACAGAAAGCGTGTGTTTCCGGTAGCCTAACAAAATGTTTAAACAAAACAATTACGTGCAAAACTTCATAGGCCACCATTGGTTGAAGTTTTTCGGCTAGGCCCAAAAAAGGTAACGAACGTCTACTAGGGTAATAAAACTTCGTACGTTTTCCGGTGGCCTAGTAGCGAAACATGAACAAAATTATACGTGCTGACCTAGAGTCTAATTTCCTAAGCTAACGCTAACAGTAGTACATATTGATTCTAATATACTTTTTATAAACACAAAACGTCTTGATGTTGGCTATTGCTAAAGTATATAAAAAAGAAAAATTTTAGAAATCCTTTTAGGTCGTTACAATACCGTGAAATAATTTTAGTAAATAATTTACTAGTGAATATTACGTCAACTGAATGACTCTAGGTAATATTATTTGGAAAAAGCAATAATACAAATATAACAATATGATATTTATTAAAAGTAAATAAACATATAAATAAACAAACAATTAAATAAATAAACAAAAATCTGTAATGTAATTATTTAATAATTAAATAATTACATTACAGATTTTTCTTTAAGACTGATTTTTTCATTGTTTCAAAGGATTTCTTTTTTATTTTGTCTGTTAAACCTTTTTTTCTTTCGCATTAGTAATATGAGTTTTCTAAAAACACAAAATGTCATATTTTTAAACAATATAATGTTGGGATTTATATTTATAAAAGTAAACGTATATGCGTATGTACGTACACTCTTAGGAATATTTTGCTACCAGTCTTCTTTTGTATAACGATTAGACTTGTAAAATTGTACATCACGAGGAATGAAAATTATTTTATACTTATAATGGAATCAAAAAACGGTCGGAAAAGAACGATGTATGATTTCTTGTTCTTTTTTGAGCGTTTTTTGATTCCATTATTCCTCATGGTGTACAATTTTACAAGTCTAAACGTTAAACAAAAGAAGACTTGTAGCAAAATATTCCTATATGTTAAGACCACAGCACTTGCCTAAATCGTATATATATATATATATATATACGAACAAAATTCATAATAATGTTTATATAGAAGAAGAGTGAACGTACACACGCATATATGTTTACTTTTATAAATATAAATCCCAACATTATATTGTTTAAAAATATTACACTTCATGTTTTTAGAAAACTCATATTACTAATGCGAAAGAAAAAAAGGTTTAACAGACAAAATAAAGAAAAAATCCTTTGAAACAATCAAAAAATCAGTATTAAACAAAAATCTGTAATGTAATTATTTAATTAATAATTACATTACAGATTTTTGTTTATTCATTTATTTGTTTGTTTATTTATATGTTTATTTACTTTTAATAAATATCATATTGTTATATTTGTATTATTGCTTTTTCCAAATAATATTACCAAGAGTCATTCAGTTGACGTAATATTCACTGAGAATCTAACTTATAAGAAAACTGCAGCACTCGACCGCATGCGCGCTACTTGTAAATGTTGTTATATCTTTTTTAATTATTCATCAATCGATTTGAAACTTTCCACAAATCTTTTTTATACAAAAACCAAAAACTTTCTCGCTACAAGTTTCTTGTACTTGAAAGTTCCCTCGATACTTTTTTCTCGAGTACATTATAAATGCACAATTTGTAATTTGTATTAATTAATAAACAATTGCGACTAACTATTTAAGAATTAACATTTTTTATAATTATCATAAGTTTCGCTATAATATTTAGAAAATATATTTCAAATTCAGCGAAATCGGTTAATATTCACTCGATTTACAACGATTTAAGTTTAAAAAAGTATTGAAATTTAATGTGAAAAATTTTCTTGTTTTTAATTTTTTTCTTGAAAAATAAAAATTTTATAAAAAAACTGTTAATATAAAAAAGATGCAGCATAATGAGTTTGACAACGTCAAATTTTTTTAAATTTATTTGAAGAAAATGAAAATTTTACCATCAAGTGACTTCCGTTTTACGTGCTCCGAGCGTAAATACCCTTATTGCATCCGGGCCTTCAATTATAGTCTTACTGTAATAATTATTATAGTTTATTATATTAAATAACTATAGTTTTTATTATATTATTTTTTTATAGACACAATTTTAATTGTAATGTATTTACTTTCAATGCTGCTACATGATTTATATTTATTTGTTTTTTTTTTAAATCAAGTATATTCTACATTTATAGTAAAATGGAATGATTTAACTCTATGAAATCTTTTCTCGTCCACAAATCTTCTTCGCCGCTGCACCATGTAAACCGGCCTTAAACCGCTTCTGGCGAAAGATCCTTCTGGCGGAAACTCCGCGATCCTACAGTGAAAAAAAATTTGTAATTTTAACACACATAAGTGTTAGAGATGAAATACAAATTTTTTTGTGTTAAAATTTATAAGTACACACACGTTTGTAAAATTTACAAACTCCATGTGTTAATTCTACAAAAGTTTTTGTATTAATTTTTAAATTACAAAATTTTTTGTGTTGATTTTACAAACGTTTGTAAAATTTTAACACAAAAATATTTTTACAAAATAAAATTTGACGAATTACACAAAATTTTTTACAGTGTATCGATGTAGCCCCACTAAGGCGCATGCTACATTTCTCGGTTCCAGGCACAATCCTGTGTTTATATATTTTTAATAACAAACGTGTATAGTAAATATTATTTCGTATCTGATATACATGATGTGTAGAAAGTAATACTTAAGGTTATAATATTAATGATTTAAATGATTTTAGTATTCAATTATGATCATAATGAAAAAGAAGTAAAAGAATCAATCAATGTTGATCGTTCTAAATTGATGATAGAAAAGCTAACCAAGATGAAAATTTTGATTTTATTTCATCATCATATAATGTTTGATATTCCGATGAATAATTAATAATATAAAATTCATTTTTATATTTAAATAAAAATGATTTAGGTGAAATTTGTTTTTAAATTCATGTTTCTTCAATCAATAAGAATTCAAGAAACTCGTGGTCATATGGAGAATCTCGGATATAAATTTCGAGGCTTGAGAGTTGGTAGGCATGGAGAGGGTAAGCTTGAAACATTAACGGAGGGGTATGGTCATAAGGAAAGCGGACATATCGAGGTAGTTAACTGTATAATATAAAAAAAAGGAAGTTTACCAAGATTAAACTTGCTTTTCAAATGCTCTCTTTTCATTTTTCTATAACAAAAAAAAAAGATTAAGGCACAAAACGCGAAAAAATATATAAGTTGCTTAATTTAGCGGAAAAGTTAAAAAAAACCATCATTTTTTGCTAGTTGATAGTTGAAATTTAATTCTCGATTAAGCTTTAGATAATTAAAATCAGGTACCAATTACGGGTCATGTTATTGATAACTGAAATTTTAATGATTAATGAAATTTATGTGATTGATAATTAAAATTTCATTCTCAATTGAACTTCAGATAATTAAAATTAGTTGTCAATTAACAGGCCATTTAATTTACAGATAATTAAAATTAGTTATCATTTATGGGTCATTTAATTGATAACTGAATTTTAATTTTTAATTAAACTCTTATTAAATTAATAATTAAAATTAAATTCTCAATTAAACTCTTATTAAATTGATAATTAAAATTAAATTCTCAATTCAACTCCTATGTGATTGATAATTAAAATTTAATTCTCAATTAAACTTCAGATAATTAAAATTAGTCATCAATTATGGGTCATTTAATTGATAACTGAATTTTAATTTTTAATTAAACTCTCATTTAATTGATAATTAAAATTTAATTCTCAATTAAACTTCAGATAATTAAAATTAGTTCTCAATTATGGGTCATTTAATTGATAACTGAATTTCAATTTTTAATTAAACTCTTATATGATTTATAATTAAAATTTAATTCTTAATTAGACTTTAGATAATTAAAATTAGTTATTAATTACAGGTATTTTAATTCATAACTAAAATATTAATTATCAATTAAACTCGTATTTAATTGATAATAAAAATTTAATTCTTCATTAAATATCAGTTAATTAAAATAAGTTATCAATTACGAATCGTTTAATTGATAATTAAAATCTTAATCATCAATTAAACTCTTATGTAATTGGTAATTAAAATTTTATTATCAATTTACTGACCCATAATGATAATTATTCTCAGTTAATTGAAGTTTAATTAATAACTAACCACTTAATTATTAGTTATTCGTCAATTAATAGACGAATTTAATTAACTATGCCCAACTCTGGTCCAAATTATTAATAAATGCAATATTGTCAAACAAGTATTAATTTAACGAGATTATTGTAAATAAATGTACGTCAGTGCGTGGAAGTACCTGAGTCAAACATGTAAAATTTATAAAAAAAAAGAAGAGGGAAAGCAAGGGCATAACATTTTTTTTATATACGTAATAATGTAATAAAGGAATATATGTATCGTGTGTATAAATATTTAATATGCTCGAGTAATTACGTAATACGTGTGTGCAAAGTATGTGAGTAATCACATGAGTAATTACGTGAGCGAGTGAATAATCGCAAATAAACTAAAAAAATGAATGTAATTACGTTAGTGTAAGTGTGAAAGTAATCGCATTATAGCATACAAAACTATAAAAGATAAATGTCATTACGTAAGTGTAAGCGTGAGAGTAATCACATAATTACATATTAAGCTATAAAAATAAAATATAAGTACGTGAGTGCATTGCATGAATGATAGTCGCATATAAAAATGTAAAATAAAGTAATATCGGAAATATATATAATTACAAAGTATGTAAAAAAGACAAAGAAAAACACATGTTAATAAAGTTATCTTTCAATTATGTAATTAAAATAAAAAATATATATTTTTTGTGGTAAATAACCATAGGTGGTTATTTAGGGGGGAGTAATGTGGACACACAGACATAAAGTATGTATGTATGAGTGAGATATTCATGTAAGCGTCAAGCGCTTGAAGCCCTTCCGATTCGGGATTACAGTTTTATTTTTTAATTGGAATCTATTGAATTAATAATTCCTTTCGATTCTTTAATTTAAGCCTTTTCAATTCACGATTATATTTTGATTTATTAATTAAAATATGTCCAATTATCAATTTAAAAGGAATTGTTGATTGAATAAACTTTAATTACGAATTCAAAAAGGATTTATGAATTGAAATTTATTTAAAGCTTAAAATGATTTAAATATTTGCAGCCCTGAACAATACTGAAAGTTTTAATATATTACCCTTTACAACAATTTAAAATAGATTTAAATTTTCAAAATACATAAAATTGTTCCATAACGGGTACTTTTACTTTAAGTGGATATATTGTAGAAAGGTTTTGAGCTTGATCTCAATATTTCCACTTTTTGTAAACAAATATAAAATTAAATTTTTTTTATAAAACGATGAGCTTGGGTATAAATAACAAGAAAACGACAAATCAAATGGAATTTGACATTAACCTTTAGAGGACCGGTATTTGAGATTTGTGATCGCTCTAAGAAAGTGGTCCAAAAAGGTATCTGATATCACTAATTGACTTTGGGGTAAAGGTCGATCAGGGGTCACGCCACTATAGTGGTTTTCCGGTCCTCTTAAGGTTAATAATGAACTATAACAATAAAAAACTGTAGTTAATTATCTGCACCTTTATTTTGCTTCAGCATGTACCAGTAGTTATAGGGGCACCATGGACCGTCAAAACAAACCCCCACCCACCACCCCAAAGGTTACTGATCACCAGGTCAACGACCTCTGAGAAGGTGAAGTAGAGATTTGTTAGGCATGGTACCCGAACAACTAGAGGTTCACTTATCCCCTCCCACGAAATTCAGAGTGGGGATAAAAAATATTTCAATCAATATTTCAAAATTAATAATTTAAAATTTATAATATGTAATATAATCCTTTTTAACTATCGAAATAATGAAAACTTATATTGAATTATAAAATATGAATTTAAAAGATTTTAATCTAATTTTATATTGAATCAGAAAATATGAAATTTACATATAAATTATTATGTGTATGAAGGATGAGTAGTTGGTAACAGACAAGGTGATTAAAATACTCATGTTTTAAAGTTTAAAAACATTTATTAATAATAAATAAAACATACACTACAACGTAGCATTCACACATCACATTACTGTGTACACATGATAAATAATGAATTCATATATGAATATAAATAAGTCTTGTTTTCCTGAAATTAAATTCTCATTTTTTAATGATTCATCGAGATCATTTACAAAATTATCATTTATACTAGACATTGTACTTTTTATATTGTTAGCATGATAGTATGCATATTGAGATTCTTGTTGTCGTTCTAATACATTTTTCATATGAATTACCATTTCTTGTAATATATAATCTACGGATTTCGCAACAATATTCAAAAATTGAATTCTATAATCTATTGACAATCCAACAAGGGATGTGTTGTCATCAATATGGCGTTGTGTGCGTCTGCTACAAACGTAAAGTATACACGCACAGTATAGGAAAAATCTGAGTTTTTACCGATTTTTTAATTAAATTGTAAAGGTAATGAAGAAAGTTTTTTGTGTTTTTTGAAGAAGAGTAAGTTTTAAACAATAATTTGAAAGTTTCAATAGCCAAACGTAACGTAAATATTTTTAAAATATCAATTATTGTTGTAAAGCATCAGCAGCTGATCAGCTGCTCATATATAATTTACATTATAATCTGTAATGTAAGTAGTGAATAAAAAATTTATATTTTAAAATTATAAATTATACAATTTTAAAGGAAAATGTTATTTTTTCAGAGACATTTAACAAATAAATATTATATAACTGTAATGAGACACTGCTGTTATCTATAATAAGAAATAAAATCTGACAGAAATTTTCAAATTTTGGAAGTCTACATTACAATTTATATTGTGAAGTTTCATCTAACCAGGAGACTGTCTGAGTTGCGGGTCACAGATCTTGATAAAACTTTGGGATAAGTATTTAGGTACCAAAATATGAGTAAAGTGACAGCAGTACGGTCTAATGCTTCGAAAAACTGAAGTTATGGACGATTATAGTTTTATTTTCGGAAAAATATGAAAAAAGAACTCCTTATTGAAGTGTAAATAATTCTGTCTAGTAATGTCTTTAGTAAATCCACAATAACTAAAATGAAAGCAGAGAAAGTAAGCTTTAATTTGCTGGTTTCCGAATTAAAAAATAATAATTAGAACTAAAGTTGTGCTTGTTTAAAGTTGAGCAGTAAGAGAGTACCAAAGATAGTCTAAATTTTGAAGGATGGTGATTTTTAGTACTCTTTTGATGCTTAATTTTGAACAAGCATAACTTTAGTTCTAATTATTATTTTTTGATTCGGAAACTAGCAAATTAAAGCCTGCTTTCTCTGCTTTCATTTTAGTTATTGTAGATTTATTAAAGACATTTCTAGACAGAATTATTTACACTTCAATTAGGAGTTCTTTTTTCATATTTTTCTGAAAATAAGACTATAATCGTCCATAACTTCACTTTTTCGAAGCGTCAGACCATACTACTGTGGCTTTACTCATATTTTGGTACCTAAATACTTATCCCGAAGTTGCATCAAGATCTGTGACCCACAACTCAGACACTCTCCTGGTAAGTATAACCAACGAAGATAGACGCTTATAGAAGCGTACTTCTGGGTTAACTTTGGGGGCCCAGCTTTTGGAGGACACTTTAACATTACGTGTATATCTATATATATGAAAACATCGGTATATATAGATATAGAAATACATGGTATTTTAGTAGAGCCACCACGCGGCTGGAGGACATAAGCTTTAGATTTTGAGCCCCTGTCCGCCCATTTAAAGTACGCTTCTATAAGCGTCTATCTTCGTTGGTATAACATAAAAGAATTATATTTTAAAAATGTAAAAAAATAATTAAAAAGATTATTTTTTTTAGATTAATAGAAAACAATCCAAGAATGAGATTTTCTCCTCGTAAAAATGTTCAAAAGAGTAATTCCTGATTTTCCACATTTTAATATATGATTTGATTGTAATATTTTTATCTTCTACAAAATTTCTGTTTGATAAAGTACATTCTCCAAATTTGAAAATTTCTACTAAATTTAATTTCATGTTTATACATAACAGCAGTGACACATTGAGGTTATGAAATATTGATTTATAAAAATTCTGAAAAAATAACATTTTCCTTGAAAATTGTAGAATTTATCATTTTAAAATATAAATTTTTTATTTACTTCTTACATTATAGATTATAATGTAAATTATATATAAGCAGCTGATTAGCTGCTGATGCTTTACAACAATAATTGATATTTTAAAAATATTTACGTTACGTTTGGCTATCAAAACTTTCAAATTATTGTTTAAAACTTCCTCTTCTTCAGAAAACACAAAAAACTTACCTCATCACCTTTAAGATTAATTAGAAAATCGATAAAAACTAAGGTTTTTCTTATACTGTGCGTGTATTCTCTACGTTTGTAGCAGACGTACACATCGCCATATTGATGAGGACACACCCCGTGTTGGATTGCCAATACACATCGATAATTCTTTAAGATGTTCAAATATTACACGTTTAAATACTAATGATTGACTATATCGACTATATTTTTTCGGTGGTCCACCACTCTCTTCTGCTTTTGGTTGAGCATCATTGGTTACCAATTCAGAAGCTCTCTCGTTAAAACTAATCATAAAGCAGATATTGTATCCAGATATAAAGAGTCGCTGATCCAACATAGATTCCTCATCATAAGAAGTGATATAATTCTTCAATTTTATCAAGCTCCTGCTTCAACGTCTCCCAACAGTCGACTGACAGAGGTAGACCTTGAAAATTAGATCCGCAGAAGAGCACTACAGGAACAAACACCATTTTTTCTTCTCCTATATTCTCCAGGCCTACCTGGATAATTTTTTCAAAAGAGCTGTTTAGTCCGTAGACCATCGATAGAAGCTGTTGCCAATAATTTTTCTTGCTATTCTGTTTTATTAAATATTCCAAGTCGTTACCAAAGGATTACTCCAGACTTCTCTTTTGACCAGCCATCTGGGTTAGATTTTGTTGCTTGTTACTGTTGTCACCGTAGATAACACACACCTGTGGCGAGACGAAGTGGATGCAACTTCTTTTATACTGCAAAAAATTGGCAGAGATGTCGTAAAAAGGTGGCGTGCAACCAATCAGAGACAGTCAAGTATCAAATTACGCATAGCAAGTTTTTTCTACAAAATTCTTGACTATAGTATCATTTTTTTTCAAATTTTGCGAGAAATTTTCCAAGAATATCTTAACACCCAATCCGCTAGACATGTAATACAGAAAAATGATACAATAATGACCACAAACGTTGGAATATTCGCTTTGTAAGCGTTTATTATTCAATCTAAATTTTTTATAATTTTGTTGGATACGTCGTAAATGTTGTGGAATTTGTGGTGGTTCACCAAGATTATCAAAGTACACTCCTGTGCCATACTTATCAACGTTTATGGCAACCCAGTGTGCACCACGGTGGTTATAATTTTGCGCATTAAGTACGAACGTACAAGATTTTACCCACAACAGAGGAATCCAATCTGCTGGATAAACGCCTACTGCGTGAAACTTGATCCGTATTAGATATCGAACAATCTCTTCTGAATTCATTGCGGAGAATTTCAAAAAATTCTTCCAAAATCAGCAATTTTACGCTGGGGTTAAGTTTTAGTAGCCAATGTTTCAGATTAGCAACGTTATTTAGTGCACACGCGTAATTTGAATAAGGTGATTTTATGTAATGATGCATGCACTGTACACTGCTGAAATTTAAATTTCTAAAAGCTGGACAATCTTGATCTTTTTCAAAATTTTCAATCTTACAGGTGGTGAACTTGGAAAGTAGTTAAACCTTTTCTTGACCTCGCACGAAAATTGTACAACAATGCTTGCAAATATCTTCCTGATTTTTAAATAATCTTTTTATCGATATATCATCTTGGTACCACTCTAGACCATGATGATTCAGTGTTACCCAATTGTTCTGTCTCAAAGCATTTTTAGGTAAGCGCCTAAATTACGAGGAGACGCCACAATCCAATGAGCGATAAAGTTTTTATAAATAGCAAGAACAGCCACCTCCTTTGGAAACAAACGATTTTTGTTGTCCTTTAAAAACTGTAAGTCAATGACCTCGTCCATACTGTTTGCAATGAAAGCTGCTCGCTGAGTAAGATAATAGATGGCTTTGCTGCACTTAAAGAGCGAGAAGTATATTCCCACCACCACCACTACTTAACTGCTATAATCCACAACAACCTGTCTTGAAGAGTCAATTTCAAGCAAATTGTCGTATTCAGCATAAATTATACAATTTACAGCGCCCTCTAGTGGGAATTTTTTCGGATATTACCTCCAACTGACCAAATATTGTTTTTTCGATCCCTTATCTTTGCTCTTCAAAACCTCATCAACCTCGAACGCTTTGCTATCTAAATCCTTGCACACTTTGCTTAACTGTTTTCCGTAAAAATATCCGTCAATTTTTTCTCTATCAAGATCTGTCAAAATATAGACGGGTGGTTGTTGTCTTGTGTCGACTTTAACAATTTTAAACAGTTCCAGAGTCCAGCCACCCTCGTATGCTTTCCTGAAGGCTGTCATAGTACGACTGACACGAACCAGATCACCAAAGCTCTATTTAGCTACTTGAAACGGCTGTTTTTCGCTGTAACGCAACATCAAATTTTGACGTACCACGTGAGCATCGTATAAGTTGACATTGGAAGGGGACATTTTTATGGCACTGTGCCACCGTTCGTCGTAACACGTCACAATTTTTTTCAAAACATCTATATAACGTCTTGTGAACGAATGAGTAAAGTATCGCTAGATACAATCTTTGAGAGTTCGAGTAAAGCGTTCGGCAATGGCTGCCTTTATATCAGGGTCTCTGACGACTCGGTTGGTAATATGTTTCTTTTTTAGCACCTCTTGCATTTCTTGACCGATAGATTCCTTACCTTTATCAGTCCGCAGGTAAATAGGATATCTATTATTACATCGTGATAAAATTTTGTCTAATGTTACAGCGACGCTTCGGCTGGTTTTGCCGAGAAGAGGCTCTGCCCAGGTAAACTTTGAAAGTGCATTAATGACAATAAGAATATAGCAGTACCCATCTAAAATCTGCCAAGTTAGCTTCCCACACTTCAAAGGGGCTGAAAACGTTGTAATGTCGGCGAGAAAAACGAGGCCTCACGAGTTTGTGTAAAGTATGTGCATCCTGACTCTCCAGCTATTTAACAATCGTATTGTTATCAAATTTTTTGGGTTTCAGTAGATGAGCACCACCGTACGCTGATGGTGCAGAAAGATTATAGTAATAATGTTCAAGATCGTCCGGCTTCGTCGACTCCTTTTTTTTCTCCTCCTTCCTCATTGCTCCTCCCCCTCTTATAAACTAGCTATTTCTCTCTCTTTCATTGTCTTTTATATGTTTTTTTAATGCGTTTCAAAAATTTATCAATTTTGCTGATCATGCACAAAACAGTAATACCAGCTGCAGTCTTTTAATTACCATCCGCAGTCTCTGAGAGCATGCGTGAAAATGCTCTTTCAGCCACCAGTCTGTCGACTTTTATATGATTCGCTATTTTTTTATTTGAATATGGAATATCGTGTTCTAAACAGGCATTGACAAGAGGATTTTTTCCTCCCTTACCACGACTAAGACGCTCTTCGAGATGCGTGCCAGGACCGAGAAACTGGTAGCCTGGTAGATGCATTTCGAAGGGTAAAACTGAAATTAATAGGTCTATAAAAGTACCAGTATTTTCCTCCTCCTCTTCCTCCTTTTCCTCCTCCCCCTCCATCACTTCCTTTCATGCTTTCAAATATGGGTCCATTTTAGCTGTTCGATGCGACTCTTTTTTGCAGGGGTTGATGGCGTAGCTGCTAGCTCGCTACCAACTTTTTTACGCTTTTTCGCACTCTCAATTTCTTTCTCCTTTACGCTTGTTTGACTAGTAGCTGTTGAAGTATAATAACCTTCGTTTTTTAACGATTATCAATGAATTCTCGAGGTATACCAACTTGTCGCAAGACGTGTGCAAACTTTTTGTACCCGCGTGGTGGTGGTTTTTTTCTACTTCTCATAGCCTCGTTCACTAAATCAACAATATTAGTACCCTTGACGACAGCGCCATCTAGCTTGATTACACCACGACTATCCCATTTAATATTACTAGCTTGCTGCAAGTATCTAATGTGATATCTAGCATTGCTTGAAAATTTCTGTGGTACTGACTCGACAAGCTGTTCGTCGTCGATTTCAACATTATTGTCTGTACCCATTGTCGTTTCCGTTTCTAATAATGTTGTCTCGTTTAGATGTATTATACCCCCACTCTTAACCTTCTCCTCCTCTTTTAGATGTTAGTAGCGCTGCAGGATTTGCTGATATTGCACAGATTTTGGGTGCTCATCACCCGCAGAATGTAAAATTTTACTCATTTCCTCGTCAAGGTGTGCCGTGGCTGTACCAGGTGTCTGGACATTGGATGGTAGTGTTGTATGATTGGTAGTGGTCTTTTCACGCTGCTGCTGCCGCTGTTGCTCTAAGCAGTCTCGCGGTACTAAAATCACTTTTCTTGCGTACTCCATGCCGATAAAACAGGTTTCACAATTAGTCGTAGTAAATATGCTGATTTTACTATCAATTTCGTTTTTACCTCCAAACTACCCGGTTTAGCGAGTTTTCGCAACAGAGGTGCAACTTTTCGCAATTGTCTCTTATAATCTTTCATAAGTGGAATATTTCCACGTAAAATGTTCAGAGCACACTCGCAAATGTACGTTATAAGTTTAGAATTTGCTTCGCGTAATATGGCCTTGAGTTGATGAAGTTCGATTTCACACAAAACATGTGATTGAGTCCAGTACTTTTCTGGGATTAGTGTGCCACGACTACGTGTTACCGACTTCATTACAATCGCACGACTATTAGATTATTCGAGCGTGCACCAGCTTTCATGGGCTTGCAACAAGGCACATAAACATACTGATGTTTGTCGAACAGAAATATATAAGTACGAAATCTCACGTTTTTAGGCGTACCCTGTTTCAGATCTATGAACAAATAGCCATGTGGCTGTATTGTGGCATCGAGATATGCCTCTTGCAAAAAACAAGGCTTCTCGGGGCAGACTTGGCGTGCCAGATGATTTATTTGCGCTCGATCGCGCGGATTTTCAAATACCACGATGTAATTAGAGCGTAAAGAAATTTCTCGCTGACCTTGATAAAAGAGATTTTGCGAGATAGAGATTACACTTAAGTTGTTGTAATGACTGCCTTTGGTAAAGAGATTGACTACAGCTCTGCTGGACGATTCACTCATCAGATCGTCGAGAATCAAGAGTTTTGCTCGTGGATCGTTGGCATAATCTTCACTCTTTGGTAAACCCTCGTGAAATTTGATTCCCTCAGCCAACTCCTTGTAAATTGGTTGCCACTCGGTATAGTACAAGAGAATACGCTCGAATTTTGTATCACTCATACGATCAATGTAATGCAAAAAATTCTTTACAAATACAGTTTTACCACACGAGCTAGTTCCACAAATCATAATGGTAACATAATGTTGATGGCTCAACAGCCGATTCATTGTTGTGCAGACTTACATGAATCATTCTCTCATTGATCGGTAAAATTGAGTCGATCTCGGTCTCGACACTGCAGAGTAATTCAAACAATCTTTGTTGATCATTCATCACTTCAGTCTTCGGCATATTCTTTCGTTAACCAAATTTACCCTATAATGAGTTTAAACAGAGTTCTGCTACAGATCTCAGACCAGCGTTATATTTTATTCGATTTTTGTCTAATTTTATACTCTCTTGTTGCATAAATTTCTCAATATATCGAGCAATCGCGTTTTCATCACCGTCAGCACATTCCAAAAGGTAACCCGACGCGTACGTTTTCTTAGTAGAAAATTTATCAATATAAGTTGGAAAGAGACCACACTGACCCGTGGCTTTGTTATACTAAGTGATTTTATAAGACCATATTTCAAATATTTTTCTGATGATATAGCCGATCTGAATAGCTTTCATCAACTCGTCAGCAACCCACGTACCGATAAAAAACTCGATCATCAGGTTTTTCATGGTTATAATCTGCGATATACATTGATTCAGCACATGTTCGACACAGTAGAAACAAAAGCTTATTATGCATTTCAACGAGTAGTACAGCATGATATATGTTTCGCAGTGGCAATACTTCGCATTCAATAAAACTATATTATTCGTTTGACCCACCAGAGAGCGACACTCATCTTCACCTACGTAAAAAGTTGGATGACCAACGGGATATCGACTGTATTTATAGATATATGGGTATAATGAATGCACGTCCACGTATTTTATTTCCTTACACTCTTGTGCATCGTAAATTTTGACTGTACTACCCGTATGACCGTCGAAAAACGCTTCTCGAGGATTCAACGGTTGATGCCAATTTCACACCTTATTATCGATAAACATCTTCATACTTTCGTTCTGTGAGTACTCATGATCAAAATCACATTCCCACTTTTCGATTGGATGATAACCGTGGCTTCTTATTTTTTCAGATATTTGCGCGATTCTCTCGAAACGTTCGTCTGTATTTTCACCGTTTACGAGGCGTGATCACGGTTTACTGTATAACACTATATACAGACATGCCAATAACACCCGTGGAATTGTAAAACAATTATCGTGCCGTTTTCAAGTTCGCAGTATCCATCCACTAGAGGGCCCTCGGGAAGTCTCTTTTCTTGAGCTCGGACAGTATACCGAATTTGATGATTCAGCACATTTCCCATCCAACACAGCCATCGCATCGCCTTCAAAGACTGCTTGTTTGCTTGTCTATAACCACTCTGAGGTATGATTCCTATAGTGTCTTTTTGTAAAAAAATTTTTCTATATACACGCATACAAGATGATACGATGGTGGCGCACTCTACGAATGGATCTGTATTACCACATTCTATGAAGGTTTTGCGAAAGGTTAAACATGCTCATTCTAAAATTTTTACATCTTGCCTACAATATTTTATAATCTCATTTCTAAAATAAAATATGTAATTTTCATTTTTTTTTCATTATACCACTGCATAAATTCTGGTTGCACATCGCCCTTCATCGAATCTGATGAAAAAGACCACACGGGTGGCATTTCTCCAACGTAATTTTTATTCTCTGATGTGTTAAACAAATGAGGAAACGTACCTTTCTCGATATTAGCAAGATCGTCAGCTTTTGGAAGTGCAGCTAAACTCAACTGTAAGTAATTTAAGCTGTCTATGAATTTAACGGTTGAAATTTCCATTAAGATTATTTTTGACTCGTTTAAAATTACATCTGGCTTATCTCTGAGATCTGCACGCTCTGTCAAATGCTTGAGAATAAATTGCGTATCAAAACCCTGTGCATTGTGGGCTATACAAATAATTTGCTTAAAACTTTTTCTTGTTGCCAAGGCTAAATCAACTAGCTGTTTTACAGGGCTAATTTTAATCACGTACTCGCGCATAACACATATTTCGCAAGAATTTGTTATATTTTCATCATCCAAACAATAATTACATACTTGTTGTACAACACACAAATTTGGTACATGCAAACTTATTTTTTTCACCATCAGCACCCGAGATATTTTCTGATTGTTGAGTCTCAAAATCATATAATAAATAAAGAATATTATATATATAGCATAGTATATATATATATATATATATATATATATATATATATATATATATATATATATACTAGGGGGGTCACCCCTGCTCGCGCTTCTCGCCAATCTCTTATTTATGCTGAATAGTTTTCTTAGAATATTTGGAAGGGCATTTGGAGTGGATGTGGAGGGGTAGGGTATAAAATTACAATTTTTTTGTTTAGAGTTATATGAAGCCTTACACGGAGGAGTATACACAGTGCATAAGGAGAGGTATACGGAGCGTTATACGGAGGTGTATACAGAGGGGTATATGGAGGGGTACAAGAGCAAACATTTTACAAAATTTTAATGATTTTGTTTAAAATTTTGGGAAGGGGAATATGGAGGGGTAGACGGAGGGGTAAAAGGACAGGTATACGGAGGGGTACATGGAGTGGTCGTTAGCTGGATATAAATATCGTAGAATATATTAATGGAGGGGTAAAGGAGGGGAATACGGAGCAAAATTCACCAAAAATAACGGAATTTTAACGTTATTTTACGAAGTGTTATACGGAGGGTATACAGAGGGGTATGAGGATCAAAATTTAAATGAGCATTCAAAATTCTCACGGAGGGAAAACAAAGGGGGATGGAGTGCCATGGAGCGGTATGGAGTCACCTGGAGTCACTGATGACTTTAAAAATAACATAAAAAACACGAATTTCAGCTGGTTTGGAAAAGAGATATGGAGGGCAACACGGAGGGGGAGGGAGGGGAGGAGCGGTTTAGAGGGGCATGGAGAAGGATGGAGGGTGATACTGCGAAAGTTCCGCCGAATTCACTATATAATATAGGTAGATATATACACATACATACATATGTGTGAATGATTTATGAAACAATATTTAAAAAAATTCTATAAATAACATATATTGAAATTTAATTCTTATCGTCGCAAATCATTCGACAGTGATGGTCTTTATTTACATAAAAATTAAATAAGAATTTCCGTTGTGTACATTGAAATTGAATCATTTTCATCGAAAATCGTTCAAAAGTGATAATCTCCATTTACATAAATATTAAAATGATAGTTTCGTCGAATACTTTAAAATTTAATTGAGATATTGCATGAAATTTTTTTTTAAATTCATTACATCCGTTATTAAGAAAATGAAAAAATAAAGGACATGTATTTTTTCTTTTTTCATGAAAATGAAAACTTGAAGAGATAGAGGCAGTTGAAATTGGTGTAACGTCACGATTGTCATTTTGCCAATAACAATCGTGACGTCATTTATCATAGCGCTATATCTATATATATCAGAATTGTAATAACTTATATCGGCTGTAACTTTTGCAATTCATCATATTTTGAAAAACAAAAAAATACAGGTCTTTTATTTTTTCGTATTCTATCTGACGAATATAATACATTTTTTCATGCAAAATACTAATTCTTTTCGTCGCAAATCGTTTAAAATGATAGTCTTTGTTAACATAAAAGTTGAAATTATATTTCATTCGTTTCTGATGGAAGTCATAATCTTCGAAAAAATCTAAAAATGAATATCTATGTATAGCTGTCGATATATTAATATTCATACTAGCAAAAATTAGTGAAATACACATATAAACATTAATGTGCGAATTCATTATAAAAAAATCAATATATTTAAATAAATAACAAATGTAGAAAATAAATACCTAATTAATAGATTCATTTCACAACTAAATTTATTAATTGTTTAATAACTAACAAATTAACATACGTGAATTAAAATTAATTCATAAATTCTAAATAATCCTATCTCGCATATCATATTAAAAACGTGCAATTGCACCTGTCCAATTATCACCTACATATAACATTTTATATAATAATTACATTATATTATGATAATAATCATATTATATTATGATTATTATATAATCATTAACGTTATGATTATATAATAATCATAATAACGTTTACTATCAATGAATAATCTACTAATAACCCCAAGATCCAAAATCATATAATCATGTCGTAATCTGTGAAAATAATAAATTATTCATATTAGTGCCATTATAAAAACATTTTCATTATTTAAATAAGAATTTCCTTGAAAACATGGTTTTTAATATAATTATCGAATCTATTATTGCTGGAAAATATTTTCAAAACATCCCACGTTCGAACACGTAAAATAGCTACGTAAAATTGACCATGGGTAAATAAATCGTTTCGTAAATCTCATCCAATATTAATCAATGTTCGACCTTGAGCTTTATTGATAGTCATTGCGAAAGCAAATGTAATCGGAAATTGCCTTTTCTTAAATGTAAATGGATAATCACTTTCAGAATACAAAGTAATTCGATTCAAAACTAAAATATCACCGGCTTTATCACCTGTTAATATCCACATTTCAATAAATTATTACTTAAATCCAATATACGTAATCGTTTAATATTACACAATCCTTCATTAAGACTTATATTCCTAATGAGCATTACAATACAATTAATTTTTAATTGTAATATACGAGAAGGTAAACTGGAAAGATTTAGTGAATTTAAATATTCTGGCAATGAAACATCAGTCATTGATCCGTTATCATCGCAATTATCAACTAAATCAATACTCTTGTAAAAACGTTCACCGCAACTATCTAACGTGAATACAGCTTCATTATGAATTTCATCAACATCGACATTACGGGGTGATAATATTGCAGAAAAACTCATTTCATCAAATAACTTATGATTAATCAAATCACTAAATATATATTAAACTACTAACATTGCTTATTATACACCGTTCAGGAACCGTAACGTTATCATTATCATCATTAAGTATACCATTACCTACATCGAGAACAAATTTAGCAAATTCTATTTCATTATTTGAAACTCGCATATTATGCGTTAATCGATGAACATGAAATGTACTCCAAAGATGACTTTTCTTGATAGATAAACTAATAATTTCATTTCAGTTCCACGTGGTAATACAAGTAATAACTGTCGAAAATCACCTCCCAATTTTTATTATTATTTCACCTTCAAAAGGTAAATCATTATTCATCATATCTTTTGATGTTCTATCTATAACTTTTATTACATATCGAGGTAACATAGGAGTTTCATCCCAAATGAATGCATCTGTACATTTTAAAAATTCACCTTCTTTAGATTAAGAAGTAAGATTATCTTAATTGTAATTTTTATTCAATGTTTTTTAATTCTCTCATTCTTTGCTTTTCTTTGTTTAATTACATAGGTTTATTTTTATGTTCATTCTTTGTATTTTTTATGTACCTGTTGAATCATACGGGGTACTACCCCATGATTAATAAAATATTTGTCAAATCAAATATAATCTCTCGCTCTTTCCCACATTTATAGTGGGTCACGACTTGATTGAGCTGCAAATCGATATTTCCAGACTTCTTAGCTCTCCAAAAAAGTTTTATGCTCGTAGGCTAGATGCTGTGAATACTGATTCTCTTAATGCTTTCCTTGCGAATTCCTTTAAGGCTAGCTCACATGAGACCAATTGTTTTGTTCATAGTAATGTAAGTAATTCTATGTTGTCCTCTTCTTTTTTAGTTGATCCTAACATAACTAGTTTAAGATCTAGCGTTGGTGAGTAGGTTAATGCTTTCTCTACAGTTGTTATTGATGCCTTTGACAGGTATGTCAAAGGCATACAGGTTCCGCTTAAGCTGAATGATATACGTTCTCGTAATAAGCCCTGGGTTTCTCACGATATCAGGTTGATGATGAAAAGGCGCGATCCAGCTTATCACTGGGCTGCGAGAACTGGCTGTGACGAGGACATTCAGAGATATAGGTCTTTGAAAAGCGAAGTCTCTAACAATCTTGATACTGCTAAGGTCAACTATACTACTATTCAGTTAAATTCCGCCATTGGTGCCAGGGAAATATGGTCCTCATTTCACAACCTGGGTTTGGCTAGAAAGGCCTATACCTCTTCAGTACCTTTCCTCAAGAACTTTGCTGAAGCGCTATTCATCTGTTGCTAGCGACTGTCCTCCATTGACCCAGAGAGAAATTGATGAGATACTAAGCATGCCTCTGTCTGACTCTCGGCCGATCTTTGATTTTCATGTGGTTGATGCTACCAAAATTAGTAGCTTTATCATTTCTGCATCTTCCAACTCTTCAGGGTGCGATGGTATCTCCGTAGATATGCTTAAGCTTGCCTTTCCCTCTGTCCTTAGACCAGTGACAGCGCTTGTGAATGGCTCTATTACTTATTCACATTTTCCAACTAATTATAAAAGAGCTTTTATTTTGCCTTTGGCAAAATCTAAATCTGTCTCTGCACTAGATCAAACCCGCCCTATTGCTAAACTTTGTGAGATTCCAAGGTTCTTGAAAGAGTTGTCAACGAACAATTTTCGTAATTTCTTGAGTCGAATAATCTTTTAAATGAGCAACAGTCTGGGTTCAGGCCGGGACACAACACCTAATTAGCTCTTCTCAATGTTGTGAAGGATGTTAGATAAGAGAAGAGTCATGGCTCTTCTTCTTTTTTATTTCTCTAAGGCTTTTGATATGGTACCTCATAAATTGCTTCTCCGTAAGCTCCATAGTTTTAATTTCTCTGACGGTGTCATAAAGTAGTTCGCCTCTTACCTTAAAGGTAGATCGCAGTCTATCGAGGAACTGGATCGAAATGCTACTCATTTTTGGATGAGTGTTAATTCTGGTGTTCCACAGGGCAGTGTTTCGGGCCCATTATTATTCTCTTTATTCATCAATGATCTGCCCGTAATTCTTAAGTATTCAAAACACATATTGTATGCGGATGATTTGCAAATTTATCGTTCATTTTTCGCTAGTGATATAGAGGAAGAAATTGTTGCTATCAATTGTGATGTCGAGGCCATTGTCGAATGGGCTTTGGTCAATGGTCTCAAACTTCATGCTCTTAAAACTCAGGTCATCAATCTTGGTAGTGAGCAGTTCATATCTAATTAATTCTTCTCAAGTTTCACGCATTGTAGTAAACGGTTAGCGTATTCCTTTTTCTAAGCAAGTCAAAAGCTTAGGTTTATGTTTGGATCAGATTATCAACTGGGAGAGACAAGTAAATGCTATTGTCGATAGAGAGCATGGAGCGCTTCATTTGTTAAGGTTTTGTAGGCGCTCGCTTTCATCAGAATTGACATTGATTCTAGAGTTCATTCTTCGAATCGTAGGTCACCTAGAGTTCTTCTCTGTCCACCTGATCGCACGAGTGCTTTGCGGAATTTGTTCACGCACCTCGCTACTGATTACATAAATGAACTGAATTCTGCAACTGTCACTCCAATTGCCTTCGAATTAGGTTCTAGTAGGGCATTCAAAAAGCACAGATTCGACTGGTTACTTGACAGGTGAGTACAGGAATTGGCGTAGGGAGACAGCTCCCCAAGGCTGAGCCCTAGTTGCTGTGAAATCACCAGCTGGCGTGTGCAATTTAATTTAATTTTCATTAGAACGCTTGCATTATTCATTTTAACTATGTTAAACTTTTACTTACTTATATTTCTATGGCAATTAAAATTAAACTTAATTTTCTCATTTAATACTTAAGCGTTTAGTCATAACTATAAACAGCGTTATTTTATATTGTTGTTCCATGTTTTTCTATTTTAAAATTTGTATCTTTTCATTTTAATTGCAATGGTTTATATTATGTTGGCTCATTGTATTTTTTATGTACTTGTTGAGTCATGCGGGGTACAACCCCATGATTAATAAAATATTTGTCAAATCAAATCACTCGCTTGCAGGCAGAACACTTTTGATTACCGACCGAGAAGTGAAAATGTTATTTTATCATAAATGAAATAATTATACTATTTTCAAAAGAAATTGCTATTGAGCGCAATTTTTTATACATACATACATGATTGTATAATATATGTTTTTTTTATAAAATTCACCATATTTTAAACAAAAGGTAAGTAATCGTACTTAGAGTTTAATAAACTGCTGTAGTATAACATTTTTTATTTTTAAAAATTTTCTTTAATTATTTTTGGCGAGCGCAATAGAGAAACAAATTTCGTGAATGTATTTAAAATTTTAATGCATTCCATTACATATAGTAGGAAAAAATCAAACAACGGATTTTAGATTCCCGGTCGGTATCGAATCTGCTCCGGCCTGCTCTTAATTGCGATTGTAAATTTTACTAAATTAAATTATATAATGTGAAATTGTTGATTTATTAATATGCATTGTGCCAACATGTGCTTATTATTAATACGATTTCCGAGAAATACAATGATCCTTATTTTCAAGTACATTAGAAACATTGCGAAATTCGTATTGAAAATTTTTCTCTCTCTCTCTCTCTCTCTCTCTTTTCGCTTCCTCTATCTTTCTCTATTTTGCTAGCTCTCTCTCTTCCCTTCACTATCTCTATGTCATTATTTTATTTTATTTAATGAATTTATAATACTATGTGAAACATCGTAAGAAAATTTATATTTTTGTTTTTCAAATTGATTATGAACATGTTATGATAAAAATGTATTTCATGGTTGTATATTATTCTTTAGTGCCAGACAGGGTTTTACCCCAAGGCCAAATAAATTAAATCAAAGTCAAAGTCTCTCTATCTTTCTCTTTCTCTATCTCTCTATCTTCTTCTCTCTCTATCTCTCTCTCTGTTTTCCTCTCCCTCTAAAATATTCCCGTCTCTCTCACTCTTCTCTTCACTCACCCTCGCCCTCACTATCTGATTTTCCCGACCTCCTTACCTCTTATCTATACTTCCTCCCCCTCCCCCTCTCCCCCTTTTACTATTCAATATTTATATTCAATTAAATTCAATTACTATTAATATTACTAAATTACTTATTACTATTACTATTACTTTACTATATATCTAATTCTAATCTAATTCTAGTAGCGTAACAGGCAAAGTCTGACACGAAACCTGTGACTCATGATAACGCGTCGCAGGGATCACTCCATGAGCCTGTGCTTTTACTATCAAAATTAGCAAATCAGTATTGTTGCCCACTATAACATTATTATTTTGAAGAATGGCTTCTCTTAAGGCTATTGAAATAATAAGAGTATCGGCATCTTCTCTAAAAGCCTTTTTTGAATTATGTTGGGATTTTTATGATAAAGAGAATGTTTTTATTAATTATGATTGTATAAAAAAGACAATTTTTTATTTTTTCTTCAAAAAATATATATTTTTTATAAAATTATATAAACAAACATTCCATTTATGTAAAATATGAGAAAAAAAGTTGTTTTTTTTTCAATTTTTATTGTTTATTCACTGAAAAAATATTTATTTGATTTAAATAAATATATTCATTATATTTCTATTTATTTGAATTGAATAAGTGTTTATTTAATTCAAATAAATTTTTGATAAATTGAATAAATTATTTAGTCAAAATGAGAAAACCGTTTATTCAGATTCTCATTTATTCAATTCAAATAATATTTATTTGATCTAAATAACAAATTTGTCATGTCAACAAAATCATTTATTTAAAGCAAATAACTTTTTTAAATGATAATTTATTTGTTAATAAATATTTAGTCAAACTGAAAAACTCATTTATTCGAACCAAAAAAGTTATTATTTAAATTGATTAAATCAATCGTGAATAATAAAATTGTTAGGATCAAAAAAATATTTATTCAATATGGAAAAATATTTTTATATTTTGAATAAATGATTTATTTAATCAAACTATATCAAATTTTTTTAATTAAATAAAATGATTTTATTAAACCAATTAAAGAATTATTTAATTCAACAGAATAGATTTGATAGCAGAGTTGTAAATGTGGAAATGGTTTTTCATTTAAAATGATCAAGTAATTGAGAATACTCGCACCAATTACCAGTTACAAAGCAAGTAATTAGTAAATGGTCTGATCAGTTCCCAGTTACAGAGCAAGTAACTGGTGAATGGTTGACTCGTTCTCAGTTACACAGCAAGTAACTGGTAAATGGTCCAACTATTTTCAGTTACTTACCCAGTAACTGCTAACTGGTCCAACTATTTCTAGTCACTCATCCATTAACCACCAACTGGTCCGACCATTTCAAGTTATTTATCTAGTAACTACCAACTGGTCCGACCATTTCAAGTTACTCATCTAATAACTGCTAACTGGTTCGACCATTTACTAGTTACTCACCCAGTAACTACCAACTGGTTCGACCATTTATAGTTACTCACCCAGTAACTACCTAATGATCGCACTATTTACCAGTTACTTATCTAGTAACTGGTAAATGGTCCGAGCATTTCCAGTTACTCAGCCAAAAACTGATAAATGGTTCAACCATTTACCAGTTACCCACCCGGTAACTGCTAACTGATCGATTCGACTATTTACCAGTTTTTCATCCGATAACTGCCAACTAATTGATTTGGCCAGTTACCCACCCAGTAACTGCTAACTGGTCCAACCATTTTTAGTTACTCATCCAGTAACTGTCAAATGATCCGGCCATTTACTCAGTTCTTTACTAGTAACTGGTGAATGGTCCGACCATTTACCAGTTACTTGCTCTGTAACTGGTAACGGGTGGGTAATACGGGTTAAAATTTAAATGTCCCTGATAGAGGCTTCGATTTTGAAAAGCTTAATACTGAAATCCTTATATTACTGAGTATGGTGCATTTGAACTTGTGTTTAACTCTGTTGAAAATGAAGACGTCATTTTGTAATATAAATACACTCTCGCCGTCTTACTTTTGTCTGTCCTTGTCTAGAATTGACTTAACTAAAATGTCTTATAATTTTGAAATAATCTATCGTAGCTTAAAAATTTCAACGATATTCGAAAGAGCAGATTAAAATCTTTTCAATATAATACTAGGTACTTTAAGTGATGAAAATTAACATTTTTACAACAGTAAAACAAAAACAAAAAAATATTGCCTTCTTTTGACTTGCTGCAGTTTCAGATCCATGGGGCTTGGTAAATTATTTATCCAGCTTTAAAATCAGGGGTCAAACTTTTGTTTTTGTCATTTTTAATTGAAGTAACATTTTTTGTTGTTAAAAAACACATTTTTCTCAAAGGCGAATATTTACTTAAGTAACAAAAATAGAGAAAAACCGCATCGCGAAAAAAGATGTAATCTTAGTTACATAAAATAGATCTGCAGTTGAAAATAGAATTAAAAGAAAAAAATATATTTTAAAGTTATAAAAATTTTTAGATAAGTCGATTTTAGACAAGCGGGGCAAAAGTACGTCGACGGAAGAGTACATGGCATCACGAAATGACATCACGATATAAAATAATGTCGCAAATAGGAATATTTTGCGACGTTATTTTCTAAAATGACCAATTTTTTGCAGAAAACAGCAAAAATGCCCAACTTTTAAGCTTCATAGCTTGACGAAAAATCATCGTAGAAATTTTTTAAAATATGCAAATGAAAACTCTTTCAAAGTACTATAAAATATATTTTTTCAGATTTTTTCATATCATCCTCAAAAAACTGTCCAAATAAATCTAAAATTTTAAAAATTGGCAAAAAATGTTTATTTTTAAATTAAATTTCTAGCCCGATACAAAACTTTAAAAATAATTTTATGTATCGATTTTCAAAGCTCTTAACCCTTTTAGTCACGAATTATTTTCGCAAAAACACGTACTTTCTATCATACATTAATTTTTAAGATTTATTTACAATCATATATTCAAAATATATCATATGATACTTATAAAATGAACACTCACTTATATGAAAATGCAAAAAGAATAAAGATTAAACTTAAAGTGCGAATCAAACAATAAAAAAAAGAAAATGAGAAAGGGTGCCACTATAGTGGCTCCTGTGACTGAAAGGGTTAAAGAGTACTTTAAAATTTTTTTTTTGGAATTTTCCTACGACACTTTTTTTCAAAGATATTTAATTCATGCTCTTTTTTTACATGATTTTATCGAATTTACGACCAAGCTCCTCCTCTTCTCTTCTTTTTGTCTTCCCTTTACCGTATTTTTATCCTCATTTTTTCCTGTTTTTTTACGTTATTTTATGTTATTTTTGTCTCTTCCTTTTCTCCTCTTATCTTTCTCTTCTCTTGATTTTCTCTTTATTTTCTCCTCCTCACCTCTTCATTTCCTCCTCCCTCACACCTCCTTAAAAAATCCTCAACTTTTTTCCGTTATTTCTACGTTATTTTATGTAATTTTAACTCTTCCTCGGGTAATCCATCAGAAATCCTCAAATTTTTCCCTGTTTTTTTAACATTATTTTACGTTATTTTACGTTGTTTTAGCTCTCCCTTAACTCATCCTCCTTATTCCTCAATTCATATGTAGAGACGATTAATTAAGTAATATTAATATATTAATAATTAAGTAATATTAATATATTAATAATTAAGTAATATTAATATATTAATAATTAAGTAATATTAATATATTAATAATTAAGTAATATTAATATATTAATAATTAAGTAATATTAATATATATATAGTTAATACTTATATCAGGATATTTAATTAAATCGTGACTGACATTTTCATTAAATTAAAAAAAATATTACCTATTCATTTACTAATAAACTTTTATAGATAAATGCTATTGTCTAAGATACTGAAGCTAAAGGGTAATCAAATAGAATTTAATTAAAATAAAAATTCAATTTATATTGAAACATTTAATATTTTTTCAATAAAAAACAATCAATTTATAAACTATTTACGTTTTATCTATATGTACGACAAAAAAAAGGAAAAAAAGATAAGACCAATTTTTTTGGTATGAAAAAGAGTATGCATTACATAAAACATATCAACGAATAATATCAGTTCATGCATTAATAAAAAAAATATCGTCAGTTCATTTATTAATTAACTTTTGTAGATAAATGCTATTGCCTAAGCTACTGAAGCTAAAGGGTAATCATATAGATTTCAATTAGAATAAAAATTCAATTTATATTTAAACATCGAATAATTATTTTAATAAACAATTAAGTAATGCATAAATGATTTACATATTTTAATTTATAATATTCATCCCTTGCAATGTAATATATTTTTCATCCTATCTCTATTTTATCATTGATAGAAAAAATACATAAATTTTCAATAAAAAAATAAATATAATCATATATTTATAAATAATTACAGTGTATTTATTTATTTGAAATAATAGTGTATTTATATATTTATTTAAATATATCGTATGGTTACTAATCTATGTTATTAGAAATCATTTATATGTCACACCGTGCACCAATATGCAATGATGCGATGGCGAGGAATTGTCTTTATTGTTATTAATATCAATCTTTTTTTAACAATATATTTTTGTATTTATTTATACTTGAATGATTTAAATGTTTGTAAATTTATTTATTAATAGAAGTATTAAGATTTCTTTTTTAATTAAAATTTAATGAGAGTAAAATTCTTATTATTAAATATGGTAGTTTACTGGATTGACAGATAAAAGAAACTTGATTTTAATATTTTACGAGCTTAATTTACCTCGCTCCTAACGTTGCACGGTTAAATTTTCATATATTATATGAATATGTATAAATTAGCCAATTTTAAAGTAAAAAAAAGCCTCAATTTATAAATTTTTATATTGCAGTCCTGTTTAAAATTTAGTTTTTATATATTTAAAAAAAAAGAATGAATTAAAGTTCCAATAAGCATAAAAATTGTTTAAATACAAATCATATCCTCATGATAAAATAATAATTTGTTTTACTGAATTCCATTTAAATTAATGAGAAAATATGATAGGAATTCATTCTTTTTAATCATGTATTTCAGACAGAGGGACGGAGACGAAGAAACGGAGACGGAGAGAAGAAGACAGAGAGACGGAAACAGAGAGACATAGACGAAAAGACGAAAATGGAGAAACGAAGACGAAGAGACATAGAGGGACGAAGAGACGAAAACGGAGAGACAGAGACAAAGAGACAAAGACGAAGGAACGGAGTCGTAGGAACCGAGACGGAGAGACATAGATGAAGGGATGGAGATGGAGAGACAGAGACGGAGAGGCAAAGACGGAGAGACGGAGAGAAGACAGAAAGACGGAAACAGAGAGACATAGACGGAAAGACGAAAACGGAGAAACGAAGATGAAGAGACATAGACAGAGGGACGAAGAGACGGAGAGGTAGAGACGGAGAGACAGAGACAGAGAGGCAGAGACGGAGAGACGATGACGGAGACGAAGTGACGGATATTGTGTATGTGTATAAGAGTAAGTGTATGTGTATGAATATGTGTACATGTGTGTATGTGTATGTGTGTATGTTTATGTGTGTATGTGTGTATGTGTATGTGTGTATGTTTATGTGTGTACGTGTGTATGTGTATGCATGTATGTGACAATAATGCAAAAGATATTCACGTAAGAAAAAAAGTCTCGATTCTTCATTTCAATATAATGAAATAATAATATATACCTAAGTAGTAATGTAATTACGGACAGACGGAGACGGAGAAACGGAGAGGGAGAAACGAAGACGGAAAAGGGGAGACGGAGCGATAGAGACAGAGAAATGGAAACAGAGAGACGGAGAAACTGAAACGGAGTGACGGTGTGGGAGAGACAAAGAGACGGTGATGGAGAGACGGAGACGGAGGGACGGAGACATAGAGATGGAGTCAGAAAGACGGTCACGGAGAAACGGAGACCGAGAGGCGGAGACGGAGAGACGGAGACCGAGAGATGATCACGGACATGGAGTGACGAATATTGTGTATGTGTGTTTGTTTATGTGTGCATATGTATGTATGTGTATGTGTCTATGTGTATGTTAAAGGTGCACGTGTGTATGTGTATGTATGTCTGTGACACCAATGCAAAAGATATTCACAAAAAAAAGTCTCAATTCTTTACTTTAATATAATAAAATAATAATAATATATAAAAGTAGTAATGTAATTAATGAAAGACGGAAACGGAGAAACAGAGAGACGGAGTCAGATAGATGGAGACGCAGTAAAGGAGACGGAGATGGAGAGACGGAAACGGAGAGATGGAGACGGAGAGATGGAGAGACGGAGATGGAGTGACGGATATTGTGTATTTGTGTATCTGTATTAAAGTAAGTGTATGTGAATGGATATGTGTATATGTATGTGTATGTATTTGTGTGTGTGTGTATGTTAAAGGTGCATGTGTCTTTGTATATATATATATACATGTGACAATAATGCAAAAGATATTCACGTAAGAAAAAAAAAGTCTCAATTCTATACTTTGATATAATAGTAGTAATAGTAATATTTGAATTGATTATTTTATTAAGCACATATTCTTTCAGTAACAAAGATAAAATTCCTCTATTAAGATGGATCTAATCTAAATATATTTTTGAATGGAATGATATTACGATTTGATTTCAAGAGATATATAAGTTCAGATGGTATAAGTTTATGATTCTACATACTGATAAGGGTAGTTAATTCAAAGTTTAATTAAATTGAAGTTGTTAATTTTCATATTATATTCCTTGATACATACATTTAAATTTTAATTTATTAAAATTATAAAAATTATAGTGTAAGGAATAGTTATTAGAAGTATTAGTCGCGTTGTTCGCCTACATATATACCTCGGTATTTAAAAATATAGAAATACATAGAAATATATTTATAATGAAAAAATTTATAAATTTGATGATTTAAGTGAAAGGTAAATTATTTATTAATGCTATAGACATTAATGAGATCTTATACTTATTATGGATGCATAATATTCTACATTTATATGACAATTGTATTTTTTAAGTAATGTTGAATTATATGGTACTAACATTGAGTTATCAACTTTTATTTGTTGTTCTTCAATTTTTTTATTATAATAATAGTTTTTTGATTTAATATTTTTCCTTTTCTATTTTGGGAAACCATTATCTTTAAAAATAGTTAAATAATAAAAGGTTTTCAAAAAAATTTTTTTTAATTTACTATTATTTGAATTATAACAAAGTGTCTCTAGATCATGCGGTCCATGTAACATATATTTCAACATAAATAAATCTTCCTTGACTTAAATTAAATAAAATATTGGGGGTTGGCGAGCGGAGCGAGCAGGGGGGAACCCCTTTTGCTACCCCTCATACATCACTCATACACCCCTCAGATAATTTAGCTAAATACACCTTATTTTACCAATGCATTTGTTACTCATTCCCTATACCACTACTACCCGTTCATTACTACCCCTCATTATATCTCTCTCCTCCTTAAAAAATCACAAGCCACCCCTCAAAATAGTGAAAATGTCTCTTGAAATGTCTTCTTTTTAAAAAAATAAAAAAGATACCCCTCATTACCCAAGTCACCCCTCACTACCCAAGTCACCCCTCGCTTCCCAAGTCACCCCTCATACACTCTTCATAAAATCATTATAAACCATTAAGAAAAAACTTCAAAAAATTTTTAAATTTTTTATTTATGAAATACTTATTTAAGGCTATGTAATGGAGTATATATTTAATACCTAATTACCAATATTATAGATTGTTGATATAATTATTTTTTAACCATTAACTAATAGCTACGTTCCTTAGACAACTTTCCACACCACCCATACTGAGACAAAAAAAAGGAACTTCTACTTGCAACATTCAAGCTTACTTTGTAACACGGCAGATTGGCCATATTACTTGTATGTATATTTTTAGTGCATATAGACGACAGAAGGGAGCATCCAACTACGGGCAAGATGGAAAGCAGACCACGCGAGTCAAATATTTAAAAGCATAACCCAAAATCGTTGGCACACACGTGCGAATCTCTATAGCACGTATACTGTGCAATGATATAGATAGCGAGCAGCTTGACTCAAGCAGCTGAGCTTGGGTCCATTTAGGGTCGTTTGTCTCTCTCTTGCCGCGCGCAGCGTACAGCACGAGAGATGAAGCTGAGCAGAGACAAGAAGGAATGCCATTGCATTATTCCTTCTGTCGCCGGCGTCTGGTAAAGAGCGTTACGACCTGCTGTAATATACAGTATCTTTTGTTTGTGCGCATAAGATTATTATATTTAGTGTGGGTGAGACTAATTAGCTTCATCTTTTATTTTGTTAAACTCAAGCCTCGTATTATTGCGAGTGCCTTAGTGCTACGTAAAATAGCATAATTTATTGCTTTATTTGTGCGACATGTGTGCCGGGCGATCTCGTGCGTGTCCTATTGCTTATTTCCCCTTCGTGCTATTATAACTCTTTTTTCTGTGCGATTAGTGCTCGTGTCCTTTTTAGCTTTTAGTTTGTTAATATCTGCTTTTCGTCGTGCCAATAGTTATTTAATTAGTGCAAGCGGCGTCGCGTACACTATACGCGGCTGGCGTCCATTTTAATTGAGCGTACGATAACTGTACAAATTTCTGAAATAAAGCTTCTTTTTTTGTTACTGATTCAATTATAGCTTATATATTTTTATAAATTAGTGCAACCTCCTGATCCCCAAGGTTGTCACAACTTTTTTATCCAAGCTGTACTTGCCTAAAGTAAAGCACATTTTACGTTGTGCTAATTAGTCATTATCTTGGTCAGAAAAACTTATCAAAAAATTTCCTAAGTCTAAGAGATTCTTCTTCCAGGTAAGCTTAAATTTGTTTTTTTGCTTTTGTCTTGTGAAAGTCTTAAGCAGAAGTTTTTTTTTTATCAGTATAATGAGTTATTATCAATAGCGCGTTGGTTTTTTTTTTGTTTTTAATGAAAATTTAAATATTAAAAGTGGTGCCCTTCACCAGTAGCCCTACATAACCACTTTTAAAATAATTTGAATTAAAAAAATTGTTTCACATTTCTTTAAGAATACCGTCTACCCAAAAAATCGATCAAAAATTTTGAAATTTTCAGTTTTGAGATCATTAAGAATTTTCATTCTGTAGGTAAATACCTACAAGAAAAATCATATTATATGTCCTAAGAATTATTTTTTCAGTCACTATTCTACAAAAACAAAAAATCAATATTTTATTGATATTGTTATTTCACGGCAATATTGTTGCAAACGAAAATAATTTTAAATAATTTTTACTTTTATGTAATATGTAATATTCAACTTCATACATGTAGAAAGTATTTGAAAAAATATATATATATATTCATATACATATATATATATATATATATATATATATATATATATATATATATATATATATATTGATTGCGCTAATTGTTTATAATTTATGCGATCAATTTTCATATACCTGCATACTGTTGACTAATTTATTTGGCTAATTTAGTTCAATCAATCATAACAAAATACAAAAGAGCAGAACATTTTATGTAATTAGCTTAGTAGAACGTCTGTAACGCCATGCAATGAGACTTGATCAAAATAAATACTATAGTGCATATGAACAGATGTAAACATAACCAAAGAATATAGACGTTTATAGAAGAGCAGACGCGTATAATATTTTGAGGCAAGTTATCCCCCCAGCTTTTACATTGTTAGTATATCTATATATTAGTACCGTATAGATATACAGTCTGTATATTCGCTCTGCGCTTCTATGCATATGTTTATATTCGTTGACATAACACTGTAACAGAATATTTAGCTACAAATTTGTTTTTATGTCCATTTTATGTTTTTAAATAGTAAATCGATCATCCAACAATGAATCGCATCGAAAATTTAAAATACAAAAAGAGGAGGAAAGCAAAATCGAGGAAAATGAAAAGAAAACATAAAAATTTAAATGCCAAAAAAGAAAAAACTAGAAGTGAGAAAAAACTTCAAAGTTTTATTAAAAGCTGGATCAAAGATCAAAATGACTATGAAAGTTTTGAATATGTGTTAGTGCACAAAAAAACAATTGAATAATTTTGTTTCTGAAGTGCTGTGTGCAATGTGTAAACAAAATTCTCTTAGTATCATAGTCTTAGAGTCGAATGAACTTGCAACAAAACTAAATATTATATGCGGTGAATGTGAAGAAACTATAAAAGAATTTCATTCATGCCCACGTGTTGATGAAAAAAAACATTTCATGTGAGCAAAAAAATTATTGAAAGTGTGATCATGATGGGATTAGGTTATGCTGGTTTACAAAAATTTTGTATGGGTATGGGCATGAATGTTATGTCTAAAAAAACTTTTTATAAAATATTGCAAAGTGTGATAAATGACTATAACAGACTCAAGCAAGAAATGTTATCAGAATCAAGAAAGAAGGTGCGTGAACATTATTTAGCTTTAGATAAAAGTCTTGATGATGATAGCATTATTGACTATACATGTATGTATGATGGTACTTGGCAGAAATGAGGATTCACCTCATTATATGGTATAGGCTTTGTCATTGAATTATACACCGGTTTAGTAATAGATTATGAGATTCTGTCAAAATACATTATTTATACATTATTTGTGAAAGTAAAAAAGGGATATTGCAACCTGAAAGCGAAGAATTCAAAGAGTGGTTAAAAACACATAAAAGCAGTGGTGCGTGTCAACAAAACATTGATGGTTCATCTGGTTCATAGAGCTGTTTCACAAGGACAAGAGCCACCCAGTCACACTAGTACAAGAACAAAAATAAATTATCTTGTTATCGAATACATCAGACCTGTATATGAAAAATTCAGCAATGTAGAGTTGCTTTGAAGATGTATAAGAGGTGGCACGCAGAATGCTAATGAGTCTTCATCACATAATTTGGTCAAAGTGCAGCAAGGATACTTTTCAATCAAAGAATAAATTAGAAATTGCTGTAATTATGGCTGTTAGTGAATTAAATATGGGTTGTGAAAATACAGTAAGATGAAAAAATTTTACAGTAAGATTAAAACTAATCATTTAATATTACAACTTTTGATTATTATAATTTTTTTTAGACCTCAGGACCAATCTGAAAGAGTTGAAAAAGTAAAGAAGATTAGAAAATGTACAAGTAAAAAAGAAAAATGATGTGTTCAGTATTGAAATAAATAAATTCAACATCCAAATTGTGTTCTGAAAATTATTGCATAAAATGTTTTTCTCAAAATTAATTATTTACATTATTTTCTTAAATTCAAAATAGTTCTGGCAATGAAATATTGTTCCAATTAAGTTGAAATTTTATATTTTTCTTTCATTGTATATTAGCAACAAAATTGTGGTGCAGATTTATAATCCGATAAGGTCGAACATACTTTTTTGAAACTTTGCTGGATAAAAAATGTGATGATATAATTTTATATAATAAATAATTGTTATAATTGTTATAATGGATTATAAATTTTCTTATTTTTGACTTCGAACAATTTTGCACCACAATTATCTTTATTTTGTATATTTGAATATATATCTCTATCCGCATGTCTGAAAATTGAAAAGTTCATCGCCAGAAGTCATTTAAAGAAAGTCTAATTTTCATTGAATTTTTACACATATTTCTCAATTAATAGAATAAAATTCACTATTTGAAACTATGTAGAGCAATTTCTTGATGATTTTAATGTATATTTCAATATAAAAAAGAAGGAGACTAATTAATATTAAATTACATAATAAAAGAAATAGTTTTCAAGGTAGACGGTATTCTTAAATGTTAAAAATAATAATTTTATTGTATATTTACGTTAATTAAAAGGAACAAAATTATAATTCAAAATGAATTAGAAACTAAAAATGAATTAAACAATATAGTATGGAAAGAAGTACTAGAGAAATAACAAAAAAAAATAATAGCTTTAATTTTTTTAATATTAAAAATATATTTATATTTCTTACATACTAATAAAACATTTGTTTTTTTAGATATAACATAATAAAACAGAAAATAAAAACATACTTTAAATTTTTTATAAAAAAAATTTAATATAAAATAATAAAAAAGAAAATAAAAACAAACTTTAAATTTTCTATAAAAAAAATTAATAGCAAAATTATTTAAAGTACAATTTAATTAATACTAATAATAATAAAATCATTATAAAATGGAATGGGATCCAGTTTCAAATGAATACATTGTTGTAGAAAACTTACAACATTAAGAAGATTTAGATTATATAAATAACCAAATAAACGAATTTGAAAGATTTCAAGAACAGTACGAAGAATATATGGGAAATTTGAATGAAAATACAGATTTATCTCGATTAAATAACGCAATTGATAACTATATCGGTATTGAAAATGAAAAAATTCATTTTGAAAATCGGAACAACGTAACATATTATTATAAATATATGACAAATAAAATTATTTAATATAAGTTAGAAATACGTGATCCAATAATAAAATATTATATTACAACTCATAATACAATATATTATAGATATTTATTACGTATTGCTAATATAATTTTCTTTATGTTATAAAATATAATATAAAATATGTTTAAGTAATAAATCAAAAATCAATTATCTAAAAAGAAATTAATTAAATAAATATTTTAAAAATATCTTTAATAATAACTAGAAAATTAATCAAATACATTAAAAAAGAAAATTAACATACATTTCATATATCAAAAAGACTTAATTGCATTAAGATATATTTAAGAAGAAATAAATAAAATTTAATAAAATAGAAAATATATACTTTACAATTTTATTTATAAAGTACATGGATTACTAATTAATTGAATTAATATTATTATAATTATGATAATGGCATTTAAAATTAAAAAAAAAATTATAATCCTATTATAACTTATACATTTTTAATTAAATTTAAATATAATAAAATGTTTAAACAATGAATAAAAAATTATTTTATAAAACAAAAAAAGAAATTAATAAAATTCATATCATTATGTATCATATTATATTGATTTTTTTTAGTTGATAAATAATATTAAAAATTATTTATTATTAAATAAATAATCGATAATATTAATAAAAACAAACATGAAAATACATTCTATTAATTTTGTAAAAATTATTTTAATATATCTTTTTTAATACTAGCATGAAAGTCAAGGATATTAAAAAGCAATATAAATATATATTTTATACATCCAAAAGACTTAAAAATAAAATTAAGATATATTAAAAATAGAATTAAAATAATTTATAAATGAGGAAAAATTATATTATTTAAGGTGGTTCATGCGGTAAGAGAGAGAAAGCTAGCTGTGAGAGAAAGAGATAGCGCTCATATAATCCAATCGCGCATGCGCAGCAACGTAAATGTGAACGAAACATGCATCGTTTATCTAATAATTACATTTTTAAAACACTTTATCTCTTTAACCCTTTGAGGGGCAGTGGTACGTATTTGTCCCACCTATTTGGTTTTGGATTTTTCCGTATTTCTAAAACGTATATGCCTTTTTAAGACATCTATAAGACTTTTTGAACTCTTGAATACCTGATTTATTAGATTTTATAGAGAAATTGCAAATATTCATTAATTGAAGTATTTGTTATAAACAATTAATCTCAAAAAACCCGTTTTTTTACAGAAAAATGTGCCCCTCAAAGGGTTAATAAAACGATGAATTTACGTTAATCTTACTGGAAAATATTTATTATTAGTTCCTTTATATACGTTTAAATTTTGAATTACAATTTGAATGTAGTTTGTGAGATATTGCGATTAACAGCTACGAAATGTAAAAATTCCAATATATATAGATATACTTCTAATGTAATTTGTAAAACTTTGAACATCGATTAATCAAAAACAAAACGATGAAATGTTCTGAAATTTTAATATGATATTCACATTGCCTTCGTTGAACTATACCTACAATTTCAAGAATATCTTGAAAAAACACGTTAGTCGAGTGAAGCACCTTAATTTTATCGTTTTATTTATAGAATATATTAATTAATAATATTATGATTATTATAATGATATTGAAATTTATTGTAAAATATATACTTTGAATAAGATTAATATTAATAAGAAATTAAATGAAATATATTAATTTCGAGTATATAAATTAAAGATACTAAATATTATGAAAAAATAACAGTAATTAATATTAAAATATAAGAAATAATTGAAAAATTTTAAATAATAATAATATTAAAAAACATAGAGTTCAATTAGGTATTAAACTTTAAAATTAGAATAATTATAATAAAAAAAAGTTTTGTTTTATGTTATTGTAAGACATGTAACAATAATACTTAATTGAAAAATATCAAGTTATAATAATTATTTTAATAAACATACTAAAACAAAGATTTAAAAGAGATAAATATTGATTGGAAAATTGTTATATAACAATAATATAAGAAAAAACTGTACAAATAATAAAATAACTTTTAAAACTCTGTTTCAATATGTAATACTGACGGTGGAGGATGGATCGTAAATAGAGTCTATGGTATAAGGAGGAAGGAATATAGACTCTCATGGTTTTGTAGGACTACAGGCGAAGGGAACCATGGTTTTATTTTAAATAATTGTATAAAAAAATGAAATAACTTTAATTAATTTTAAGATGTCTTAAAATAACTTGAAATTATTATATTGATTTTATATAATTATTCAAAATAAAATTAAAAAACGCTGCCAAGTGCTTTGGCGGAATGCTTTCTCATAGAGCTCTTTGAGTTTCATTAATTTTTTTATATTTGTTTAAATGTGATTTTAATATTAAAAAATTGTCTAACATTAATATTTACTCATATTGTACTTTAAAAATTTCGAACATATATGCTAGCTGTTTGCTTTTTCAACATTTATAATTTATTTTAAATCATCAAGTAATACAAAAAAATTTGTTCTATTGAAAAAATGATATAATGGAGTAATAAAAAGAATGATGACAACGCAATTTCTAATCTTTATAAAGTGCGATCGTATTTATATATAAGTACAGTTTATGTTTATGGCTCTATAAAAAAAACTACTCTATGAATACCAATTTTCAATAGCTTCCCGTCTACTTATACAAAAACATAGATAGTATGCGAAATTTGAAACAAATCCATCAAGTAATTTTCGAGATCTAATTCGCTGAATAAATAACATTTTTTTCAAAATTTCTTTTTCAAAATTTTGAAAATGCTCTAAAAATAAAACTACACTATAAAAATCAATTTTTGAAAATTTCCCTTCTTTTGGCAGTCGCAAATAATTTCCCTGCAATTTTTAGAACAAATCTATCGTGTACTTTACGTAGAATAAAAAAAAATAAGAAAAGAAGAATCGAAATTTTTTTTTAAATCTTTTAAATCCTCTAAAATTGTAACCACGCTAAGAAAATTAGTTTTCAAAAGCTTATTTTTTTCAGACGATAGCGAATTAATTGTATAAAAATTTTGGAGAAAATTTATAGTATGGTTTACGCAAAATAGAAAATAAATAAAAAATAAAAATTTTTTTAAAAATTTTCAAAACGCTCTAAAATTAAAACTGCGCTGAGAAAATTAGTTTTCCAAAGCTTGTTTTTTTCAGACAGTAGCAAATAAATTGCATACAAATTTTGGAGCAAATCTATCAAATGGTTTTCGTAAAATAGAAAAAAATTAAAAATAAAAATTAAAAAAAAAATTTTTTAAATGCTCTAAAATTAAAAGTGCGCTAAAAAAATTAGTTTACAAAATTTTTTATACTTTTGGCAGTCAAAATTAAATTCCGTACAAATTTTCGAACAAATTATTCGAGTAGTTTACGTAAAATACAAAAAAAAATGAAAAATCGAAATTTTTTTAAAATTCTTAAAATGATTCTAAAAAAAAACTACTCTAAGAAAACCAATTCTCAATAGCTTCCGCACCAGTTGATCGAAAAATTGAATCGTATGGAAAATTTGAAGTAAATCCATCGAGTAGTTTTTAATATTTTATTGGCTTAATAAATAGAAACATTTTTTTTTTAAATTTTAAAATGCTCTAAAATTAAAACTAAGCTAAGAAAATTAGTTTTTAAAAATTTATTTTATCCGGGCAATCACAAATAATTTCCGTGTAAATTTTAAAGCAAATTCATCGAGTAGTAAACAAAAAAAAAACAAAAAACGAAAAATTGAATTTTTTTTTTTTTTTTTTAAATTCTAAAATAAAAACTACGCTAGAAGAACCAATTATCAATAGCTTCCCAGTCAGTTAGTCAAAAAACTAAATTTCATGCAAAATTAGAAGCAAATCCATGGAGTAGTTCTCGAGATACAGTTCACTAACTGAATTCATACATCCACCCACACACACACACACACACACACACACACACACACACACACACACACACACACACACGCACGCACGCACACACACACACACATACATACAGACATTTTCTGGAAACCACTTTTTTCGTGGCACGACAAAAGAAGTATTAACTTCAAAAATTCTCTTGGCTCCTAATTATGCTAGAGTAACGTTTTCTTTTTTAAATAAGCGTAAAAATTTAAATAACAAAAACATTAAAGTTGCATGAAAATATTTTCATTGTTTCATATATTAATTTAAAACACATTTATAACATATTTAAAAAAAATTTTTGGTTCGATTAAATCGCTATTTAAAAGAGCGCGGTGGCGTAATGGATAGAGCTCTTGCCTTCAACGCGGAGGGCATAGGTTTGAATCCTGGCCAGGAACCTCTAAATTTTTTTCGAAAGAAAATTAGTATTGGGAACTCACACACTTGCGATGACCTCTCGTGGCAAGGCTGTGAAATAATCTAAAACACAACTTTGCGTTGAGTAGCATAGCAATTGGTGTTTAATTTTTATTTTTTTATTGAAAACTAATGTAATAAAAAGAGTTCAAAATGCGTGAAAAAAATTCCAACAGAGATTATTGTGTAGTAAGGGGTCGTGAAATTTAAGCAGTCAAGAATTTAAATGTTAGTTTTCATCTCTTCCCGAGAACAAATCGAGGTTATGTAAACAAGCAGAATATATTAGACAACTCTGCGAAGATAGATTTGTATGAAGCGTGGACAAGTAGACGTCTGCAAGCAATAAGCTATATGAAGTTAACTTCACCGTTGAATGTATATTTCTTATTAATTTCCCATTTTATTTCGAATTGGGTCTGATAAACCATTTCTCTTTGTATAAATTTACGTTGTGCACGATTGGTGTTAGCGTATTTACAAATATTTTTCACGGTGATGATGTTTAGACTAAAAAACTAATGTCATTACATTTAAGCCCAGCTTGTACTGTGGAATTCTGTCGCCATGTTGGTATACTATATATATAGGTTACGCCTTCGTGTGAGTGTGGGGCTCGTACTTGCCAACCGTGCAGTTTTACCATAATTGGGTAACACACGGAAGAGAAACCGACAAGTAAGGTAAACCGCCACTGGGTGGAAACCCGAAATGTCGTAATCTCGCAAGCGCAGGGAATTGGTCTCAGTTTGTATATAAGACCGACAAACTTCTCTCCCTCTCAAGGCGTCTGAGGCAGGGTCCGGCTACATAGCCTCACTGATGAGTTCCCGTAGTCGGACCTGGGACGAAACGCCGGAACATTAGATTCAGCATTGTTCCACTACTTGCACTTCCATTTTAATGCGTTGTGGATTAGACCTTAATTGTCTTATACCCCACATGAGTTCCCAATATGTGCCATTTATATCGCAACTCTTAAATCCGACCTCATTGGATATCGGTTGATTGTTGTTCACAAAAGTGGCTGACCATCCATCGGTAGTCGAAGTTTTCGGTACGTGGGTCAGACAGTCTAGCTTGATGTAATGTGTTAAGAGCATGACGAAGCTGTCCGCCTTCTAATAATATTTCCAATCTTAACTTATGAATAAACGATGCGTTTAATTGAGTTTTTTTGCTATAAAGAAAAAATTTGTAAGATTAAACTCTAGTGCGGACAACTCAAGAAAACCACCAAAATATTATACATACAAAGTTATAATAAAAACTTTCAATATATCGTATTTTAAGGTTAGGTTTGTCGAGTTTGATATCTAATTTCCAATCCAAGCTCATAAAAAAATAACAAGTCCAAATGATTTTTTATTTTAACAAAAATTATTGTACTAATATAACTTTAGTGCGGACAAGTCATTATATTTGTTTAATTTAAGAATTTAAAAAGATATCGATAAAATAAAAAAAGCAAAACTCGATTGCTGCAGCTCCGACATGCCGTTAAGCGGGAACTGAGCTGGACTCCCTCTACATCATCATATAAAAAAAGGTAAACATATAGAGGACAATATCCTTCATATATTAATCTTTTTTTAAAAAATTAAAAAAAATCGCCATTTAAACAGCGAAAATAATAAAAATTTCAATTAAACTTTGGTTTTTAAGATATTTATTTCTTTAAGTAGATTTTCGTTATTCCCTTCCACCTGCTTTCGTGCACCCAAAGAAAAAATCGTAAGAGCTGAAAAGTTTTATTATACGGCAGCAAAAAGTCGTAGCTCAAAAAATAACATTATTCGAAAGAGGAGCTAAAGTGCTTTCAAAAATGCTATTGGGGACTTTGAAACATTTTTTCGTATTTCTCGTCCCTTTGGTTAAAAAATAGTATATCATGTCAAACTTTTCAGTCTCACTAAATATACCCGGGTGGTTGCTCTAGAAAATTGCACAACTCTGTATCACAGAGACAGAAGATATGAAATCAATCTGCTGAACAAAGATAGCCTATATCGATACACTAAGTTCATCACTGCAGAGCAGCCCCCCCCCCCGGTTGAAAATGATGTAAAATATTTACGTAAAACTTTTACGTATATATTTATGTAAAGATTTTGGACATAAAATTTTTACGTAATCTTTATATGAAAATTTATATCTAAAATTTATATGTATATTTTTTACTTAAAATTTCCATGTCTATTTTTTACGTAATATTATCTTAATTTAATAGATAATTAGAATATTTAATAGATAAATAGAATAAATAGAAAATAAATAAATAAATAAATAGAATATTTAATAGATAATTTTACGTAAAAAATATTCATATAAAATTCACGTAAAAATTTTGTTTGAAATCTTTACGTTAAGATTTCGAAAAAATCTTTACGTAAATATTTACATAAAAGTTTTACGTAAATATTTTACATAATTATTTTCAACCGGGTAAGTCTCAAAGTACCTAAATTACCTTGGTATTTCGTTCTAAAATGACGGTGGCAGGGTACATTTTTAACATACATTTTGCCACTTTTTAATAAACAAATTGAATATCTCATGAATAAAGTAATATTTTTTGCTTAAAAAATTATGGAAACTTAAGAGTGATAGAAGGCATTTTTGACAAAGTTACAAACATGTAGTTCCTTTTTCTATTAAATAAAAAACGCTGTGTCCATTTGCACAAAAATCACGTAAATTACGTGGATATAGGAGTATTCTAAAGAGCACAAAAGCCACCGATGGTACAGACACGCAGAAATTTTCCGAGTACTCTTATATTCACGTAAAAGCTTAAAATAAAGTGAAAAATCTTTAATGTAAAGTCCCGTAATTTCTTAACCCTGTAAAAGCTTGAAGACCCGTGCACAACATGCAAATACTTTATACTCAATCTACCTTACCGACACGTAAGCTTATAAAAACGTATAATTTAAAGTTACGTAAATAGAAAAGAGAAATAAGTGGATTACAGACACGTGAGCTTAGAGACACGTAAATTTCAAAGTCACGTAAATAGAAAAGAAAAAGTAGTGGGTTACGGTCACGTAAGCTTAGGGTCATGTAAATTTTAAAGTCACGTAAATAAAAAAGAGAATTAGGTGGATTACGGACACGTAAGCTTAGAGGCTTCTTTAACAAATTTAAAACCAATAACTCTAAGACACAAATACCCGTCTAGGAAGTACTTAGGTCTGTGGGGGCATGTATGTGTGAACATGTATTAGTAGCCTATCCTATGACAGACAGGCATCCCTTCCCCTCTGAGACGAGTTAACGTGCTAGCGTGCGAACGTTACTCTCTCACTTGACTACCGACTGTATCCCTGGCTTTAGCAAATACAACGCTTAACTATATCTCTCGTGTACTCATTCAACATAACCTCAAAACCTCTACCTTCTCTCATCTATACTGTGTGGCTTTGGTTGGAGTCCAGGGCCCCACAGGTCTTTGGGTTATTGGCTTTAAATTTAACACCGAACTATTTTTTTAATAAAAATAATTAAAACCAATAACCCAACAACCTTCCCTCTCAGAAAATATACTTGGGTCTTTAGGTTATTGGTTTTAAATTTAACTAAAGAAAATTTGGTGTTAAATTTAAAACCAATAACCCAAAGACCCAAACACTCCCTAGATGGGTAATTGTGTCTTTGGGTTATTGGTTTTGAATTTATTAAAAAAATATAATGCTAAAGAATAAAATGTTCTACTTTTTTCGCGTGCGAAAATAACATTCAACGAAATTGGAATATATTTTTGCAACTATTTAAATAAATTATCAACCGAATTTGATACAATAGGTCTTAAACTATTCGTCTCTAAGACCATTATAAGTAATACAAATCTCATGTACCCTATTAAAATACAAAAAAAAAAACAGATTTTTGACAATTTTTGACCTAAAAATATTGTTTAAACAAATACAAACACCGGATGTTTGAGGATCTTTCTAAATTTTAATATCTTTTTACCAAATGAACCTATTTTTTACGTCCGTTGCATGTTACTAATCAAGTCAAATTTTAAAATTTTTCAAGCTAATTCTACTAGACTATAAAGCACATGTAACTCAACTCAATTTTAAAGCTTGAAGGTTATAGACTGATCAAGAAAGATTAAACTAGAGTCCACATTCAATATTTTTATATTATTAAAATTAAAATAATTAACAATTTACTGCATTATTAAATGTTATTAATTTATTCAAGATTTTAAAGTATGCTTATATATTATATGTATTATTTGATTCTAAGTATACATTGACTAGTACTGTAGATAATTGAGTCTCTCCAAGAATGATTTATCAATTTACTTTATAGCTGATCAGAAATACTTACATTTTTATATGGATATTGTACTTTAAAAAAACATTTTACCTTTCAGTAGAGCAATTATCATCAATATTTTTTTCATCTTTATTCCCTGCAGAGACAAATTCACTATGAATTCCTAAATTCTGTTCTTTAAAGGCAAAAGGTAAACCAAATATATCTATGCCATGACTAGCAACAGCTGGTACTGCACACAAATCCTCGTTTCGTCGTGAGCATGCCACACACTTATTTGTTGGTATGTTGGAACAACAATTTGCTGTGCCATTCATCCAACGCTGTTGCACTGCTTCGCTTATAGCAAATTCTTAAAAATGATATTTTTTTTAATTTTGGAATTAATAAATAAAAAAAACTGTAAAAGTTACAAAATATTTTAAATAGATTATTGATTTTGGATAAGAAATACAATTTTTCGCACAATAATATATATATATCTTAAAGTTAGCTTAATTTTTCTAACCTTTAAGTGGACATTCTTGAGCATTCACATATTCAAGAATGTTCAAACACGATTTTCGTTTTTCAAAAGTTGTAAGCGTAGATTCTAAACGACTTTTGCGTAAACGTAAAACTATATCTTTTACTTGAGAATTACCAGAACAGTCATAATATTGTAATCCTATTTCTTTCAACTGAAAAAAATAAATATGTATTTTTTATATTTATTTTAGTAAACATTAAAAACAAATAAAGAATGTACTAACTAAATTGTAATTATTATTTTTTAAATGCAATGGATTTCGAGGAGTAAATAAAAAGAGTACAGGTCCTTCCCATAAATAAGGAGCCAAAGTTGAAGATTTACTACCTGGTGGTTGTAACCAAGTGGTGACTTGATGAATAATGTTATTAATCCAAGTAGATAAATTGTCTGTTGTCCACTCATTTTCATCGGGATAGAACTAAAACTTTTTGAATATGAATTATGCTGTAAATTAATAGTAAAAATTTTACATAAAAAATTAATTACTAGAGTTTCATTCCACATAAGTAAACTAGCTGAAGGTAATTGCATAACTCCATATTTTCTAGCAATCTTTTCATTTGTAATAACTGCAAATGCAATTTCTCCATTGGGAATTTTTTCAAGCATTCGAAGTGCTGTCTTATAAAATTCTCTGTAACCTGGACTCTTTGACAAACCCATGAAATTAAAATATCCAATCATCACAGCCTGCAAATAACATTCATAATCAAATAATAAGATACTGATTTAAAAAAAATTTATCAAATGTATTTTATTCTTTACATCATATGTTTTTAAAAGTTCCATTAATTCTTCATTATTAGTAACCCTTTTAATGGGATTCATAAAATTATGAATAAAGTTTATCATATATGGAGCATTTTTAATGCCTCTGTACTGAATACCTGATTCTCTTAAAGGATAAAGCATCAATACAGGATAACTTTGTATTTTACTGTATCGAGATTTACATTCAGAACCTGGTTGCCAACAATTAATAGCAGCAAAAAATACCTGTAAATGATTGTTGAATACTTACAAGGTAACTGATTAAAAATTAGTGTGGTTACAATATTAATTTAAATTTTACCTTTGAATGATAATATTTAGCTGTATTTTCAAATTCTTCTTTAATTAATTGGCACTCTGCATCCCATGGAGCATAATACATGACAAAACTAAAATCTGAATCTGTTACTCTATCAACTAGAGCACTTAAATGTCCTTTGTAAAAATCTAGAACAACAGAACTTTCATTGAAAAATGGCTTTGCGATTGGTGGTTTTGAAATTCTTGGAGGCCTAAAAAAATATATATAAAATATATGCTTACATATCTTTATACTAGAATATTTAATTTTGTTTTTTTAATTATATGTAATAATATGATATATGATATAATTCATAGACATTTACGAGCTATGTATTGCAGCCAGTGCTGTAAAAGCAACAGCCAAAAAGAAACATATTATCTCTCTGGCATAAGTGAACATCTTGCTAGATGATTTCTCTTCGATAATTTTATTGTTTTTATCTTCTTTTTTTTCACATTGCCTCTCTTTTATTTGATTGGACTTGCTTTGCTCTTCTGCATCATTTAATGTATCAACTAGCTCCTCTAGTTCTTGATCCTCCTCGCTGGACATTATCTGCCAACGAAGGCTTCAAATTCACTCCAAAACAAATTATTTTCTTCATTCATTGAAATTTTATACGTTAATTTTTTTAGTGTCCATGATTATTAGTTACTTAATTGTTAAACGTTTCAAAGGTTATACTTTAAACCATGGTTCAACCATTATCTTATCTGTAAATTTATTATTAATAAATGTTTAGAATTGAATTTAAAAATGCATTGATTCTACTAAAAAATTGAAACTTTAATTTATCTGGCTTGTCACATTAGAAACACATTACAAAAATAACATTGTATTTTGTAATATATTAATAAATACATGAATACAAAAGAAGCTATATCATTTTCAATTTCTTATGATATTTACTAATTGAAGCCTGAAATTTTCGATATATTGCTTTCTTTGTTATATAAACTTCATTAAAAATTCAATGTAAATTTTAAAATTAAAATTACAGCTTTTTTTTAACCATAAAAGTTGAAACATAACTTTTATTTAACGTGTAAAATTCCGTTCAACGTTTATTTTAATGAAACGATTGTAAAATGTACTACATAATACGATTTAAGTTATATTTAGTTAATCAACAATCAAGAATCCAATAAAAATGTATTCAGCAAAAGAAAAACGTTTTAAAAAGCAACAATAAATAGTAAATGGATAAAGAAAAAATATAAAAATTATTGACATTGTATTTAACCGTTACATCCAGTAATTTTTTACATTAGTAAGAGTGGTATTACTTTTATTTTGCTTTTTCTTTTCCTTATTAATTTAATCAACTTTAGAAACTTAGAAATAGTGGTATATGTAGAGCTTCTCCGTTCGTGATTTTTTCTAACACGTCTTTACTGAACAAACATATGACTTGTAATAATTTAGAGGTTGTGATTATTTTTGAACTGAACCGTATCTTGCGTTTACCAAATGATGAATGAACCTGTAAGAAAGAATATTTTTTATTATGTGTTAAATTAAATAAACAAATGAAATAGAAAATTAAGTCAAAGTCGTAACCTTTACTTCATTTTCATTTATTACGTTTGTACAATAGTTAATTCGACAAATATTAAAAAAGGACAGACTTAACCTCATACCATAGCGTGTTATTTTTTATGAACATAAATATTTATTATAACATAAAAGATAAGTTGTTGAAATTTATATTTTCATAATTTTTTTTATAAATACATAAAGACTATAATTTGTTCATACATACTCACATTTGTTTTATTAATTATATCGACGTGTTGTACGAAAACTATTACTCCTGAACTATTTGCGTCGAAAAGGATTTAATTTCAATGTATGTTGACGAAAACTATTATTTAAATTTTTATGTAAACGAAGACAATCCCTCCTGAACGATTTGCGATGAAAAAAATTAATTTAATTTTTATGTAAACGAAGACTATCACTCCTGAACGATTTGCGACGAAAAGAATTAAACTTCAATCTATGTTAATGAAAACAATTATTTTAATTTTTATGTAAACGAAGACCTATCATTTCTAACAAAGTACAACGAATAATATTATTTTTTAATATTTGACGGCGAAAACTTTTATTTTTATTCTATATAAACGAAGATTATTACTTTTAAAAGCGAGGAAAAAAGTTATTTTTTATATTTTTGTTTTTGTGGCAGCGCAGACTTTTATTCGTAACAAAGTACGGTGAAAAAAATACATGAAAATGAAAATAATAGTTTTCTTTAACACGGATTAAAGTTTAATTCTTTTCGTCGCAAATTGTTCAGGAGTGATAATCTTTATTTACATAAAAATTAAAATAATATTTTTCGTTGTATACAGTGGAAATCATAGTCTTTGCCAAATGCCTAAAAGTAATAGTCTTCGTAAGCACCATCAATATATGAGAAATTGAATATTTTATATATAATTATAAAAAAAATTTTTATCATTCCAAATCAAAACAAATGTAATCTTGGATAACTAATATTGATCAATTTTATCTACTTACCTTTTTCATCATATAAAATATAATCGAACTTAAGATACTTTTAAAAATATTTAAAGAATTATTTAGTTATCTTCATTTACTTTAATATTTACAATGTAAGTATTAACATTTTAATATTTGTTTATTTTTTAAATAAAAGATTTTAATATTTCAGTTTTTTAAGATGATGAAGTCTTTATTGGTGTTTATACCGCAAAATTTTTACAAAAGAGAGCCAGGATGTTTGTATGGCAACATTTTACATGACACTGTTGAAGACAACAATAAATTCTTCATTCTTGGTTTAACAGAATCAATACAAAGTATTACTAGAACTGCTAATAATCTTTCACCATTAGGTTATTTTTATGGAATTGAAAAAAAGAAAGAATATTGGGAAAGAAAATTACCAAATTGGATAGAATTATTTTTAATACAAAATCGAAATTCAAATTATGAATACTGTATGCGAAATATTTTGATAAATAATCAAAAAGTAACTTCATTAAATTATCATATAGTTGTGATATTATATGATGAGCATTGCCTAATAAGGGCTGAATTGTACACTGATAGAGTATCAATAAACCATTTTTCTGAATTGAGAACTATTCTTTATAAAGAATCAACGAGAAAAAATCAAAATAAATTACAAAATCTGTGTTTTACTAAAATTAAAGAAAATATTTTCACATTTTTAATATTTACTTTTCTATATCCAACAATGTGGCTATATAAAGCAACTAATAAACTTAGTCCAATATTAAAATATTCATCATTAGGTCTTCATTTTATAGCATGGTTTGAAAATTTAAAATGGACCTTAACAACTCTTTTGCAATGCAGAAGATTCACATTGAAAACAACTAATTATATACTGGCTTTAGTTGTAGATATGCTCTTAGGACTTTTGTTATTAAAATTACTTTTACATTTTCTTGGAAATTCTTCTCCATCTGATGTACTGCTTTTTTATGCAGAGGTAAGATAATATATATTATTTGCATTAATTTGATCAATGTCATTATTTTTTTTCTTTTTTAGAGATTTATCAAAATAAATTTTATTATTAGTTATTTATTTAATTTTTATAATTATTAATATATATATATATATATAGTTTACTCATTGATGAAAATTATATCTTGTTTGATTTCATACATAAGGGTTTAAAAAAAATCAATTTCATTTTAGAAAGTAGTAGAATCTTTGAAAGGACTTGTCAATTGGCTAATGGGATCTCCAGCAGGTTTAAAATTGAATCGTTCTTTTAATTGTATTCTTGGTAAATTTTTTCTTTATCATATACATTTGTGGTGGGCATTCCTAGTTGTTTCTAAACCATTAATGGAACTAGCCTTTGGAGTTCTTTTATTCTTTGGAAAATTTGGTGTCACTTTTCAAATTTCAATTGTAGCTGATCTTTTAGCTCTTGTGAGTTTTCATACTTATTGTATATACGTATATGCTGCAAGGTAAAATATTTTTGTAAAATTTTGAAGCTTTATCAATTTCATAATTTTTGTTTTAATTATTGACAGATTATTTAATATACAAGTTCGAGGATTAACAGCCCTTTTTCGTTTGTTTCTTGGTAAGAAAAAAAATCCTTTGAGAAAAAGAGTCGATTCTTGTAGATATCAACCAGATCAATTATTTGTTGGTACTTTACTCTTTACTATACTTTTATTTCTCATGCCAACTACATGGGTTTATTACATTGTTTTCACAATTGTAAGTGGATTAGTTGAAAGAAATTTTACTGCATAAAAGGATTCTATTTCATTAGTTAATAAGCAATAATTTACAATTGTAATTAAAGCAATAATTTCAAAAAACAAAATGCATTAGCTTGTAATTTCAATAATGAATATTGTTCAGTTAAATTTTTGAGTAAAGTTTTTTAGTAATTTTGGAGAATTTGGTTTCTTATGTTGGAGTAATAAAATTTTTAAAACTTTGTTTCAAGAATTAAAAAATCTTATTTAATTGAAGAAACCAAAATTTCCAGTAATTAATTGAATTTTTTCAAGAAAAAATTAAATAAAAATGAAAGCAACTGGAAGTATAAAATGTCGGTTTCACTGCAGATCGATTTTTATTTAATAAGCCCTACCAGCCTAACGTGGCGTAAGAAGCATAGTTTCAATAATCTTTATAAATTATGTTATTTAAATTATTAGTTTAATCGTAATTATTATTAATATTGTATAATAGCTGATAAGGTAGAATCCTTCAACATAATGAAATCACTTCATTATAAATAATTGAAATATTTTCATCCTTTTTCAATGCTATTTACCATTTATATTTTTATAGCTTAGGTTGATAATGATTGGTCTTGGTGGACTCTTAACAAGATTAAAATTTTACTTGCAAGTTATGCCTATTTATGCTTTATTCCAATGGCTATTTCGTACTGTTGATGCAACTGGTAATTACTATATTAAAATTTACTGTTTATTCACAATATATTATCTTATTTTAAGATATATATTTAAAAAAAACATCTGTTCTTACAGGTTCAATTGGAATAAAATTAATAGAAAGGCAAGCAGCAGGTCCAATAATGCTGAAAACTAAAGCTATTATTGCACCTTGGAGTGAAACATGGATAAAATCAATTCCTGATACTATTAATACACATCCACCAATAGAATGGAGTGAAATTGCTAGTAATGTATTATGGGGACAGTTGTTGTATCCATTTTAATAAGCTAAGAGGATTCTCCAGATCAAAATGATTGTTTTTATATTCTTCATTATAGTGCATTTTCTTAATTTTTTATCATTAATAATGTTATTGAGTGCTAATTTGAATCAAACAAAGTTTAAATGTATGTAAATAATATCTGTAACAGAAATTGCATAATAACACCTATCATTTATATTCTTTTATTGTTTTACAAAAAAATAGTTTTTGCTATATTTACCCAAACGTTTTTAAAAAAATGTAGTTTCATTATAAAGATGTAAAAATTTCTCTGTTAAAGGCATTGAAAAACTTTTTCAATGCCTTTAACAGTTTGTGGTAATGGTCTGTAAATAAGTTCATCAATATTGTTTTCTTCCCGGAACACACAAAAATAAAGTAAGAATATTGTTACACTTCCAGAAACTATATAAGGAGTGTACCAAACTCGTTCATTTGGTGGTATACGATTATATTGTACTTTCCAGGCTGGAGCTGCTGATGTAGAATAAGGAATTGGTTTATCATCATGATCAATTTTTTTTGTCATATTTCTTATTAGCAACAAACATTGTCTGGAATTAAAATATTTAATTTTACTACAGTGTTTTATTTGTTAAAATAAAATATTTTACAAGCATTGAATGATATTAATTTAACAAATGACAACATATATATTTTCTAAAAATATTTACCAATGAACTTGATTAATGAAATTAATTTAACCAATGATAAAATACACTTTTTTTTAATATTATATTATATTGTATACCGATTAATTCTGCATAATGTTGTGACGGTTTATGAAAAAATTAATGTTAACTTCAGGAGGCGATTTTGTTTTAATTTAACTGAAAAAAAAATACGTAGAGCGTGGTGGCGTAAGGGCGATTCTTCATTTAACCCGACCCGTACCCGCACGATTGTATAGGCGAGTACTTTATCTTCACTACTTTACCATCTATGATGAGTTTCTATCTACTATCGAACTCATCATAGATGGTAAAGTAGTGAAGATAAAGTACTCGCCTATACAATCGTGCGGGTACGGGTTGAATGAAGAATCGCCCTATGGGGATACTGGTTACGAGATGTAATCAGTAGAGATTAGAAGGTTATCCAGGCCCCATATATCCTGGAATTGCGTGTAGTCAATTAAGAGGATGGATAGGAAGCCTAAACAGAAGAAAATACGTTAATGTCGTAAAAGATCTTTATTCGCCAGCAACCACCGGCCCACGCGCTGAACTTTACAAATCACAAGTTCGAGCACGACTAACTAAGATGGCTGAGCTTCTTCTCTATGCCAGTAAGCCAGTCACTTCACGCTTGCGCAATACGCGCTTATACAACGTACGTGGTCCCCACAGCCCTAATGGATAGAGCTCTTGCCTTCAACGCGGAGGGCATGGGTTCGAATCCTGACCAGGTATCTTTAACTTTTTTTTCGAAAGAAAATTAGTGTATGTGCCATTTATATCGCGACTCTTAAAAAATCCGACCTCATTGGGTATCGGTTGATTTATTGGTCACAAAAGTGGCTGCTCATCCATCATCGGTAGTCAAAGTTTTCGGTATGGTGGGTTTGACAGTCTAGCCTAATGTAATGTGTTAAATGGGTATCGGGCTGGGACTCCCTCGACTTCATCTTATAAAAAAGGTTAATCATATAAAGGACAATATCCTTTATATATTAATCTTTTTTTTTTTTTTTTAATAACAAAAAACTGAAAAAAATACGAGAGCGGTGGTAGCGCAGGGGCTAAGGCTCTTGGCTCACGCTCTAGGGGAGTGTCCACATGGATACCCATCCCGACCCCCGTACCACGTTCCGATGAGACCACATTGGCTGATTCTGATAAAACTTCAACTATTCTATTAAATATAGCCAATGCGGTCTCATTAGAACGTGGTACAGAGGCCGGGACGGGTATCCATGTGGACGCTCCTCAGTGGACCGGGGATCGATTCCCCGGGCAAAATTTGGAAAAATTAATTTTCTTTGTTTTTCCGGGGGAAGAAAACCCGGGGGGTTGCTCCCGAACGATATACCACATATTGCTGTCTTTCTTTAGCATATATAAAATTAACGTACCAAACAAAGTACTATATAGTTTATCACTCTAGAGCAAGGGGCCCGGAGATCACGAAAAACTTTTTCAAAATTCCCCCTGGGCAAAAATCAAATTATAATTAATTATTTACACTTAACTAATTGACTATCTTCTTTGCTACCACTACTCCTATGAGGAAATCTACATTATCGACATCGAGGGAACAAATACATATGAATTGTGGCACATCGGAATCAAATAAGAATCCACGGCCATTAAAACAAGAAGAAGAAAAAAATACGAATATATTTGAAAATCAGTTTTGGTTATATGGTCAATGTCCCAATTGCTACTCACGACCCTATTACTAGCCGTTCATTGTTAAAAATTTTTTTTCGTATCTAAATAACATTGAGCGGTTAGTAATAGGTTCATTTCTAACAGCGAGTAGCAATTGGGACATTGACCATATTATTAAATAATTAATAAACTTGTTTTCATAATATTACATATTATTGCACTAAATATGATACATTAACTACTAAATATATACATCTATACAAACGTTTGAAATAATTTTAAGGTTATGATTGATCAGTCCGATTCAGAAAAAAGTAATTACAAAAAAGGTGAAAAAATACTTAAATATATAAAACCAAGTGAATTTAGGTCTTGGTATTCTCTAAAATTCATTATTTTTAAAAGGCCGTTAAACTTACGACAGATGTTTATTTTCAGATATCTATTGTAAAAATAATTTAATGGAAAATATCGTAAAATAAATTACAAAACTATAAAATATACTAAATTTTATAGAAATAAGATGAAAAGTATTAAATAGTTTAGACAAAAAAAAATCTGTCGTAAAGTTATATAAAAATTTGAAGATGGGCAATGCAATGTGACATTTGATGACGATCGAAAATTGATAGCCTAAAATTGAAAATCTATCATCGTTATTTTTAAAAATTTTAATAAAAACCAGAAGAAAAAAAAGAAACGACCAAGGAATAAAATTATGGCTAAAATTATTATTTTTACTAATTAAACGGGATAATATGATAAAATAAAATAATAATATAATAAAATATAATATATGACATCAAGATTGCGAATGTAGTTACAAATAAAACATAGATTATATATTGACATAGAAATTTATAGTGTAGAAAGCATCTGTCGTAAGTTTAACATTTCCCTTTTTAAAAAGAATAATTTTAACGGATTGTATTTTTTTTTCTAGATGAACTTGGGAAGAAAAATCATAAAAAAGAAAGAAATATTAAAAATGACAATAAGATACTTACCCAAAGAAAAAAGTTGAAAAAAAATAAAATGGAAAAAGAAAGAAATAAAATAAATAAGTAACGTTTTATTTAGAAATTTATATTAATATAATTATGTTCATTTTTCATAACTTTATTTCTAAATTTGTAGAGATAATATTGAACATTTAACTTCAATTGTACAAAAATGTGCTGATACTATAGAAGTTAATAAAAAAATTCCATCAAAAAAACAATTGAAGAAAGAAAAAGCAGAACAATGTTTTGCAAGGGCTCAAAAAATAAGTAGACAAGAAACTGCTAGAAAAGCATTAGATTATATTTCAAAAGTAAGTACCATAAAGGATGTAATTTCTGATCACCTTGAACTTATTTTTGATTACATATTTACATGCAAAGAACTAAAAGTATATTTCTATTTTACATAAACAAAGCATTTTTATGCTTAATCTGTTTTTTCATAATTTAAAAAAAGGTTTTTTTACTAAAATCTCAGAGATTATGAGTTTTAATCAATAATTATCAGAAATTACGCCCTGATCAGGAACTATGTCCTTTACAGTATATTTTTATAGAAAAATTATTAATTTGAAAAATGTCTATCATTAAAAACTATTTCATTTTAGTGGAAGCATGACAGAAATAATTGGAAATTTGAGAAATTGAAACAAATCTGGTTAATTGATTATTGTTTCAACAAAAAGTATGTTCCAGACAATTATTTTTTAATATCATTGGAATATTTCGAAGGATGTAAAGGATTATCTAGGAAACAATTGATAAACAAAGCAATGGAAATTGTAAAGAGAGTAGAAGATGATAATAAAATAGACAATGAAATTTTTGGAACCATACAGTACAAAAGAGCGAGACAATTAATACAAACTTTACCTGACAAAACATGAATTCTAGATTTTAAATTAAAATTTAATGTTTACAAACATAATTTTCAAGAAATAATAAAGACATTACTATTATAAATTCTGCAAAGGACATTATATTTATAAATAATTTTTTATTAATAACATAACACACTATACATTTCAAATTATCATTTTTATAACAATTCTATTAAATACCCTAGTGAAAAGGTCTAATAAAACCTCATGATCAGCATTTTAATACGTGTAGAGAATATCATGAGAGATTTTATAAGTCCTTTTGAAAAAAGTCTTCTTAATTCATGATTCAGCATGCTTAGTTACAAATTTTCTCAGTTTATCAGTATCTTGTAATCCAATTATTTTTTCCAAAACTTTACCATCTTTCATTACCATAAGCACAGGAACAGAACCAACCTAGAAATATAATTTAATATTTCATTATAATTTTATATAAAAATACAGATATAATATTGAAATAGAAAAGTTAAATATGATTTGTAAATATATTCATAAAATTTTTAATATAGAAATACTTTATCTTAACAGTATTTGAATTGAACACATTATTTGTTTCCAATAAGATGATTTTAATAAACAAAAAAAAATAATAATTATATTACCTCATAATCTAGAGCAAGATCTGAATTTTCATCTATATCAACTTTTGCTAAAAGTATTTTTCCTTGCTTTTCTGCCACAACTTGTTCGATTCTTGGTGTTAACAATCGGCATGGATTGCACCATCTAAGAAGTTTTTAATAAACTAATTATTGTGATCCTTAATCATTAGTTACTACTGAATAATTCATATGTAACTTACGTGGCAAAAAAATCCACAATTACAGGTACTTTAGAATTCTTGACACGTTTGGTAAAGTCTTTGCCATCTTGTACTTTAAAGCTTGGAGATATTGCATTCAATTCTTGTGCAGTTGCGCTTGAATATGACCTGCTAATAGTTCTGTAAACTGTTCTAAATCCAGTAGATAACATGTTCATTCTTTTTAATTTCTAAATATGATAATTAAATTAGTGTTAATGTACTGCTCTCTGTAATATAAAAAGATTTGAGTAATTAATTAATTTATAAAAATTTATAAAATAAAATTAAAGAAATACGCTTCTGCAAGTGTTGTAGATGTTTTATATTCGATGGTAATTGTGAGCTCTGTGAACTGAGCATTTAATAACTTCTTTAAAGATAATCTAATTATCCCAATATATAAGTAATTGTATTTTTCTTGCGCCATCGACTATTGTTTGAATCATAATTGAGCGTTTTTATGTCTTTAAGTTAATCGAAAATGAGTTTTTTACTTCGTTGCTCTTTTATGGCTATTAGGGACAGTCTGCATGCAGCTCGCACGGAACGCACAAGGGTACTACTCAACCTGTTGAAAATAAATACGTATTTTTGTTATGTAATTTTATTACTTAATGGAATTACATAACAGAAATACGTATTTTATTACGTACCAAATTTGGACTTTTGATTACGTAATTTAATATTAAATACGTAATTTTAGTACGTAATTTGATATTAAATACATAATTTTATTAATTTGATATGAAATAGGTAATTTTATAATGTAATTTGATTTTGAATATGTAATTTTATTATGTTGAAAATAATGAATTACGTAACAAAAATACGTAATTCATTAAAAATTACATAATTTCGGTACGTAATTTGTGATGAAATTGTGGTAAAATTACATAATTTCCTGCTTCTGTGAGAAAATCTAAAAGTAATTAAAATCGAAATCAGAATTTTTTTTTAATTTTCATTGCGACCGACAAGAATATCTCTGACCACTAAATAAAATAAAATGTGAGGAAACAGGCCGAATGATCATTCTTTTGGACTGAACAATACTGTATGTTTATATATGCTCTAAGCTATCGTATTTTGTTCGAGCACACTCGCTTGCCATAAGGAAGTCAATAGCTAAAAAGTGTACTAGCCCTCTGACGGTTAATCTTCGAATATGTATACACGTATTTATATAATAGTACTGCTATTTAACCGTTAGAGGGCTACTGCGCTTTTTAGCTATTGACTTCCTTATGGCAAGCGAGTGTGCACGAATAGAATAAGACAGCTTAGAGCATATCAACTAAGGGTGAAATCAGATGGAGCGGAAAATAGGCGACGGAACGTCACAAAACATTCATTCCGTCGCCTTGTTTTCCGTCAAATTTTTTCCCTATGTTGACATGGCGCGGAATGTAGCTGAAAAATTGTTAAAAATAGCATACAAATGTATCCGCGAATTTTAAATTAACAACAAAAATGTTAAAAAAGTTGGAAATAATCACCTATTGTTATTGTAATGAGATTCTTTTTTTATAAAAATAAAATATAGTTTGTTATTATAACCAAATATTTCAATTAACATCATTATTTTTTAATTATAAAATTGCTAATCAACGTCACAGAACTTCTATTCCGCTCCATGTGAATATAGGGAAACAAATTTGACGGGATAATAGAAGCGTCACAGACTTTTTGAAATTGTTTAAACAAATAGTTAACCAAAATAGAATTTAAAAGTTTGATTGAAATTAAAAGTACAGCTATGGAAAGCAAATTAAAAATATTACGTGAGGTTATTGAAGCACTAATAATTTTTTTAAACAAAATAAAAATTGATGTCGTCTATTACGTCGTCTTTACTCCGTTGGCGGAATACAAAGATGCGGAATTGAGGTTCTGTGACGTTCCGTCGCCTATTTTCCGCTCCATTTGATTTCACCCTAACAGTTTCGAAAATGGCCAATATGGCTGATTGGTGAGAGAGTGTGATTTTTGTGTAGTGTGGAATTGTGTTTATGTATATTGAGAGAAGGTTAAGAAAAAATATAAAAGATTAGTAAATAGAAAGTAGAAAGAAAGTGCTGTAAAGAGTTTGATAAGGCAGGGGTGTAGAGTGGAGAAGAAGAGTGAAAAGTGTGGAATAAAAGTAAGGAGAAAGTGAGGTTAGGTGAGTTAGGTAAATAAGAGGAAATATATATATATATATATATATATATATATATATATATATATATATATATATATATATATATATACAGAAAGAGTAGGTGAAATAGGAGAATAGTAAAGAGAAATAAGGGTGAAGGTTGAAAGAAAGGGTGTTAGAATACTAGTGGAAGAGGAAATAGGGTAGAGAAAAGCGAATAGAGTAGGTACATATAAGTGGGGTTAAAGTGATAATGTCAAAGAATATAGTAACCAGGTTTATTGAAGCTAAAAGTGAGGATAACATTGTTGCAGTAAGAAGGGAAAGAAAGGTGTGGAATAAAAGTGGAAAAGGAGAGTTTGCAGGGAAAGGAAGGGAGTGCAGGGTAAGAGAGAGTGAAATGCTGGAAGGTGCGCAAGGGAGAAAGAGAGAAAGAGACAGCCCAGAGGAAAAAGTGAGAAAGAAGGCAACAAATAAGATAAATAGTGATAAGGAGGACTCGGGTGAGGAGAATAGTGAAGAGGATAGCCTGGATAATACTATTGTTTTTAAAAATTTGAAAGGGCAAGAAGAGGATATGGGGGATAAAAAATTAGAGCAGATGATGGAGATCTTGAACAGGATGGAGATAGAAGGTAACAAGTTTAGGGAGGAAATGAGAAAAGATGTGAGTGAGTTAAAGGAGGGTCTAGTAAGAGAAATAAGAGGTATGGAGGAAAGGGTGGACAAAGAAATACTGAGTTTAGAGACAGACGGAATGGTGGATAGAGATAGATGTAGGCAAAATTATGAGAAGCTGATAGGGTACGAGAACGAAAGAAAAAGGAAAGAAGAAAAGCAGAAGAAAGAGATGGAAGAATGTAAAAAAGTTTTAGAGGAGACAAGAAAGAAGGTGGAAGAGATAGATAAGAGAATAAGCAGTGTAGAAGCAAATTTGGCAAAGGAAGTAGACAATGTTGTTAAAGAATTCAGAGGAAAAGAGGAAAAAGAAGTTATGTGGCTGGTTAAAATGGAAGAAAGAAGGAAAAAGAAAAATAATATACTAATAAAAGGAAGAAAGGTAGAGGACCTAGAGAATAAAGATAAGGCTATGGAGTGGTTTACAAAAGAATTGAAGATAGAGTGTAAGATTAGAAAGGCATGGAAGGTAGTGAGGAAGGAGAAGTTGGTCGTAGTACAATGTGAGGACTGGGAGACTAAACAGAAGATAATGAAAGAAAAAAAGAAATTAGCAGGCTCCACAGTTTTTCTGGAGCAGGATTTAACATGGAGAGAAAAGAGAAACAGATACCTTATAAGAGACAAAGCAGAGGAGTTAGAGGGAAAAGGAATAAAAGTGAAAATATTTTTCAATAGGCTGGAAGGAAAAGAGGATGTATGGTTTTGGCATGAGAGAATAGACAAATGGTTTCAAAGAAAAAGAAAGGAGGCAAGTGAAAAAGAGGGAGAAGAAGGAGCAGGAATGAAGTAGAGGGAGAGTATGCAATGAGGAAGTGAATGAGCCGATTAAATGTATTACATGGAATGTAGCAGGTTAGGGAAAGAAAAGTAAAGTTGAAAAAATTATAAAGGAATATGATGTGATTTGCCTTCAGGAAACATGGATAGAAGAGAGAGGTATGGAGTTAGTGTATAAGATGTTTAAAGAGTATGAGTTTGAGGTTAGGTGGGCAAAAAGAGAGGCAGGCCAAAAGGAGGAAGCATACTAGCAATTAAAAAAGGAGTTGGAATGAAAGTACTGTGGGGAAGTAATGTAACAGAAGAAGTAATTTGGTGTGAAGTGAATAGTGCAAGCGATAAGATGATTATAGCTGGAGTGTACACGAGGGAGACAAGGAGAGAAAATTTAGAGGTGTTGGCGAACTTAATCGAAGAGAATAGAGAAAAAGGAGTGGTAATGCTGGGAGATTGGAATGCAAGAGTGGCGGAGGATGGAGGTGTGATAGACATGGTGACAAATAGAAAGGTGAGAAATTCTAAAGATAAGATTTGTAATAAGAAAGGTGAAGAATTAATTGAATGGCTAAAGGAGCTAGGTATGTGTATAGGCAATGGATGCACACAGGGAGATGAGAATGGGGAATGGTCCTTTATAAGTGGAGTTGGAATGTCTGTAATTGATTATGTAATTTTGAATGACAAAATGGAAGAGATGCTGATTGAAATGAGAATAATAAAGAGTGAACTGTCAGACCACATGCCGATCGAATGTAAGATACATTCGAAAAAGAAAAAAGACATAAAGAAAAAGAGGAAGTAAAATGGATTACGGTATGGGGAGAGGAGGATATAAAGGAATTTAAAGAAAAGATAAGAAATATGGAGGTTGTAGATTTATGGAGAGAGTTCAAGGATAAAGTAAGGAGAGCTTTAAAGAGAAAAATAGTGAAGAATAGGAGGGAAGAAGGGATTGAGGATTGGTGGGATGTGGAATGTCAAGAAAGAAAAGATTATGTGAATGGAGTATTAGAGGATGTAATGAGAGGAAAACTCAATAAAGAAGTGTATCTTATAGAAAGAAAAAAGTATAAAGGCCTAATAAGAAGAAAAAAGGAAAAAAAAGGTAGAGAAATAATGGAAAAGCTGATAAAAGAAAAGATTGGAAGAGATTTTTGGAAAAAGGTTAATAGTTACAGAAAGAAAAGAATGGAAACTTCGGAGGTGATTAAAGAGGAGGAATGGAGAAAAGCGTTCATGAGAGGAGACGAAATGGAGGAGAGAAGAGAAGAGGAAGAAGAGAGGGTAGGAGATATAGTGAAAGGAGAGATGAGAGAAGAAGAGGAGATTAGTAAAGAGGAGATAAGTAGTGTAATAAAAGGACTTAAGAAAAGGAAAGCAACAGGGGAAGATGAGATACCGAATGAAGCATGGATAGAAGGGGAGGAATTTGTGTTAGAGAACATGTATAGGTTATCGAATAAGATATGGAGAGGGGAAGGTTTTCCAGAAGAATGGAGATGTGGTGTGAATACACCGATTTTTAAAAAGGGAGATAAGGACAAAGTAGAAAACTATAGAGGAATAACGTTGATGGATACAGGATACAAAATATATGCAGAAATTGTGAAAAGAAGGCTAGAAAAGGAAGTAGAAGAGAGAAGGTGTTGACAGGGTGAATAGAGAAAAAATATGGAGGATAATGAAGGAGATAAATATTAGTGGTAAAATAATAGAAAGAGTTAAGGAAATTCATGGTTGTACGGAAGTAAGGGTGAAGATTAAGAACAAACTAACAGAAGAGTTCCAGGTAAAAGTGGGAGTTAGGCAAGGATGTCCCTTAAGTGCACTACTATTCAACATTATTTTTGCAGGATTGGAGAAGAAATTAAAGGAGGGACAAGTAAGAGGAGTTAAGCTAGGAGAGAGGAGGGTGTATAGCCTGGCGTATGCAGATGATATTGTGCTCATGGCAGAGAATGGAAGTGAGATGAGGAGTATGTTGAAAAGATTTAGTAAATTCGTAGAAGGAAAAGGTTTAGAACTGAACGTAGAGAAATCGAAAATAATGGAGGTGAGAAAAGGAAGAGGAAGAAAAAAAGTAGAAAGTTACACATGGATAGGTAAAGAGATTGAGAAAGTAAGAGTGTTGAACTATCTAGGCTTTACAATACAAAGGAATGGAAATGTGAACGAACACATTAAAGAGATTAAAAGGAAAGCGAACAGTAAACTAGGAAAGATATGGGGAATAGGTGAAAAGCTGCTTTAGAATGGATGGAAGAGCAGAATGAGGTTATACGAGGCGACGATCGAGAGTATGGTGTTATGTAGAGCTGAAATATGGGGCTGGCATAGATGGGAAGAAATAGAGAGGATACAGAAAAAATACATAAAATGGGTGTTGGGATTAGAGAGAAATACGCCGGATTGTGTAATAAAAGCTGAAACAAAAAGATACAGTGTGGAGATTGAAGCATTGAAAAGGGCGGTGAGGTTTGAGGTTAAAATGAGTAAAAAAGTGGATGGATCTTTGGAGAAATTGGCATGGATAGAGTGTAGGAAGGAATGTGAAAGGGGAGAGAAAAAAGAAAGCGAAAGAAGAAGGAAAGGTAAAAACTGTGATATAAATAGTAAGGAGAGAAAAGAAATGTGGGAAGGTTTAAAGAGAAGGCATTTGGAGAAAAGAGGGTTAGCGATGAAGGAATTTTATAGGAAAATAGGAAATGGTGAGGATGTAGAGAGTGAAATTATAGAGAGAAGTAAAGAAATAGAATGGGCAGAAACTTGGGAAAGATTAGAGAAATCAAGTTACGCAAAGGAGGTGAGAATTATTACAAATGGATGGCTAGAGGTTCAAAATTATTTGCTGGAAAAAGACACGGGAGGAAGCAGAGATATTAAAAAAATAGCGAGATTTAGAATGGGAAATGAATGACACACAAACAAGCATTGGTTAAAAGAGGAAGAAAGATTATGCAGGCTATGTGGAAAAGAAGAGGAAACGATGAAGCATATAGTTGAACAATGTGAAGTATCGAAATGCAAAGGTTAGGATTGGATTAGATGTTTATCGGAGCAGAATGGTAGAGAAGCAGTTCTGAATAGAGTATTATGGTTAAGAAAGGAAAACAAAAAAATAAAGAGTAGAAAAGAGTGTAAGGGATAAAAAGTGAGGTTGCAAGAAGGAATGGTAGAGTAAAGCAGAAGATAAGGAAAGAGCATAGTAAGTATAGGGAAGATAGTATGGGTAAAAGTTAAGTTGGTAAAAGTGTATACTAAAAGTGTGATAAGGTTAGGAGTGAAGCGAAGCACATGGTGATAGTAGAATAGAAGAAAAAGAGCAAAAGATTAGGAAAGTAAGAAAGGTAAGAAAATGAGTATTTATAAAGGTAAATGTGAAAGCCGTTTGAGAAGTTTAGAAAAGAGCATAAAGGAGATAAAGGAAAGTCTTGGCAAGGTGGAGAAAAGAGTGGATAAAAATAAAGCATGGAGTGAAAGGTTGGAAGTGAGGTTAAGTAGGATAGAAGAGAAAACAGAGGAAGTAAGAGAAACTGAAGAGATGGTAACACGGTGTTCTTTCTTTTCTGGTTCTTTCTTTTCTCTCCCACACCATTAAGGGCTCATCTACAACTATACCTTTTTCTAGCTTTCCTCTCCTGAATATTTTTAACAGCAAATCCCTTTCCAGTCTACCTTCAAATATCATCCATTCAGCTTCCTTGTCTCCTAATACCTCCAGTGCCCAGTTCGCCTTACCAATGCTACTTTCCACACACATCTCTAACTCTTCCATACTCCTATCTCCTCTTTTCAGCACTAACAACCTCTCCTTTCCATACGTTTTTACCATGTGTCCCATGCTTTTTCCTCTACTGCTGCTGCCTTCTTCAACTACTTTCTCTCCATGGCTCTCATCACTATCCTCCTCTACTCCTTCCATCATTTTCATCTCCATTTCCTCACCTCTATCCTCCTTTGTCTTTTCTGCAATACTAATAATTCTTTTCAATCTTCTTTTTTTCTATCCTGATTTTCTTTGATCAGATCGCTTACCCACGGTGTTCCTGAAATGAGTTTAAATGCCAAAAAATAGCACCTTCAATTTTCTTATTGCGTTCGATTTGGACACTCTTAAATAGTATGTAAAAAAATTTTCAATCTGATCCCCCCCGCCGTTTTCAAAATAAGTCATTTTGAAAATTGAAAAAAAAATCATTATTCAAATTTTTATATATTTTATTTTTAGATTTAAATACAACTTACAACAAACAAACAAAAACAGCCATGTTAGCAAAATTTCACCAATTAATATTTAATTTTCAAGATGGTTCAGATTTTGTATTTAATAAACGAATATTCATTCAATATATTTTAAAATAATTTAGTATATATTAGAATATTCGAATAGTTAGTGTATCGTGTATTGTGTATTTCGAAAAGTAAACAAACGTTTCTTATTTATTTTTGAAGTAAACACGCAGTGATGTTCCTCATATATGTTTGATTTTATAAAATATGTCACTCAGAAATTTAGTTGCTATCGATTTTTCAACGAGAACTAGTACTCGTTAGTTTATTAATATTTTCAAATATGATCAAAAAATCGAAAGATCATGCAAAAACACATGAGGAAAATCGAGCGTCTATTTGTTTATTCTGTTTGAAAAAAGGTAAAAAAGTGATTTCGATTAGTGGTGCGCTAAAGCAAAATATCCAACAATTAGTGGATTATGATACAGAAGACAATCGACTTCCGACTGTTGTTTGCAGTGCGTGCAAAATTCTTGTGTATCGCTATAAAAAACTGTGTTAAAGTGATAGAACTCTTCAACTACCAGACTATTCAAAATTCGAATCGTTGAAACGGAATAGTAGATCTAATGATGGAAAACTGTGCCAATACAAACTTTGTCAACTAGGGAGAGAACGAGGACCTAAAAATTTTAATCATGAAAGGTTGCAGCGAGGTTTCTGTAAGATTTTAGAAATATTTCATGAAATATTGCAAGAAAACTTTCACGAAAGGTCGCAGCGAGGTTTCTGCAAGATTTTAGAAACATTTCATGAAATATTGGACGAAAACTTTCACGACATGTTTCAGCGAGGTTTTCAGCAAAATTTAGAAAACATTTCATGGAATATTGCAAGGAACCTTTCATGGAAGGTTGCAGCAAGTTTTCTGCAAGATTTTAGAAATATTTCATGAAATATTGCAAGAAACTTTTCATGAAAGGTTGCAGCGCGGTTTCTGTGAGACTTTAAAAACATTTCATGACATATTGCAAGAAAACTTTTATTACATGTTTCAGCGGGATTTCTAGCAAGATTTAGACAACATTTTGATGGAATATTGCATCGAACTTTCTATGAAAGATTGCAGCGAGCTTTCTGCAAGATTTTAGAAACATTTTATAAAATATTGCAAGAAACCTTTCACGAAAGGTTGCAGCGAGGTTTCTGCAAGATTTGGGGAACTTTTCATGGAATATTGCAAGAAACCTTTCATGAAAGATTGCAGCGAGATTCCTTCAAGATTTTAGAAACATTTTATAAAATATTGCAAGAAACCTTTCATGAAAGGTTTCAGTGAGGTTTCTAGCAAGATTTGGGGAACATTTTACGAAATATCGCAAGAGACCTTTGATGAAAGGTTGCAGCAAGGTTCGTGCAAGATTTTAGAAACATTTTACGAAATATTGCAAGATACCTTTTCTGAAAGGTTTCAACGAGGTTTCCAGCAAAATTTGATGAATATTTTATGAAATATTACGAGGTTTCTTTTGTTAAAAGTTGCAGTAAGATTCCTGCAAGGTTTTTGACAAGATTTCTAAGATATCACAAAAAATATTGTTATGTACATTTCGCCAATGGTTATTACCATATTTTTGACAATCTTTATAAAATATTCCAGAAAAGCGTTTCACAAAAAGTATCAGCAAAGTTTCATAAATAATTTCAAAATGAAATTGCAGCAAACCTTTCATAAACAGTTTCAGCAATAATTCCGCAAGTTTTTATAAAAGATTCTAAGAGCAGTCCAGATTCGCTGTTCTTGCCTTACATTTGGTTTCCTGTTATTTACTCAAGTATTTGTTGCTGTAGTTGTATTGTAAACGGGAAGTTGAGCGCAATAAGTATGCTATTATTATAAATATTTATGCGTAGGGTAAAAAAAATCCATCGAATTGTTATTGAAAAAAGTAAAGAACGCATAAATATTAGAAACAAAACCTTTTATTTTAATATTCTCTACTTTTCTCAAAAATGATGCTGAGGAATTTTTTCTTCTTGTGCACAAATATTGATAATAATACTATTGCGCTCAACTAGTAATTTATAGATATAACGATTGATACTTAAGCAAATAAGAAAAACTTTATCACACAAGGATAGAAAATCCTGCCTATTATTAAATATTACTGCAGCAAGCTTTTGGCAAGATTTAAGAAATATTTTACAAAATATTGCAGGAAACCATACGGAAAGGTATGAGCGTTGTTCGCGGCAAAATTTGGGAAAAATTTCATGAAATATTACAAGAAACCTTTCATGAAAGATTGCTGCAAGGTTTCTTGAAATGTTGCTGAGAGGTTTTCATGAAAGGTTGCTGCGAGGTTTTTAGAAATATTTCAACCGGGTTCTAGCGCGGACATATAAATGTTACTGCAATACCTCATAAAAGGTTGCTACGAGGTTTTCTGCAAGGTTACGGCGAGATTTTCTGAAAAATTGCTGTGTGGTTGCTTGAAATGTTTTTGCTATTTTTCCCGCAAGATTCCTGTGAGGTTTCTTGAAATGTTTCTGTTACATTTCCTGAAAGATTGGTGCGCGGATTCCTGCAAGGTTGCGGCGAGGTGTTCTAAAAGATTCCTGCAAGGTTTCTTGAAATATTTCTGTTACATTTCCTGAAATATTGCTGTGAGGTTTTCATGAAAGGTTGCTGCGAGGTTTTCTGAAAGATTGCTGCGAGGTTTTTAGAAATATTTCAACCGGGTTCTAGCGCGGACATATAAATGTTGCTGCAATCTTTCATAAAAGGTTGCTGCGAAGTTTCGAAACTTTCATGAAACCTTGCAGCAACCTTGCAGTAATCTTTCATGCTGTGTGGGAATTCACTCTCAATATCTCAAGAGCATGGAAAAAAACTTAATATTAATATAAATGACACTGCATCAAAGAGGAAAAAAGTAGATCCTATTTCTGCTACAAGTATTTCAAAAATTTCAACTCAATTGGGTGTTTCTACACGTAAAATAATTGGTGTATGCTCTTCTTTACGTGTTGCCACAAAAAATAGGAAACTTTTTGAAACCGATTTGAAACAGAAATTACAAAATCAAAATCATTGCGTTGATTCATTTTTTAGCGTTCAAGATTGTTCTGTAAAAAAAAAAAAAAAATCAGGAGCAAGTTATTAATGAAACAATAGTTTTTTGTAATGACACAAAAAGTTTGATCAATTTTGTAAAAAAGGAAAGAGCGTATAACGACGTGCATTTGAAATTTGGTATAGATGGTGGAGGAGGGTTTTTGAAAGTTTGTGTTTCAATACAATGCTTGGATAAAAAATTATTAGAATTGAAAAGTGTGAAATTTCGACAAAAATATACATCTGAAGAAAAAATATTTAAAGATACTGGAGTCAAGAAATTAATTCTAATTGGACTCATTCCGGAAACTCAAGAAAACCATGACAATGTTTTGATGCTATGGTCATTGTTAAATATTAAAGATTTTCAGAGTACGATAGCTTCTGATTTGAAGCTCGCAAACATTTTAGTAGGTATTGGCTCTCATGCAAGTATGTTCCCTTGCACGTGGTGTACAGTAATGAAAAATAAATTAAATGTTTGTGGTGAATACAGAACAATTGGCAAATGTAAAGAAAATTATTATGCTTGGAAAAAAAAGAATTATAAAAAATCTTTAGCTAAAAATTTTAAAAGTTGTACAAACGTTCCAATCATTTGTGACGATGACAATAAAGAGATTATTGATTTAATTCCACCACCTGAACTACACCTTATGGTTGGCGTTGTTAATACATTATTCAATCACATGCTACTAGAATTCGAGCAAAATAGTCTTATTTGGGCTAAAAAATGTAATGTCACGCGAGATTTTACATGCGGTAGTCCTTCATTTGCAGGTAATAGTTGTAAGACGTTGCTGAATAAAGTAGGCATATTACGAAGTTTTTGTGAGATTGGATGTCTAAAATATGTACAGTGCTTTCAAGATTTTCAATTTGTTGTCGATCGTTGTTTTTCTTGTACTTTACAAAAAAATTATAAAAAGTCAATTTTTGAATTTCAACAAAGTTATATTGCCTTAAACATTACAATTACGCCTAAAGTTCATGCTGTGTGGTTCCATGTTCCAGAATTTTGTAACCGAGTTAAGAAAGGTCTAGGCTTTTATAGTGAACAAGCAGTTGAATCTTTACACGCTGATTTCAAAACGATTTGGGCAAAATACAAACTTCCTAAAGAGCATCCAAATTATCCTGAAAAATTATTACGTGCAGTGCAAGAATATAATGCTAAACATATTTAAGCTTGTGATATGAATATACATTTATGAACTAATTACGTTTATATACTCATATATATATATAAATAATTTATTTTTGTGCAACATATAAAAATGTTATTTTTTGTCAAACACATTAACATTTTTTTGTTAAATTTATTGAAAGTTGTATTTGAATCTAAAAATAAAATTTAAAAAAATTGAATAATGATTTTTTTTTCAATTTTTAAAATGACTTATTTTGAAAACGGCGGGGGGATCAGATTGAAAATTTTTTTACATACTATTTAAGAGTGTCCAAATCGAACGCAATAAGAAAATTGAAGGTGCTATTTTTTGGCATTTAAACTCATTTCAGGAACACCGTGGGTAAGCGATCTGATCAAAGAAAATCAGGATAGAAAAAAAGAAGATTGAAAAGAATTATTAGTATTGCAGAAAAGACAAAGGAGGATAGAGGTGAGGAAATGGAGATGAAAATGATGGAAGGAGTAGAGGAGGATAGTGATGAGAGCCATGGAGAGAAAGTAGTTGAAGAAGGCAGCAGCAGTAGAGGAAAAAGCATGGGACACATGGTAAAAACGTATGGAAAGGAGAGGTTGTTAGTGCTGAAAAGAGGAGATAGGAGTATGGAAGAGTTAGAGATGTGTGTGGAAAGTAGCATTGGTAAGGCGAACTGGGCACTGGAGGTATTAGGAGACAAGGAAGCTGAATGGATGATATTTGAAGGTAGACTGGAAAGGGATTTGCTGTTAAAAATATTCAGGAGAGGAAAGCTAGAAAAAGGTATAGTTGTAGATGAGCCCTTAATGGTGTGGGAGAGAAAAGAAAGAACCAGAAAAGAAAGAATCAGAAAAGAAAGAGAAGGAAGAGAAAGATTTAAAAGTGGAATAGTAAGGAGGCAAGTGTATGGTGAAAAGAGAGTAAGGGAAAGATCGGTGCAAGAGAGGTTATGGAGAAAGAGAAGGTTCGAGGAAGATTAGGAGGAGAGTGGATTGAGAAGTGCACTTGCAGCAAAATCACATGTGATTTTGCTGCAAAAGAAAATGTGATGAGAGGAAGTAGGAGGCGTACTAGGAATAGAAGAAGAATAGAATACATAAAGCCTTAAGAATGAAAAATGACAAAATAAAAAGATAGATGTAGAATGTATATAATACACTAATATAATTTTAACACACAGATTGGCACACAAGCACATGCACACGCATTTACACACACAAATACAGATGTATAAATATGAGGTGTAAATAAATATTATTATTCTACTTAACTAACAGTTTCGTTCGGTCTAAAAGAATGATCATTTGGCCTGTTTTCTCACGTTCTATTTTATTTAGTGGTCAAAGGTATTTTTGTCGGTTGCAATGAAAAACAACAAAAAAATTCTGATTTCGATTTTAATTACTTTCAAATTTTTTCACAGAAGCAGGGAATTACGTAATTTTAGCACAATTTCATCACAAATTACGTATCAAAATTAGGTACTTTTCAATGAATTACGTATTTTTGTTACGTAATTTACTATTTTCAACATAATAAAATGACGTATTTCATATGAAATTACGTAATAAAAAGTCCAAATTTGGTACGTAATAAAATACGTATTTCTGTTATGTAATTTTGTCATGTCACAAAATTACATAACAGAAATACGTATTTATATTTAACAGGGATATATCTGGCACATGTATTTATAAAAATTACGTATTCCGATTGGAAGATGTGTTCAGGACGTATATTATGTGGAAAAAATTAGGTACCATTACTACGAAACCTGTCTTGCAGATACGTATATTGTGCGAGAAAATACTTATTTTTTGTATGGAATATGTATCAACATTTAATTGATTGATCATTGAACCTAGCTTAATTACGTATATTCCCTTGGAATACGTATTGAACCTACGTATCATCAATATCAAATACGTATCTCATAATACGTAACAAATTCGAACGCTTTGTTACGTATGGATTACGTAATTTTATTACATATCTGAGAAAGGTAACTAAAATACGTATATATTTTCAACAGGGCACAACTCACACAGCACATACGGTGCGTGTTTGCATTTTTTAATAGGGTATGTCCATCTTGACTACTACATGTTTCTTTACAGTTGCGATCCTTACATCGACCATCGGCTATCAAATCATCAAAGGAATATGTAGTAGTCAAGATGAGCACCTTGTTAAAAAATCTGAACACGCACGGAACGTGCCGTGTGAGTTGTGAGCACCCTTGTATGTTCCGTGCGAGCTGCATGTAGATAGTCCTTCAGGGAGAGTCCAGATGACGGAACTTTTCGAGACCCGCCCCGAACCGTACCCGTACCCGTCCAATTCTCGAGTAAGTGTTCCATCTAGACTACTTCATGTTCCCTGAGAAGTTCGATAGTAAAGCCCGAGTTCATAGTCGTATCTTAAGTATGATGTATGACTTAAAACTTAAGTATCGTTACTTGAGTAACAGCTGATACTCAAGTAACGATACTTAAGTTTTAAGTCATACTGGCCTAAATTTAAGAAAAAGGCATCGTACGTTTACTATTCTCAGGGAACACGAGGTAGTCTAGATGGGACAAACTATCATAAAATCAGGCAGGAACGGTTACGACCCTCGGAAAGTTCTGTCATCTAGATTCTCCCTCAGGTATTAGCCACATAAGTGCCCTGCCATAAATTTTAAAACAATCAACCATTTCTAAATTGAGATATCGGAAACTTATAAATCAGGCTCGAATTTATAGTCGACACTTTACACTCAGCACTTAGATCTTAAAGTTTCATTGTTCCGTGCTCCCAATAAACGTAGACATGCTTCTCGTATCAAATAACTTTGAGATCTAAAGGTTGAGATCTGAGTGCTGAGTGTTGAGTGTCGACTATAAATTCGAGCGTTAGGATGTAAATTTGTTCAAAATTGTAATTTCATAGTTATGTATCTTAGGCTGGAATTAATAGACTTAATTAAAAAAATGATTGCTTCTCAAATCTCATTCTGTCTTTGTCTCTCTTATGATAAAAAAAGGCAGATAATGCAACCGATACTTGAGTTGAGTCTATGAATTTCAGCCTCAATTATGAAACGGTGAGTCGTTTCGATATTTATGGCACAGCACTTATTTGGCCAGAGGGATTATTCTGTAACTCTCTCACAAGTGACACGAGCTGTATTGACTAATCAGAAAGCTACTTTGGGACTATTTCGTTAGCAAGACAGTTACTAAATTCGGCTCCAGGGGCCTTATTCTATAACTGTGTCACGAGATGAAAGTGACACACGGTAATTCTATGTCACATGTGACATAGAATAATGTACTATCTTCTTAGAAAACATCGAATTTTTTTCAAATGTGAGGAATACAGTCTAGTTTTAAATGCCGTTTCGATTTTTGCTATGCGAGTTGATCCCTCCGAGTTATTCATGAAAAACCTAAAAAAATTATTTTTTCCAAATGTAATTTTCTCAAAAACTATATTTTTTTTTTAAATTTTCATATGTTTTTATACGTAAAAAATGCTAATTTTTAGGATAGGTGAGAATATGCTATTTTGCCTTATCTTTTTTAAACAGGTTTTCGAACGTTTTTTTTATATTTTCCATTTTAAACCATTTTAATAGCATACAAAAACTAAATGTTAAAACTGAAAATGTTGAGAATAACTTTAGAGGGCTATCGTTTTACCAATTTTCAATAAATTTTGGTAAACCTTATTTTGTTTTACTATGTTTTAAGCCCTCTTTAATTCAGTGCAAGAAATTTCAAAAAAGACTAAAAAATGACTAAGATATGTGCATTTTACCAAAAAATGCACTTTTTATGCACATGCATTTTTCTCGAAAAACTCATTTTTTTTTGCTGAAATTTTTTTTGCTCATAGAGGACCAAATTACCTATCCAATGGTACTTGGTTGATCCCATACTTATTTGTTTGAAGCGAGAAAAAAAATTCACAAATTTTATTGGTGAAAAATTTTTGTATATACGTTCGGAAATTTTAAGCAATGTAGATTTAAACACTATCCTTCTTTTAGCATTACCCAGGAACAACGACGTGGACGTAGAAAGTTTCTGTTCCCTTCGGGGTGCTTTTTTAAAGTGAGTTCCCCTTGCCTCTCACTGTTGGGATGCGTCAAAAATATAATTATAAATAATTACTTTTTTTTATTTTTGCACTTATTATTTTTAGTTCTAAGTGTAGCCTTACGACGTTTGACTTTTTTTCTTGTCTTTCACTTTAGTCAGTGCATGTAAAGCTGTTCTGCCAACAAATATATGCGATTTGAATTCCCCAAGTTGTTTTAACCACATATGACTTTTTTGAATCCCATTATATTTAGGAACTGTACTCCATTCAATATTTTTTTCTTTTCTAAATTTTTCAATCTCATTTATTGGTAATAATATGATTTTGATTGCACTGGTGTACTTTTGAACCCAATTTATAAAATCGTCAGCATTTTGTATCGATTCTTCATGAACTCTTTTTAAGTTATGTGAAGTAGCATAATGCTTTAGAAGCCCACCTATTCCATCAACGGCTCCTTTCCCATGACCAGTCGCAGAAAATAACCATTTCATTTGATAAGAAAAATGTTTGAATTCATGTAGCTGAAAACGATTTTTAAATTGGCTTGCAGCTCCATCTGATATAATAGTGACTTTAGTAACTAAATCATTTTTCATAAGATCGATAATTTTATTTATTGCTAATAGCGCATATGCAGTATCATGCTTTTTGTCGTCACTATCGATCGCAAAGCTTTGCGTTATCTCTCCTTGGTAACAGACTGCAGTAAAAATAGAAATTTGGTTATTTACCCAATGATTTCCCTGAACCGCTTTATTATTTATTACAGACCAATTTTCTGCAAAATCAACGTGGATAATTAACTTACTAGGAGAGGCCCAGGCCTCCGGATCACGGATTTTGCTCAAACTTTGGTATAAGTTTCTAGGTGTCATAATATGAAGAAAACCAGAATTTTGGACCCTAACGCTTAAAATTTCACCAGTTATAGGTAATTAAAGAAAATCACTGAAAAAGTTACTAGATTTCCAAACACTTATAGCTCTTTAGCATTAACAGTTACAAGCTTAAAACCATTTTCGAATGAAAGCTGACCTCAAATCCTTTAAAAATAGTGCTTGTAGCATATCAAAATATTATTTTTTCCCAACGTTACAGCGCTATAAGATTTTAACGTGAATTTCCTTTTAATAACATTAATTAATAATAAATGCTAAAATGTAGTACAATTTTTATAACACTGTAGCTATAGGCAAAAATAATATTTTGATATGCTGTAGGTGCTATTTCGAAAGGATTTGAGCTCAGCTTTCATTTAAAAACAATTACAAGTGTCTGGTTGTTAATGCTAAAAAACTATAGGCTTTTGAAAATCTAGTAACTTTTTCAGTGATTTTCTCTGATTGCCTATAACTAGGGAAATTTTGAGCGTTAGGGTCTAAAATTCTGGTTTTCTCCATATTTTGACACCTAGAAACTTATCCCAAAGTTTGAGCAAAATCCGTGATCCGGAAGCCTAGGCCTCTCCTAGTTAGTAGGATCAGCTTTACCTTCTTCTTTTTCTTTTTTTATAGCTTCACGTTGAATATTTTTTCTGTATACGTGAGTACTTGCTTTTAGTGCGCAGATTGAAAATTTTTCTTTAAAAACTGATAAGCTTACTGTTTGTTTGATAAGATTACCATTATCCCACAAAGCAAACGTAATTTCATCTTCACAATTTTCTTTCAGTTTTAACAATTTTAATGTGATACCCTCACTACCGGGGCAATAATTGCATTCTTGCAAGAAACACGAATCAGATGGTTCAGAACACAACATTGCGTTAGTTATTTCTGAACGAATCAAATCTAATTCAGAATTATTATCGCCTCTAAAACGAATTAAACTTGTAAGAAACAGTTCAAAATTTTCGCAATGTACACAAAGACAAGTTTCCTTCACAGGGCTTGTTAAGACGAAACTTGGTCTTAGACTATAGAATTTCGATTTTCCTATTTGTAAGTTTGGATTTTCTTGTCTTAATTGACTATATGTTTCTTTTAAGCTTTGAGTAAGAAACCGTTTAACTTTTTTGGTTTTTGTATTATTAACTTTAACAGTAACAACATCAGATTTATTTGGACTTTGTCTACTACAATTAAAATCATCATTTAAAAAATATTCCATAGCGATATTTTTTGTATTTTCATCAATAGGATGACCAGTATATGAATCTGGCTCGGAATAAACTCCTTTATTTTTCACGAGATTTCTTGATTTATTTATCATATACTCGCTTATATTCGGGAATAGTGAGCAAATTTTTATTAAGCTTAATTTTGAAGGTAGTAGAGCTAGAAGTTTTATTTTCTCCGAAGCAGAAGAACATTTTTCTAAAGCCGATTTAAAATTTTCTACAAATTCGTTCCAATAGTTTTCAGTCGAACTTTTGTCCGATTCTATTGATTCAACTGAAATGCCGTACGCATCTTCTAATTTACTTCCGACAGTAGCAGAAAAAGCTGAAATTAAAGATTTTTTCTTTTTAGATACGTAATTTTCTGTTAAATTTTTCGGTATTGCAGTTTTTCTTTTTAGCGGCGAGAAGTATTGAGGTAAATTTGTATTAATACTCTCGTTTAATTCCTGTATTCGTTCGGGTGTCTTGGGGATAAAATCATCATGTTTTCCGCTAAAAAGTTTAGTGATTTCATTTTCAGATGTAGATTCAAGATCACTTAAAATCATTTTTGATATGCGTTCATGGCAATTTTTGCATACATTAGTAGAGGGCAGTATCTTTAAATCTGGATAAAGCTGTGCCAAATTAATGGCCAAATCTTCCAACGGTCTAAAACGTAAATTTCTGCTTTTATAAACTACCTTCTTATGCATTTGAAAAAAATCGGGACATCGAATTCTTGTAGAAGAGTGAATTTCGGACATCGTAATTGCAGAGTTTTGTTTACTTTTTCACAAGTCCGAAAAGTACCTTTCAAAGCAGACGTAAGAATAACTAGCTTGTATATAACAATTCTAATATGCTGTTTTGGTTACGTGAGGTATTTGTCCGCGAATGAGCCTCCTATTGTCTGTACATCGAAACATACATAATATAGATATACACGAATAGAATTATTATTTTCCATTTTTTAATATTTATTTTTATATTACGAATTTATATATATATATATATTGTAACGTTTTTCCCTTTCGGAAGGGGGAAATACGTGTAACTCCTGTTGCCAGACGCTTCAGTGAGTTACCAGGGTAAGATCGGCAAGAGTTGGAGGGATCGGATGGTGGAAAGTAAAGGAAAGTAACCGGGTTTAACACGTTCGGTTATGCTAGGGAGTACCTTGGCTTTATTGTACTCATAAAACTCTTACAACGACGATTACAAATGTGAATTAATAATAAGGTATAAATCAAAGCTAAACCTAATGATCTTATATAATGCAAATAATTAACCTAACCTTAACGGAATGTAATGTACAAAAATAATTAAATCGGCCACTTGACGGCTATTCAATAAGTGAAATCAATTAATCAATAATCTTTAAGAAATCTGAATTATAGTTTACTTTAACTAAAGATTCCACGGCCTGGACGGTTTAATTTATACCGGCGGCTTTTACCTGCAACAATGTGCAAAAAACAAAAGAGATAAATAATTAATAATTAAATAATTATAATATAACTAAGCGGCGGCATCTAGTAACGCTATACTTAATACTACGGTAATAATAATAATAATGACGGTGGGTAGCCGGCTCCCTTAATTATCTGAGTTACAAATCTCTATAGGCATGCGGGACCTTTAAGTGACGTAAAGACAATGGGTGGCCGACACCCTTAACTTATTCTAATATCTTTATAACTACGCGGCGGGCGGACGGAGTCCTCTAATTAATATAAAAATGTATTGGGTGGACGACACCCTTAACTTATTCTAAAGTCTGGTATTTACACGCGGTCGGACGGAGTCCTTTAAACTAACGAAAATATATATTGGGTGGACGACACCCTTAACTTATTCTAATGTCTAACATTTATGCGCGGCCGGACGGAGTCCTTTAAACTAATACGAATTGAATAATTAGGTGGACGACACCCTTAATATATTCCATAATCACGCGGCGGCGGACGCGACGGCTACGGGTTAACCAGACCCTTAATTAAGCCAGCGGCGAGAATGTGAAATAGAATATAATACTATGGGTGGACGTCACCCTTAAATTCAACGGCGCAAGTTCGGCATTGCGGCGGCGGCAAAAATAGCTAGTGTGCTCTAGGCAGGTAGATCTACGCCAGCGTGCTCACTCGACGTATCTCTAACACTGCCAGCATATGCACTAGAGTTTAGACCAGCGTGCTCACTCGGTCTATCCCCATGTGCAAGAGAGAGAAGCTAGTCCTTCTACAAGAGAAGGCACCCAGCTACTACTTGTCCCACTCTCTCTTAGCCTAGCGTGCTCACTAAGGTAAAGAGAGAGAGGAGACCGTAGTCTGCACTGCTCTCCTTAGCTGTGCTTCTCAGCCTCTTATATACTCCGGCCTCATTTTTCCCGATGCGTGCAACGACGTTTGAAGTTGCCACCTGGCGGCTGAGCTCAGAACTACTGTTCTATCGTAGCTGACCGTTAGGCGGGAAATTTGAATGCGCGGGTATGTATACTCGTCGCAATATATATATATATATATATATATATATATATCACTATTGATGATATATACATACATACAAAGGTAAACAAATAATGAGCGAAGCATGCGACAGCGTTGGAATGAACATTGCTTAAGACTTTCGAACGTATATACAAAAATTTTTCACCAATAAAATTTGTGAATTTTTTTTCTCGCTTCAAACAAATAAGTACGGGATCAACCAAGTACCATTAGATAGGTAATTTGGTCCTCTATGAGCACAAAAAATTTCAGCAAAAAAAAAAAATGGGTTTTTCGAGAAAAATGCATGTGCATAAAAAGTGCATTTTTTGGTAAAATGCACATATCTTAGTCATTTTTTAGTCTTTTTTGAAATTTCTTGCACTGAATTAAAGAGGGCTTAAAACATAATAAAACAAAATAAGGTTTACCAAAATTCATTGAAAATTGGTAAAACGATAGCCCTCTAAAGTTATTCTCAACATTTTCAGTTTTAACATTTAGTTTTTGTATGCTATTTTCAAAAGTGTATATCTGATGCAATTTTGATATTTCAGCAAAATAAAAAAATACGTATACCCTTATTTTTAGGGTAGAATAACATACTCCATTAGCGCAGTAATTGGTGACTTGAGTGTATACTGACTGTTCGATTTGAAATGGAATCAGCCAAAAATAGATGAATTTAAAAAATTTTTTTTAATTATAGAATATTAAGACCATGTACTCTTCCAACAATTATGCTCTTTCACTATCCGTTCACTGTTTTATTCATAAGCATATTGTTAGTGTTTGCAAAAACCTTCAGAATGAGCCATTGCTCAACTTTTTTGGTCAATTAGAACAAAAGTTATAGCAATTTTAATTTTAAAAATGTGTTAAAAAATAAATAATAATTTATTCAGTTTGAATTTTGCGCCTGCGAGTGAAATTCAGTTTCGAAGTAGTTGGTGCATGCCGCCGCTAGGTAGCAAAGTCGCGTTCCAAGCGTATTCATTAACAATATAGCGCATCGAAGTAGATAAAAAGAGATCGAATTAAAAAATAAATGGTCTAACTTTTGTATTCTTTTTTTCGCTTTATTAAAAAATTTCAAGTTAATTACGGCGAGATTGTGGTGTATGAGCTTAACGAAACCGCAAACAATTTAAATTTGAAGATTTTACCTATCAAGATCTCTGAAACTCTTAATGTAAAGATGCGTAAATCGTAGGCCATTCGAAAATGAAAGCAAATGCATTATGCATTCGATTCTCAAGTAACTAGTAAGATGATCAAATTTTATGACATAACAGATTTGCCTAAATTGAATGAAAGCATCGAATGTAAAACATGTGATAAATGGTTTAAAAATATTACTAGGACCTTAAAAAATTGTTCAAGTTTTTCCGAAAAAGTGCGGCTATTACCCCTCATACCAACTGATTTTTCCAAAGAATATTTATTATCAGCTCTGCCAGGCGTAACTACGTACATGATTGATCAAGCACGCTCACTAGTGAATAATGAAGATGTCTATAAAAAGCTTGAGAATTATAGTGGCCATTCTTTGGATCGGGAAGTTGTGTTAAAAGTCGAAAAATATTATAAACGATGATTATAATTTCTCTCGACAAAAAACAAATAAAAATGATACAATATCTTCAAAAGAAAATGGTATCAAAACTAAAAAAGTTAGGCGCTTTCTTACGCGAAGCATGAAACAAATGTTTCAATTATTTAAAGAAGGAAATCCCCAAATGGATAAGAAAATCGGCAAATCAACATTCTATGCCTTGAGACCAATGTGGGTTATACTCCATCCACCCAATAATACGTGTCTTTGTATTTATTGCGAAAATTTAGAACTTATGTTAATAGCTTTAAAAAATTATAATACAAACAATAAATATGACATTTCAAAAATTGAATTGAATATATTTTCTTCTTTATTTTGCTCTAGGGATGATATGAAATGTGTACTGGGAGACTGTGAAAAATGCCCAATTGGAGAAACTATACATTTAGAAATGATTTCCTTGGCGGAAGATCTTTATGAAGAAATAAGTTACAGTATTTGAGAAAAATCAGATTTACTTAAAAAAATAGTACCATTGAAGACTTCTTGGTACAATTGAGAAAATATGCTCTCACCGCGAGTACTTATAAAATGATTAAAGAAATTGAATGTATTATCATTCGAAAGGCAAAAATTTGCCGAAAACTGAACAGTCTTATTACAAAATGAAGTACAAAGCTACCACTGGAGCAAAAATCAAATATCCATATTTACATCGGTATGCTATTTTGGAAATGATTCGACGGTCAGTTATGTCACAGTTTGTGATTATACGAAACATGATTTTTCTCATGCTTTAATGGCTATAAATTCAATTGGGATGTTGTATAAAATTTTTTTTTAAATCCATTACATCCGTTATTAAGAAAATGAAAAAATAAAGGACACGTATTTTTTCTTTTTTCATGAAAATGAAAACTTGAAGAGATAGAGGCAGTTGAAATTAATGTGACGTCACGACTGTCATTTTGCCAATAGCAATCGTGACGTCATTTATCATAGCGCTATATCTATATATATATATATATCAAAATTGTAATAACTTATATTAGCTATAACTTTTGCAACTCATCATATTTTGAAAAACAAATTTATTAGAAATGCAGAGGATTTCGCAACTCATGTGTCACTGTATACTCCATCTACCAACATTTTCCTTTTAAGCAAAGAAGAACTAGAAGTTTTCCGACAAATGAAATAAGTTGAATGACAAAAAAGCAAAAGAAGTCAAGGGAATAAAAAAAATTCACTGCTGGAAAACTGAACAAAATCTTGTGTTCACTTCTAGAACTTCATTGCATGAATGGAAAATATGAATTCATAAATTCAAACTGAATAAATTATTATTTATTTTTTAACATATTTTTAAAATTAAAATTGCTATAACTTTTGTTCTACTTGACCAAAAAAGTTGAGCAATGGCTCATTCTGAAGTTTTTTACAAACACTAACAATATACTTATAAATAAAACAGTGAACGAATAGTGAAAGAGCATAAGTATTGGAAGAATACATGGTCGTAATATTTTATAGTTAAAAAAAATTTTTTCAATTTATTTATTTTTATAAACTTAAAATCGTTATAACTTTGGTTCTAATTGATCCAAAAACTTGATTGAAGATTCACTTTAAAGATTTTTGTTAATATTTTTATTACATTAATAAATAAAAGCATAAACGAATCGTAAGAAGACATAATGGTTAAAAAAATGGCACGATGTGCCATAATATCAATGTTTTAACAGGGGGCCGAACTGTCTGTCTTTGTCTATTAGCGTTTTTCATCATTTATATAAACACCATCCGTTAGAGCATGAAAAAAATAGTAGCCTCCGCTAGATATTTTTTTTTTATAATATAAAGGATATTGTCCTCTATAGGATTAACCTTTTTTATATGATGATGTCGAGGGAGCCCAGCCCGGTACCCGATTAACACATTAAATCAGGCTAGACTATCAGACCCACCAAACCGAAAACTTTGACTGCCGATGGATGGTCAGCCACTTATGTGACCAACAATCAACCGATACCCAGTTAGGTCGGATTTTTTAAGAGTTGCGATATAAATGGCAGATACACTAATTTTCTTTAAAAAAAAAGTTAGAGGTACCTGGCCAGGATTCGAACCCATGCCCTCCGCGTTGAAGGCAAGAGCTCTATCCATCACGCTACCGCGCTCTCCCCCGCTAGATATTAGTATAATAAGTAAATTTTGTAATAACAATCAAATTATTTTATTGCGTAGTTTTTGAATGATATGAGACCTACCAAAAAAGATAGGTTATATTCTAGTTTGTTAGTAAACGGAGAAACTTTTTGGGGCGAGAGACCTCTGGTAGTGTAGGGCCAGGCGCCTCTATAAAGCAAGTGAGTTATCCCGCCTTGAGCATAAAGGTCTGAGACCTTTGTCACCGAGGCCGTGCGTTTATTACGTTTGGCTGATGTATACACGAATTCGGTTTTTCCCGACTTTATGTCTTCAGTCTTCAAAATAAAGGTCTCAGACCTTTATACTCAAGGCATGGCGCCTCAACGAATCGCTCCATTAATAAGAGTCTCACACCTCCAGATTTACTAAGGTCTCTCACCCCAAAAAGTTTCTCCGTGTAGGTCTCATATTATTAAAAAACTACGCAATAAAATAATTTGATTGTTATTACAAAATTTACTTATTTTACTAATATTCAGCTGGGGCTACTATTTTTTTCATGCTACAACGGATGGTGTTTACATAAATGATGAAAAACTCTATTAGACAAAGACAGATAGTTCAGCCTGCTCTTAAAATGGAAAATATAAAAAAAACGTTCGAAAACCTGTTTAAAAAAGATAAGGCAAAAAAGCATATTCTCACCTATCCTTAAAGTTAGCATTTTTTACGTATAAAAACATATAAAAATTTCAAAAAAAAAATATAGTTTTTGGGAAAATTGCATTTGAAAAAAATCGTTTTTTCTAGGTTTTTTTATGAATAACTCGGAGGGATCAACTCGCATAGCAAAAATCGAAACGGCATTTAAAAGTAGACTGTATTCCTCACATTTGAAAAAAATTCGTCTCGAAAAGTCAAAAATTGACGGAGATAGAGCATTTTAAATACGGAGGTCCATTTTCATTTTTTCACCTTTCATTTTAACATTTAACACAAAATAGGCTATAGCGTTGTGAAAAAATTATTTAAGTCGTTTTTCGGGGGCTCCACATCTTCTCTTGAGTATTAGAACACATTCACATAGTTTTTAGCCAAAAAAAAAATTTGATCCGTGACGGCCTGCATGAATCTGAATGGAATCAGTCTATTATTTATTAAGATTTTAATATTTGTATAAGAGAATTAGATCTTAGTAAAATAAATCTAAAATTATTCAGTTTTGTATTTTTGTATTTTATTAGCTATATACACTTTTTTTTAAAATAGCCATTTTCTTTCAACAGTTTATCTAATGAAAGACTCCGTGAATTTTTTTATTAAAAAAGAAACAATTTTACAAAACAATTTTATCAAACAAAAAATTCTTGAAATTACTCAAAGATTATACGTGAATTTTCCCATTATGTTTTGGGACATTTTTAGATTTTTCGAAATATGGTCAAAATCCAAAATTCTACATATTGGAAAAATTTACGTATATTTTTTGACTGATTCTAAGTATTTTTTGTTTGATTAAATTATTTTGTAAAATTATTTTTTGACAAACAAAATAACCGACTTAAAAAAAAAGTTTAAAGAAATTTAGCCTTTAAAAAAAAACGAAAAAGTAATAGGTTTCTTCAAGATTTTATGAAAAATAAATCTCAAATTCTGAAAGAGCACACACAAAAACCCTATAAAAGTGACTCTGGGAGGGAATAAAATTCATTTTCTATTCGCATCGTTTACTTAAAATTGCGTGCATGAAATTCTTGTTTTGCCCGTTGATGGGTTAATACATTTAAAGTGAAATAAGACAACGATAATACATAAATATTATAACTATAATTGAGAATTTACATTAAATTTAATATATGATTTTCGTATACAAAGCCGCCGGCCTTAAAACTTTTGTTTAAAAAAATTTTTTTTTTTTATTTTGTTTTATGAAAACGCAGAGATGTTAGCACTATGAGGCTGTTTATTTTCTATATTAATGGGTGGTAATGCAATTTCAGAGATGGGTCTTAAGAGCATGACGAAGCTGTCCGCCTTCTAATAATATTTCCAATCTTAACTTATGAATAAACGATGCGTTTAATTGAGTTTTTTTGCTATAAAGAAAAAATTTGTAAGATTAAACTCTAGTGCGGACAACTCAAGAAAACCACCAAAATATTATACATACAAAGTTATAATAAAAACTTTCAATATATCGTATTTTAAGGTTAGGTTTGTCGAGTTTGATATCTAATTTCCAATCCAAGCTCATAAAAAAATAACAAGTCCAAATGATTTTTTATTTTAACAAAAATGATTGTACTAATATAACTTTAGTGCGGACAAGTCATTATATTTGTTTAATTTAAGAATTTAAAAAGATATCGATAAAATAAAAAAAGTAAAACTATATTGCTGTAGCTCCGACATGCCGTTAAGAAGCTTGATTTAGATGTTTTTATTTTAACTACTCAGGTTAAATTATCATTACTAGAATAACACTCTTCTATCTTACCTAATAACCATTTCGTGGGAGGTAAATTGGGTTACTTTAGTAAGACCAATTGATCTATTTTTACATTTTCCCTCTTTATACGCCATTCGGATCTTTGTTGCAAAGACTGTAAATAATCGCTTGACCATCTCTGCCAGAAGAATTCAAAATATTGCTGTGATCTTTGCCATTGAGATAAGCGATTTGGATTTATATCTATGATTAACGGTTGTGGCACTGCAATTAAATTCATCGACGCTGTCTGTTAAAGGACCCAATGGCCTGGAATTGAGTGCGGCTTTGACTTACTAGGAGAGTGTCACACCTTCGGATCACGGATTTTGCTCAAACTTCGGGATAAGTTTTCAGATGATAAAATATGGAAAAAGCTAAAGTTATAGTCATAAATACTCAATATTTCCCTAGTTACAGGCAATTAAAGAAAATCACTAAAAAAGTTACTAGATTTTTAAACGCATATAGTTCTTTAGCATTGATAGCTACAAGCTTGAAACTTTTTTTAAATTAAAGCTGAGCTCAAATCCTTTCGAATTAGTAGTTATAGCATGTAAAAATATTATTTTTTCCCAAAGTTAGAGCGTAATAAGGATTGGACCTCATTTCAGCTTTTATTATTAATTAATGTTTTTAAAAGATAAATCAGGTCCAATGTTTATCACGCTCTAACTTTGGGAAAAAATAATATTTTTACATGCTATAACCACTAATTCGAAAGGATTTGAGCTCAGCTTTAATTTAAAAAAGTTTCAAGCTTGTAGCTATCAATGCTAAAGAACTATATGCGTTTAAAAATCTAGTAACTTTTTTAGTGATTTTCTTTAATTGCCTGTAACTAGAGAAATATTGAGTATTTATGACTATAACTTTAGCTTTTTCCATATTTTATCATCTGAAAACTTATCCCGAAGTTTGAGCAAAATCCGTGATCCGGAGGTGTGACACTCTCCTAGTTAGATTAATAAAATTATAAATTTAATAATTGTAGGAGTTTTATCCTTAAGAGAAGGTCGGAACCATTTGCCGCTTGGTAGCGCTGCAAGTAAGAGAAAAATCTAAAATATTTTTTATGCACAGATTTACAATTTACTAAAATAATAATATACTTCTAATGTTGTCAATAACTCTTAGCCGTATATACACTTCGCACAAAAATTAAAGGAACACTTAAATTTGTCGTTAAAAAAGCACCAACTTTAAACCAACTTAACTCTGGCTAGAATTGACCTGGAGAGACCAGTAAAAAGGCAAATTAAAGGTCTTTCTTTCAGCTTTTGTTTTCTCAACTGAAAATTTAATGCTTCTATCAATATACAAAACTACGCTAAAACTCGATAACTTTGCATCCCCTTTCTCAGTTCACACGGGTTTCAATAATTTTTTTTATACTTGTAAAATATTGCTTCATAAAGTTTAACTCTCTAGCTTTAATTTCGTTTTTTACGAGTCTGATTTCGAATTTTTTTGACTGAGATATCGCTGCTTAAAAAAGAAATGAAATTAATCTTCAAAATGCTGTGATTCAATAAAAAATTATCGTACAGACATTTGCAAAAAAGAAAATTGAAGATTTTATATCCATCTTTACTGAAAAATTATTGCAATAATTTTAATTACTTGATTTCACTTCAAATTTTATAGATTTTAAATCGCTAATAATATTGATAATTAACCAGTTTGGAACAGCATCCCGTAGACCCATAAGACATTTTTTGTAGTTTTTTTATTCTTTATTTTGTGTTTTTTGATCAATCTTTAATTTTAATTAAAACTGCTGACTTAATTTGAAAAGACTAACTCCTTTTAAATCGATAATTGTCGTGAAATTACTTTAGTTCACTTACTGTCCTTTATTTCGTTAATGTTGAGTAGAAATGTTAAGAAAAGATTTTAAATTTTAATAAATTGATTTCGTGTGTGAAGTCAGTATTTTTTCTACAAATTTTTTCAATCACCTAAAACATGTCACGACGTCATTTGACTGGAGTTGAGCAATAGTAATCACGTTATTACAGGAAGGTTATTCTTAAAGACATGTCGCTAATCAAATGGACCTTTCCGTATCCGTATTTAACCGCACTTTCTCTCGATATCGTGAAACCTACGACTTTCGTAGAAGAGCAGGTCAAGGACAACCACGAGTTACTAGTCCTCGAACAGATTGAAATATTGTAAGAAGTGCTACACATCGCATAATAACAGCAAGATAAATATGTGATCAGTTGCAACAGAGGAATAGGCATCGGGTATCGGTGCAGACAATAAGAAATCGACTTCATGCAGCGAATGTGTCTTACTGAAAATAATCTCTTGATAATCAAGTGAGATCTCAAGTGATTATCAAGTAATTATCATATGATTGTCAAATGATTAACGAGTGATAATCACATGATTTCTAAGATAATATCTTAATGAAAATTCATTTCGTGAATATCTAAAATTGTAATAGAAATAAAAATAGAACAAAATCATACAGAAAAATTATATAATACATTCAATTTTAATATTAAATAAATATTACATAAAATGTCCCTACTAAAAAATCTTAAATGAGGTCTCATACCAAAATCTTACTTGACAATATTTTTCATTTTGGTATGTTTGAAATCATTGATTGAAGACTATTTTTGAAAAATTGAATTAAACAAAATTTTTTTAAGTCCAAATTTTCAAAAATAGTCTTCAATCGATGATTTTAAACATATTAAAATAAAAAATATTGAAAATGAGATTTTGGCATGAGATCTTATTTAAGATTTTTCAGTGGGGGTATCATTTTTTTTTTTTTTTTTGTTAAGAAAAAAAGTTAATTATATAGAGGATATTGTCCTCTATATAATAAACTTTTTTCATATGATGATATCAGATAGATTCTAGCCCGGTCTCCGTTTAACACATTACATCAGGCTAGCCCATCTGACACACCATACCGAAATCTTTGACTACCGATCGATGGTCAGTCATTTTTGTGACCAACAATCAACCGATACCCAATGAGATCGGATTTTTTTAAGAGTCACGTGATATTATTAGCACATACACTAATTTTTCTTTTGAAAAAAAGTCAAAGGTACCTGGCCAAGATTCGAACCCATGCCCACCGCGTTGAAGGCAAGAGCTCTATCCGTTACGCCACCGCGCTCTCAGTGGGGGTATCATAGAGGCTAACGATTTTAGAATAAAAATCACATCAATAATATTGAAATAGATACAATTTTTATAAAATATATGAAAATATTTTATTAGAACATATTGTTATTTATTGAGTTGTATTTTTTCATCTATAATGTGGAAATTTAAACTTATAGTAGCATTTTTTACAAGAATACGGCCATCATCAAGATTTCTGTAATATCTCGAATTATTAAAACATATAAAAGGTAAATATAAGTATAACTTTGTGATTAAAATAATATTTTTTTTCCAACTTACACTTGATAATCACTTGATAATCTCTTGAGATTTTGGCATGATTATCACTTGAGATTTTGGTATGATTATCACTTGAGAATCACTTGAGATTTTGGCATGATTATCACTTGAGAGTCACTTGAATTCTCACTTGATTCTCAAGTGATTATTTTCAGTAGGGTGTGAGCACGAAGACCTGCTAAAGTACCACATTTGAATATCGGTTATCGCCGAGCTCGTCTTCATTATGCTCGAAGGTATGTACGTTGGCGTTTCAGGCAGTGGATGAGGGTTTGATTCTCCGATGAATCTTAATTTTGTTTGTGCAATAATGATGGACGAGAATTCGTGTGGTGACGAAGAGGAGAACGTTACCATCCTCATACTGTTAGGCCAAGAAGGTCAGTAATGATTTAGGTTGCTATTTCTTACAATGGCAGATCTCCGCTCGTCCTTGTACCACCTCCAGAAATGATGGCGTGACGATATGTAGGTCAAGTGTTGAACCTCCATGTCTTGCCATTAAGGCAACGTTATGGAAGGAATTTTGAATTCATGCAAAATAATATGAGACCTCACACAGCTAACGTTACCCGTCAATTTTTCTTAGAGAATCAAATCATTTTATTGAACCACCCAACCCATAGTCGCGATCTTACTCCGATTAAACATGTTTGGGACATAGTTGGTCGAAGATTGAGACAGCGCCCGCAAACCTTCACGAGTTCTATGAAGTTTTGCGAAAGATTTGGAATGACATTCCGCAGCAAGACATTCAACGCTGTATCAACAGGCGCCAACGTTTGTCAGAGGTAATTCTTAATATTCGTAATCGTGGTGGTAATATTCTTTATTAATTTAATTTCTCAACATTTTTTAAAATTAACAATTTACAAAAAAATTTAGAAAAAATAAAAAAAAATTTTTTTTTTTATTTGTATATGAAAAAATATTTTTAAATTCCAAAAAATTTTAAAAATTTTTAAAAATGGGAACAGTAGCCACCACGTCCGCTTCATTGTCCCTGGGTTTGGCAGAGTGTGGCCACTGTATAATGAGTAGATTCACAGTAAAGTTTTGTAGAAATGTCATCGTATAAAAAAATTAGTGTAAAAGGCTTAGGCTACTAAAAAGCTTTATCTTAAAAGAGCTTTTAACCTCAATATTTTAGCCATTTATCAATAAAATTAAAAATTCAGAATGGATTTTGAAGGACATAGTGTCTGTATTAAGATGTCCATTAGAACCACTTAAATTAAAAATTTTTATGGATTTGCGGAATGCTGTTCATAACCTGGTTAATTAACAACATTTTTGGTCATTTAAAAACCATGAAATTCATAGAAAAATCAAGAAATTAAAATTATTGCAATAATTTTCTAGTAAAGATGAACATGAAACCTTCAATTTACTTTTTTGCAAATGTTTGTATGATAATCTTTCACTGAAATACAGACTCTTAAAGATTAATTTCATTTTTTTTCTTTAAAACAACGATATCACTTTTATACATAAAATATTTTCACTAAGGATCAGTCAAAAAAAACTCGAAACTAGACTCGTAAAAAACGAAACTGAAGCTAAAGAATTAAACTTGTGACGGTTAACCCTTTATTGCTATCTTAAATTAAGTGACGGGTGCAACAGGGGATCTGGACATCCTTTGCTGGACGCTTCAGCGAAGCCAGGGTCTGACTGGAAGAGGTGGAAAGGACGGACGGCAGATAAGACGGGAGAGTAACTGGGTGAATACTTTGTTTTATGCTAGGGAGTACTGAAGCTTTACTTAACACAAACTTAAACTATTTACAATGACGAGTAAAAATATAATGTAACAAACATAATTGAATTTACGGAATCAAGTGTGGTATAATAACAAGAATAATCTAAGCGGAGGGTTGACGGCACCCTTAACGCTGTTAATAATAATATGTGTGGGTGGACATCACTTTAGCCTAAGTTGAATCATTTACGGCGGTGGTGACGACGGAGAGGGAGATGGTCCTCAATACGGCGGCCCGTGGAGGAGCGCGGTCCTCTAGGTAGTTCAATTAAGAACTCGAATGGCCAGGTGATCTGTAAGATTGTCTTAGAAAAAAAAGACTCTGTAAGGTTGAAGTAAGAAAAAAATAGTAACCCCCGCTAGATATTAGTATAATAAGTAAATTTTGTAATAACAAGAAAATGATTTTAGCGCGTAGTTTTTGAATGATATGAGACCTACATGGAGAAACTTTTTGGGGCGAGAAACCTTAGTAAATCTGGAGGTGTGAGACTCTTATTAATGGAGCGATTCGATGAGGCGTCATGCCTTGAGTATAAAGGTCTGAGACCTTTATTTTGAAGACTAAAGGCATAAAGTCGGGAAAAACCGAATTCGTGTATACATCAGCCGAACGTAATAAACGCACCGCCTCGGTGACAAAGGTCTCAGACCTTTATGCTCAAGGTGGGATGACTCACTTGCTTAGGCGCCCGGTCCTACACTACCAGAGGTCTCTGGCCCCAAAAAGTTTCTCCGTGTACTAACAAACTAGAATATACCCTATCTTTTTTGGTAGGTCTCATATTATTCAAAAACTATGCGATAAAATAATTTGATTGTTATTACAAAATTTACTTATTATACTAATATCTAACGGGGGCTACTATTTTTTTCTCGCTACAACGGATGGTCTCTATACAAATGATCAAAAACGCTATTAGACAAAGACAGGTAGTTTGGCCCCCTGTTAACGCCAAATTTAGATGTTCCCTTAATTTTTGTACTGATCTTGTTCGAAAAGTTCAAAAAATTTTTGTAAAGCCAAAAATGCTGCGCGTGATAGAACCAATTTGAACATGTATATTTTTCTTTAGTGCGACAGAAAAAGTAATACTAAAGAATGATGAATACATATGCTCACGCTGGCTTTATCTCGCACTGCATTTTCCGCTTTACAATAATATTTTAGACTTTATTACGATAGATCTTATTCTGTGATGGATAACTTGAATAATACTTCTGAATGGTCGTTTGTATCAGCTGATGTTCCTCACGGCAGTGTTCTGGGGCCACTATTGTTCTTGGTTTTTATACATGACATCTCTGATGTGTTGTCTTCATCTAAACATATACTCTTTGCAAATGACCTTCAAATTTATAAGTCCTTCCCACCGGTAAATCTGGTAGATGAGGTAAATCTTATTAATCATGAGATAGCTTCTGTGGTAAAGTGGGCAAATGATAATGGTTTGTTGCTGAATGCGGGAAAAACACAAGCCATAATCATTGGTAGTGAACAGTATATCTCTCGATTGAAGGAAAATCCTGCTCCTGATATTCTGGTTGGAGATACCATTATTCCCTATTCTTTGGTAGTGAAAAATCTTGGTATATGGATATCTTCCACTCTTGACTGGAATAAGCAAGTCTCTGCGACGATCCGTAAGATACATGCTATTTTACGGTCGCTGGAATTTCATAAACATGCTTTGTCTCAGGATACTAGGAAACAGCTCGTCGAGTCCCTTATTTTTCCGCATTTTGATTATGCAGCAGCCACTTATGATGATATTCCACAAACACTAAACTTGCGTCTGCATAGAGCCTTTAATGCTTGCATTCGTTTTGTTCATGGCCACATAGGCAGCCGTAACAGAGTGACGCCTTTCCGCCTTCAATATCGTTGGCTTTCGGTTCAAAATAGACGCCTATACTTGAAAATCTCCTTCGCATTCAACGTGCTTGCTCATGGTAATCCATCATACTTAGCCACTAGGTTCGTAAGGCAACACATTAATGCGTCTGTGCGTTCCTCTGCTAGGTTACCACCGAGACTATTTATTTGTCCTAACGTTCGCACTGCTGCTATGCAGCATTCTTTTGTCTATTCTGCGGCTGACTACTTCAACAAAGAACTCTCTTCATTGGAGTCTTTTACTTCTGAAGATTTTCTCACTTTCAAACGTTATTTGTATGAAAGACTTCTATTGAGTGAGTGTGAATCGTGGCAGCATGAGATGGGTGCTGGCTGATCTTATCAGCTAGTCACTATTAATGGCATAGCGTCTCGTGATTTACTAACTATACACATTTTTGTCCTAATACACTTCTGTTTGTAATTATTTAATTTTAATTTTAACTAGAATTAAAACTTATGTTAGTTACCTGTAAACACTTGAATTTAAAAATTTTACGAGCATACTATAGTCATTTGTTAATCTACACTACTCTTACTATTATTTTTTGCTTTCATTGTTAATTAATTTGAAATATTAATTTGAAATATTATTATTATTGTTATTCGTCGTTGCATTTTCTTATTGGGCCAGACAGGGTGTTTACCCCAAGGCCAAATAAAGTTTGTCTATGTCTATGTCTATGTCACTCTCTCTCTCTCTCTCTCACACACACACACACTCTCTCTGCGCTCAATATGCGTCCACGTGTTATCAAGTACGAACTTTAATTAACTTCACTACGTGCGTAATAATACGAGAAAAAAATATATATTATATTCCTTCAATAGCTATTCGCTCAAATAGCAAAAAGAATTTTTTTTAATCAATCAAACTTTAATTGAGGTAACACGTGTTTGCGTGGCTCACACGCTCCAGGACTCACGGTCTAACAAAAAAAAGTAATTTTCTTTTATAAATTTATCACTTTATGCCGCTCAACAAAGAAAAATTTTAAACTTCTTATTTAAATTCGATACGCAAGAAAAAAAAAAGAAATTTTACTACGCAATTTATTTCCGATTTTAAACTCTTTTTTTTTCTACGTTAGTTAGCCTTTCACGCACTAAAAACCACTTCACTGCTTCTAATTTATCAATCAGCGAAAGCCGTTGATTTACAAAGAAAAATCTAAATTTTATCGGGCGCAGTCCACTTACCGGTGACGATAAAAAGCCTCTCTGCTTGGTCAATACCGAGGACGATGATGTCAAAGTTGGTCGAAGATGGCTGGTGTATGGTGATGAAGGCCCTGTATCTCTCTTTCTCTCGTTCTCTCTCTATGGTCGCTACCGACGATGATGACTGCTGCCTTAAGCTCATCTCCAAAGCCAAACTTTCTCTATCTCTCTCTTTCTCCCTCTGTAACCGCTATTGGGTTTGGAAATTTGTTTGCCGGCGCCACCGCGTGGCCCTTTGGTAAGCTGCGAGAGAAGGATTATATTGCGTAACCTATTTAATCTTATGTATAAGTAAAATTTTTTTGTGAAGTAAATAAATAAAAATGGAATTATTTGATCATGTTTAATATAACGTTATGACATATCGCTTTAAGGTAAATATATGTCCAGTGCATAATTTATTCGAAATGATTCACAAAAGATGATTGCTCTGGTATTCATTTTTCGATAGGTCATAGCTTCAGATACTGCTTTAGAATGGTTAAAAATGTAAACATTGTCAGCTAGAAAGAGCCGTCGAAATTCTTATAAACTTGACTATTTCATTTATGTACCCTATAACATGCGCGATTTTTTCTACGAAAATTCTCCATGTTTCCTTCTTTCTATACAAACTAATTTTCTAATCTTTTTTTATTCTATTTAATTAAAAAATTACAAAGTACTACAATTTTCGTATGTAAGCAATGTAATTCTTAAGCAGTATCCTTCTCTCACAGCTTATCAGTTGGCCACGCGATGGTGCTGATAAGCAAATTTCCAAACACAATAGATAACCTCCAAGCTCCAAGAAATTCTTTCTTTCACGAAAAGCACAGCGAGACAAATTACGAATTGTTTATACGGCGAATCCAAAAGCTCCGGTGCGACACGAGGACGACAATCGAATGAATCGTCTCTGGTCTACTTCCTTCTTTATTCTTTTCTTGATCTTTTGTCTTCTTTTAATTTCTTTTACTCCCAATCACTGCTCTTGAATTTTTTTCACAGGTTTTCATTCGTCCAACGTCATTTCCTTTTCACTATACACACACATACGCTTAAAATGCGTATAAAACTTTACTTTATGCTTTAATTGCTTTAATTGCCTTTAAAGTAACTTTTGCGTTTAATCATATAAAATTTTCACAACAGGTGTCCATTTCATTTTCTATATTAGTTATGACACCTGACATTGCTATATTCTTCGTTAATTAATTGTTATATAATACTTTATACCTAGCCTGATGGTAGAAATTAGTTCGGGCTACTAGATAGTTTTAGCTAGAATAATCAAGTTCTAGATAGATCTGTACAGATGAACTAGACACCCTATTGAAAATAATGACGTCTTTTCAAGACGTCTTCAAAAGACGTCTTTGGACGTGTCTGGATTTGGAACAAAAAAAAACGTCTTTTAAAGACGTCTTTTTTATCAAGATTTTAAAAATAATACCTACTAAAATGTTTTAAATAAGAACGTACTTATGCTAAAATGTATATAAAGACGTCTTTGAAAGATGTCATTGGATGTGTATTTACAAATCCCAATACAACAAAAGACATCTTGAAAAGCCGTTATTATTTTTAATAGGGTTGTTAAATAGCTCTTCTAAACATTGAAAAAATGACGTCTTTTTTGTTCCAATTTAAGACACAACCAAAGACGTCTTTCAAAGACGTCATTGTCTCCAAATTTAGGGAAAAAAAACGTCATTTTTCATGAATTATGTCATTGAAAAATGACTTTACATGATAATCATTTTCCATTTAAAGGAAAAAACAAAAACGAGGTAAATCTCATAGTTTCAACTCTTCGAAAAACGAAGAGCATTTGCGATTAAGTTGAGATCATTCTGGCCTTATATATCTGCATCTTCGAAATTTGCATCAAGGATCAGAAAACTTAATAATCGCCACCTAGTGACTTACAGTCGAATTGATGGTTGATTGCGTCAATTCAATTTTAAGTCACCAGGTGGCGATTTTCAAGTTTTGCGATCCCTTATACAAATTTCAAAGACGCAGATATATAAGGCCAGAACGCTCTCAGTTCAATCGCAAATTCTCTTCGTTTTTCGAAGAGTTGAAACTACGAGGTTAACCTCGTTTTTGTTTTTTCCTTTAAATGGAAAATGATTATCATGTAAAGTCATTTTTCAATGACATAATTTATGAAAAATGACGTTTTTTTTCCTTAATTTGGAGAAAATGACGTCTTTGAAAGATATCTTTGGTTGTGTCTTAAATTGGAACAAAAAAGACGTCATTTTTCCAATCTTTAGAAAAGCTATTTAACAAATAACGTCTTTTTATAATTTCAAAGAAGTATTTTATAAATAAAAATTCGTAAGAAAAGACGTCATTTTTATTTTAAAAAATACGTCTTCGAAATAATAAAAAGACGTCATTTGTTAAATAACTTTTCTAAACATTGGAAAAATGAAGTCTGTTTTGGTTCCAATCTAAGACACGACCAAAGACGTCTTCAAAGACTCTTTCAAAGATGTCTTTCAAAGACGTCTTTGAAATTATTTTACTTATAAAAAAGACGTAATTTGGTTACTATATTTCTGGAACATTAAAAAAATGACGTCTTATTTTGCTCCAATCTAAGACACGACCAAAGACGTCTTCGAAGACGTCTTCAAAGACATCTTTCAAAGACGTACTGGAAAGACGTCATTATTTTCAACAGGGTAGTTACATTTTTAACTGTGAGGTGCCGTTTTTCTTAACTTTGCAATCCCTTATCCAAATTTCAGAGTTGCAGGTATATGAGGTTATAATTTTGCGGATTTATTCCCAGTTGAAAATCAGTATACATATTTCAATTACGTACTTCAAGTATATACACTTTAACTTAAGTACGTTCTTTTTTGGAACATTTTAGTAGGTATTCTTTTTAAAATCTTGATAAAAAAAAACGTCTTTAAAAGACATTTTCAAAAGACGTCTTTCAAAGACGTCTTTTTTTGTTCCAAATCCAGACACGTCCAAAGATGTCTTCTAAAGACGTCATTATTTTCAATAGGGCAGATCTGTGCTGGCGTGTTACGTCTTTCCCTTCTAGATGCCCGTATAGTTTTCCCTTATAGAACTGTAAAGTTCTATCGAGGCGTTAACGTATATTAAGGGTTAGGTGCAACATAATTTCATATAGACGCTTTAGTTCGTCATTGTATTTCATGGCGTCACTTGCACGAAATGTACTATGCTGAAATGTATAGTCGCGTGTATGTAAACATTCTGTCCTTGTCACTTGCATGATAAGAAAGAGAGATAGAGACAGAGACACGACTATAAATCCCAGCCTATGCGTGATACTAGCACTTTTACTTTCAATATGACTTTCTAGTGATAGTTTTGTTGTACTTTCCGTTGTTAAGTTGATAAATTTTTAAAATTTTTATTCATTGATGTTTTTGCACACGATATTTGAAGAAAAGGTGCAATGAAAGAACATTATTAGGTTAGGTTTGGCTTTACTTTGTCACTGCTGCATGATTTGTAGGTTGGTAGCGCGCGCATTCAAGGGTTATCTTAGTCTACATCCATCTATTTTTTCTTATCTAGAATAATCTAGTTTTACTATAAAGGCTTAGTATTCCATCTAGACTATCTCGTGTTCTTTGAATTTGATAGTAAACGAATGTTAAATTTAATAGAAAGGTGTCTTATGTTTACTATCAAATTATTCAGGAAACACGAGATAGTGTAGATGGAACACTCCATCATAGAACGGCACGGATACGGCACGGCACGGAACAGCACGACCCCTTGAAAAGTTCCGTCATTTGGATTCTTCCTAAGACAGGCAGGACAGGAGTGTCTTGAAGGAGCCACCGAAATTATTATTAAATAATTATTTTTAAAATTAAAAATAGAATTTAACTAAATTACAAAGGAAAATAATGAATATCAAATAGAAAGCGAATAAAAATTAGTAATTTAAAAATGAACAATTTTTTTAATAATGATATCATTTTTCAAGTTTAATAAAAATAATATTTTTTTCGTTATCAACTAAAATAGCAGACCAATTTATTTTCAGTTTCAGATTGCCTAAATCTGCATATTTTTGTAAATTATTGTTACGTTCTTGTGTTATGTAATCATTGTCTTTATTTTTTAATTCAAACAGTTAATACCGTAAAGAACGGGATTCTTATCAGGGCATGATTTCTTTTATATAATCAGTAACTACATTTTCTACGGTAACACTAACAAATATAAACTACAGAGCTGTCCCGCACAGCATGAAATGTTTTGAAATATTTCGAAAATATTTCTAACGTTTTATACTGCGTGGGGCTCACGTGCTTACTTGTACTCCAACACAAGCTCGGCTCGCCAATGTATCTTTAAAACAGTAAAATATTATAGTAATATTACATGGCTGATTCCATTCAGATTCATGCAGGCCGTCACTGATCGATTTTTTTTTTCTTCTAAGTAATAAAAATACCTTCTATTATATATATATATGAAGATAAAATTTACCTCGTAGAACGCTCAAAAAATTTTTTTTTTTACTACAGCAATTTTAGTGTTGGATGTAAAAACGAAAATTCAAAAATTGAAAATGAACCTCTACTTTTAAATGACTATAGTTCAGTCAACTTTTAACCTTTTTGGGCGTTTTTTTAACGAAAGTGTGCAGAATTCTGTCTAGTTTTAAATGCAATCTCGATTTTTGTAGTACAATTTGATCTCACTGAGTTATTTACAAAAAACCGAAAAAAGCGATTTTTTTCAAACACGATTTTCTCAAAAACTATATTTTTTTTTGAAATTTTTATATGATTTTATACATAAAAAATACTAACTTTTAGGGTAGGTGAGAATATGCAATTTTGCCTTATTTTTTTTTAACAGATTTTTAAACGTTTTTTTTATATTTTCGATTTTAAAACATTGATACCATGGCGCATCGTACTATTTTTCCAACTTTACGTGTTCTTATAACTATTTTTATGCTTTTATCCATTAATATATAAAAAATATTAACAATAATCTTTAAGATAAACCGTGGATCGAATATTTTGATCAATTAGAACCAAAGTTATGACGATTTAAAGTTTAAAAAAAAATGCTGAAACTTTAAATAAATATATTTACTTTGAATTTTGAATTTTGAATTTTGAATTTGAATTTCGAATTTTGGAAATGTGAATTTTTTGAATACTAAAATATATTATTTGGTCATTTTCAATGAACAAATAATATGCGATATAATTAAGAAATGAACACTAATGAATTGAGAACTAATGTGAATAAAAAAATCCGAATTTGAATAAAACCTTTCAATTTACTTCTTGCCACTCATGTCTCGAAGTCTTGGCAGTGTAGATTTGATTTCGTTCACTTTTCCAACAGTGAATCTTTTGAATACCTTTAATTTCTTTTGCATTTCCTAACCATTCCATTTTTTTTGTCTGTCGAGAAACTTCTAACTCATCCTTGTGGATAACAAGAATGTTAATCGACGGAGTATATTATGCGTAGTAGCATAATGTTTAACTAAACCACCAATACCGTCAGAAGCACCTTTACCATGGACCTGTTGCAGAAAAAAGCCATTTTTTGTTTACTTTTGAGTTTTGAAGCTCATAGAATTGATATCTATTTTTAAAATGACTGGCAGCTCCATCGGAAATGGTTATGATTTTATCAAGATCTTGCGCAATATGTTTTTGTTTTAAGTTGTCGATAATTAAATTTATAGCCATTAGGGCATGAGACGAATCATGTTTAATATCGCCAGAGACGGTGACATAACTGACTGTTTTGTCATTTCCAAAATAGTATACTGACGTATTGATATTTGGTTTTTACTCCAATGATAGCTTTGAGTTTCATTTTGAAGCAGAACTGTCCAATTTTCTGCAAAATCGACATGAATAACTAATTGGAAGTCATTATTTTTTGCTAAAAGTTTAACCTCTTTAATTGCTATACGTTGAATTTCTTTGACCAATTTATGAGCTCTTACAGTGGGAGCGCGCTCTCTTAACTCTATTAAGAAATTTTCAATTGTGCTAGTTTTATTCAGTGTATTGTTGGTCAGAGGATTGTAGGGTGATGCGGAGTCATTGTCTCGAGGAATCGGGGAGGGGATGTGGGGACGCTTCGAGCTGGCTTGTGCGGGCGCATGAGTCAGTCTGAACCTAACCACGATGGCGTGTGGCGCTTGTGTGCAGCTTCGGTCGTCATTGTCCTCGAGGGTATAGTGCCGTCTTGATAGTGCGTGTTAACATTTCTAGTGCGTGTCGGAAGTGCTGTTATATTTTCTTAAAGGGATCGCCTTGTCGCGAATTTCTTCAGGGGTGCCGCTGGAGGTGGTGTTCCGACAGCCTGCAGGCGCCGGTGGATTCCGGTCGTGCAGCTGTCCTTTTCTACTGCTGTCTCCGAGAGTGATCGCCTTGTCGCGAAGCTCTGCAGCCAAGAATCAACTCGGGTGAATTTAAGTTTGCTTTTCTATTTAATGCGTTGCGTGCGAGGCCTCGCGAGTTTACTTTATTGTTTAATTACACAAATTCTTAATGTTCGAGTTGCGTGTTATGTAATGATGGTTTAATTGAATAAATGCGTTGTTTGAAGTTACTGAGTGTGAGTTTTATTTATTAATCCCTCCTATCACCATGTGCCCTAAAGTAATTTACCGTAATACTTAAAGTCTAATGGAGTTGAATTAAGGTTTCTGATTATCCCTTATCTTTAAATTAACATTCAGTAAATTTGATTTTTCCCAAACACCATAAATTATTTCTTCATATAAATCTTCTTCTGTCAAAGAAATTATTTGTAAATCAATAGAATCTCCAATGGGACATTCTTTACATTCTCTTAGTACACATTTCATATCATCTTTTGAACAAAAAAGTGAAGAACATATTTTCAATTCCAAATCTGCAATGTCTTGTTTATTCTCTTTTTTATAATTATTCAAAGCATTTAACATAAGTTTAAGATTCTCGCAGTAAACGCAAAGACACGAATCGGTGGGTGGATGTGGTAGAACACACGGTCTTAAAGCGTAGAATATTGATTTACCAATTTTTGTTTTCATTTCAGGATTTTTGTCTTTAAATAATTGATATATTTCTTTTATACTTCGCGTAAGAAAGCGTTTGACTTTTTTAGTTTTTATACCATTTTTTTTAATAGATACTGTGTTGCTTTTATTTGCACTTCGACGAGAACAATTAAAATCATCGTTCAGATAATAATCCTTTACTTTCATTACAATTTCACTGCCCAAAGAATGGCCACAATAGTTCTCAGACTGCTTGTAAATTTTTTTATTATTACCAATGATCGTGCTTGATCAATCATATAAATAGTTACATTTGGTAAAACTGATAATAAATAATCTTTGGAAATATCAATTCGTATAATACTCAACAATCGTACTTTCTCAAGAAAATTTGAACAATTATATAATGCAATTTTAATATTCTCAAGCCATTTATCATTTGATTTACATTCATTATTTTCATTCAATGCGGGCAAATCCGTTATATCGTAGACTTTCATTATTTTACTTGCTATTTGTGAATCAAATGCATCGTTCATTTTTTTTCTTTTTTGGAGAGCATAAGATTCTCGCATCTTGATATTGATACTTTGAGGCATTTTAATTGGTGAAATGTTTAATTTCAAATTACTTGAAGTCTCGTTGAGCTGTTCTACCACAGCCTCACTATGAATAAAATCTTCCGAAGATTGTTGACTGCTTGAAGTCGATGAAATGGGCGCATTTTTCACTTCATCTAATAATATTTTGTAACACGAAGGGCATACTTTATCTTCTCTAGAGAAAGAAGTATTTGGATACAAGTGCTTCAAAGACTCCGTTAGATCACCTGATTCTCTAAGCGGACTTTTGGAGCAATCATAAACAACTTTTTCGTGCCTTTCTTTTGAATCCTTGCACTTTATTTTAACAATCAGTGATGCCATTATTGATATTCTGTTCAATGATAGATCGAAAAAAATAATTTTTCTTAAACATCTTTATTTTTTATCTTCCTTTTCTTATATTTTTAAACGCGTCAAGTCGTTAATAAGAATGCAAAGAACGAATCATCGCCACCTAGTAGTGACATGCGTCAACTTCCTACAAAATGAATTCAAATTCTAGGCGCGAAATTCAAACTGATAAAAAAATTATATTCTTCAACAAAAAAAATTTTTATTAAAATAATGTACCATAAAAAGAGGATAAATGGTTATGTATTCTTTCATCAAAATAACTTTTTTTTTTAAATTAAAAAATTTATATCTTCAGATTTTAATCTTTAACGAAAATTGCGTTTCCTCAATGTAAATATCATATTTATTTAAAGTTTCAGCATTTTTTTTTAAACTTTAAATCGTCATAACTTTGGTTCTAATTGATCAAAATATTCGATCCGGGGTTTATTTTAAAGATTATTGTTAATATTTTTGATATATCAATGGATAAAAGCATAAAAATAGTTGTAAGAACACGTAAAGTTGGAAAAATAGTACGATGCGCCATGGTATCAATGTTTTAAAATCGAAAATATAAAAAAAAACGTTTAAAAATCTGTTAAAAAAAATAAGGCAAAATTGTATATTCTCACCTACCCTAAAAATTAGTATTATTTATGTATAAAATCATATAAAAATTTCAAAAAAAAAATATAGTTTTTGAGAAAATTGTGTTTGAAAAAAATCGCTTTTTTTCGGTTTTTCGTAAATAACTCAGTGAGATTTTATTACAAAAATCGAGATTGCATTTAAAACTAGACAGAATTCTGCACACTTTCGTTAAAAAAACGCCCAAAAAGGTTAAAAATTGACGAAGCTATAGTCATTTAAAAGTAGAGGTTCATTTTTAATTTTTGAATTTTCGTTTTTACATCCAACACTAAAATTGCTGTAGTAAAAAAAAAAAATTTTTGAGCGTTCTACAAGGTAAATTTTATCTTCATATATATAATAGAAGGTATTTTTATTACTTAGAAGAAAAAAAAAATCGATCAGTTACGGCCTGCATGAATCTGAATGGAATCAGCCACATTACTATTTTGATATTAATTACTTTTAAATCATGCTGTAGCACAACATGAAATATTTTTGCTGGCTAGGGGCATTATTTGGCGATATTTTGGTGGTGCTTGACAAAACACCGCACTGAACAATATAAACAATCTCAGTAAGAAGCTCTTAGAATTCATCAATATGTTTTTGAGGTTATTTCAAAGAAATCATACAAAGAATTGTTTCAAATACGTCAGAAAAATGATAGTTGAGGTCATTTTTAGTCACTATATGCATTTTTTGAGGTTAATTTCATATCTTTCGGCCAAAAATTGTACTGAATAAGATTAAAAATCAGTACCAAGGAAGTTATTGGTCAGTGAATAAATTTTCAAGGTTTCTTTGAAGATGACGTGGTGAAATTATAGTTTAAGATGGTAATAAAAAGATTACAGGAGTCTTTTTGGTCGAAAAACGATGTTTTTAAGCTTATTCTCGTATTTTATGGATACATATGATATCAATTCGACTGAATATCGATATTTAGGAGATTTTTTTGGTCGCTGAACGTGTATTTGGTGTTATTTTCATGATCAGAATGCAATAGAGCCTCTAAAATGCTATAAATCTATAAAATTTTCAGTTTTTTGATATTTTAGGTACTTTCCACCATTTCTACAAAAATCTGCAAAAAATATGAATAATAGATTCCATAAAAAGTAAAGTTTTTAAAAGTTAAAAATAAATATGCATATAATAAATATGCTCTTCTATTTCGGAGTAAATAAAACTTCTAACTCTACTACCTTCAAAATTAAGCAAAATAAAAATTTGCTTACTATTCTCGAACATAAGCGAATATATGATAAATAAATCAAGGAATCTCGTAAAAAAATAAAGGAGTTTATTCGGAGACATTTACGGTACATAATTAAAAAAAAATGATACTTTTTTTTATATTTTTCTACGTGTGTTTCTTGAGCTATAAGAAAAGTACCGTTATTTCGATCATTTTCAAACTTTCTGAGCATAATGAATATGGTAAAAACAACAGTTTAAGCCTACCCTGGTACATGTACCCCTCTTTAGGTAGCTGTTTGACTATTTTTAATGTAAGTGTTATTTTTAGGTATATTCATTATGCTCAGAAAATTTGAGAATGATCGAAAGAATAGTACTTTTTTTATAGCTCAAGAAACACACGTAGAAAATATAAAAAAAGTATCATTTTTGACGTGTAAAATTATGTACCGTAAGTACCAATTTTCCAATCGATACCAAAATTTAATTACATATTCTACGACGAGAAACGAGAAATTTAAGCCCTTATCGAAGTGTGTACCACTCCAGAAACTTGTGTTATAGACTTTTCAATTGTTGTCAGGTCGACATCTCAAAATTAAAAAGTTCCAGAGATATCCTCGTACACTTGGCGGAAAGGATATTTTTCCGAATGTTAACCTCAAATGGCAACATCGCATATTTTACCACAGGCATTAGACAATTCCAAATTATAGATCAAATTTCGCATCATCGTTACTTATTACTTAATGACATAATTTTAGTAAACAAACAATATTACTTTATTTTTTCATGATCCGAATTATAATTTTATTAAATAAAATTTATATTTCTTAGTTCAATAATCATATAGAATCTAATATTGTGAATTTAAATTAAATAAGCAATTAAATTTAAGTTGTCATCATTTGAATTTTGCATGAATAACCTGTAAGAAAAAACAAAATAATCATGATGCGAAACTCAATGCATAATTCGAAGTTTTCTTATGTCTGTGGTAAAATATGCAGCGCTGCCATTTGAGGTACACATTCGGAAAAATATCCTTTCCGCCAAGTGTACATCAAATTTTTCATATGTATATATATACAAGCAATGTTAAAGTGTTACCCAGGTTTTCGGACGAAAAATTTAACCCAGAAGAATCCTTCATTAAGCATCTATCTTTTTTTATAGTATATACATACATACAAATGTATGCAAATGATAAGAGAAGCATGCGACAGCGTTTGAATGTAGATTGCTTAAGACATAGTATATACAAGCATTTTCCAACAATAAAATTTGTCAATTGCTTCCTCGCTCCAAACAAAAAAGTACGGGATCAACCAAGTACCATTAGATAGATAATTTAGTCCTCGATTAGCCCAAAAAATTTCAGCAAAAAAAAAAAGATAGCCTTTTTGAGAAAAATGCATGTGCATAAAAAGTGCATTTTTTGGTAAAATGCATAAATCTCAGTCATTTTTTAGTTTTTTTTTTAATTTCTTGCACTGAATTGAAGAGAGTTTAAAACAGAATAAAACAAAAAAAGGTTTACCAAAATTGATTGAAAACTGGTAAAACGATAGCCCTCTAAAATTATTGTCAACTTTTTCAGTTTGAACATTTAGTTTTTGTATGCGATTTTCAAATGTGCATATCTTATGCAATTTTGATATTTCAGCAGAAAAAAAATATGTCTCCTTATTTTTAGAGTAGAATAACATACTCCATCGGTGCAGTGATTGGTGATTTGAGTGTATACAGGCTGTTCGATTTGAAATGGAATCAGCCTTATATAAATGATGAAAAACACCATTAGACAAGGACAGATAGTTCGGCTTGCTCTTAACTAGCTGCTACAGCAGCACCGATGTTCATAAACAGTAACTATCGATGTGTGTGTAATGGCCGCCACGCGCGTCTGCTATACATGTCTCGTTATACTGGTAAACAAAAAAAAACAATCTCGTTAGTTAATTCCTTTTTTTACTCAACATGCCCCCGGGTCGGTAGTTTAACGTTGGTGTTGTGTTTAATTGTGCGAAGTGGAAAAATATTTATAAATAATAAATAGTTATTTATTTATTTATTGTGGCGTACCACGTCACATATTTCAGCAGAAAACGTTTTATCTAACTGTCAAAAGCAGTAAACTTGAATGTGTCTGAACTGAATTGCATTGAAACTTGCAAAGCCCACATTTTCAAGTCAATAGTTTGTACAGGTTCTTTATTTTATCGGGCTTTTTATATCAGTCGTATGTCTATTTATCAATGGCTACCTTTTTATCATATTTTGTTCCTCCATTTATTATTTCTTTTTTCCATCGAGTCACTTCATCTAACCGTGGAACAAACTTTCCTCCACGAAGTCTCAACGTTGAATACTTCCAATTTTGATACTCCTGTTTTAAAATCAAAATTTCTATTCTCTTTTCCAGTTGAATTAGTTCGAATTTAGATTTCTTTTCTTCAGGTTCATAATCAGAACTTGTTTGACTGGAGAGATGAGAGTCATCTATTAAAACTGTTAAATGTTTTCTATTTCTTCATTTATTAATTTTAAAACATTGAAAACAATTAACTTTATAAACTCTTTAAATTTAAACTTTAATTTTACTTAAGATAACAAATAAATAAAATTCTTTATTGAACTATTTACCAGGTTTACTAGAATCAAATGTTTTCGAATCAGGTGAATTAGAAGAACAAGACTTTTTCTCGTCAATTTGCATTTCAATATCTTGAACGAGTATATTGCTTCGAGCTAGTTGGATATTTTCAATAAATTCCAATAAATTATCAGCTATTTCCTCTTCAAGACAAATACCCTAAGATGAAGGAGATTCTGAAACTTGCCCTACTGTAGAAAGTAAATAGGAAAGTGTATCAAAGTCTATTAAAGTGTATTGAATGGTATGCGAATGTAGCATTTCGTCAACTCTTTCGATACACTTTGATACCTTTTGATACACTTTCCATAAACTAAACAAATAAGTAAAAAATAGTATATTATGCGTTAAGGCCACAAAATGAAAGAATTTAATAAAAAAAATTTAATTATATACAATAACTAACAAATAATTCTTAAAATACAATATAAAATACAATGAAAAAAAATCATAAAAACCACTAATGATTGTTAAAATATAACATTAAAATTAGACAAAAATTCAGTAAAATATAAAATAAAGCTAAACTATGAAAATTATATTCGAAAAATATTATTTAAAAAAAATAAAAAAAAAATTGAATAAAAAAAATTCGATTATAAAAACAACTAATAATTGTTAAAATATAACATTAAAATTTAACAAAAATACAACAAAATATAAAACAAAGCTAAATTATAAAAATTATTAAAAAAATATTATTTGAAAAAGAAAAAATAAAGTTTTAACACGCGAAACTTGTATCTATGTCTTTCTCTCGCTCTCTCCTTTTCTTTCATAATATACATATATTGAGTCCATGTTATTCGTCGACGCATACCTAGTATAGTATATGTGAAAAAAGGATAGCGATATTAAGGAAAGTGAGCAGTTCTTCAGTTCAATTCCAAGAATCAGCGACGTCGAGAACGTTTTTCTGCGAACTTTTATTAAAATAATATATTGAATATATACATTTTTCTTTTGCAGCCTAGGACAAGAATACTCTATTTTGTGCTCCGTATACAGAACACAAAAATTCATTTTGCGGCCTGAGGACAAAAAAAATTAATATTATAATTACATTATAAAATGATTGGATCAATCTCATAACATAATTATTTTTCATCAAAAGTGTATCTTAATGTATCAAAGTATACTAACTACTAATATTTTCTCCTCAAACCTGAAGTGTATTCAAATGTATCAAACTGTATCAAACTGTATAAAAGAATATCAAAGTTGAAAAAGATTTTTTTCTTTACTTTAAAGTGTATCAAAATGTATCAAAATGTATGAAGCGAGTTGACGAAACGCAACACTTTATTATACTCTGATACACTTCCATACACTTTCATACAGTTATTTACACTTTGATCCATAAAATATTTTCACTAGGGATGTCAAATAACACGTTGAATAATATATGTTAGATGATATGGTGGATTATGTGTTAAATCACATGTTGAATCGCATGTTAAATTGTATGTTAAATACCGTGTAAAACTTAACCGAATTTTACATATGTTATAAAACGTATTCTTACATGTGATTAATAGTATAATTTGTCATGTAATTTTTAATGTAATTTATAGTGTGATATTACATGTAATTTATTATGCAATTTGACATCTAATTAACATGTTATTTTACATGTATTTTATCTACTAAAAAAATCACGTATTATTGTCATGTTGCATGATTTTTAAAGTCTTTTTTACATATTTTTTCACGCATTTTTATAACGTAATTTTATCACGTGTTTCTCCACATATTTTTTCCCATTTAAAAGTCCCATTGAAAAAAAACACGTGAAAACTTAATTGTAAATATTAAGCTGGACATAGATAAAACATATATAAAAATAAGAATAGATTAATAAACTTTGTTTATTAATCTATTCTTATTGTAACAACTAAGAAAAAAGAAATTAGAAAATTGTACTAGATGAATAAAACACATATTAATAGTGAAACGATGTGCAGCACATGCAAATTTCAGTTTTTTCAGAAATAATTTTTTTTTATTAAAAACGGAATAAATACATTTCATATAAAATAAGCAGAAAAAAAATTTCGACCTAAACGAGTCTCGAACTTACAAACCTACGATGTGGACACCTAAACCATTACGCTACAAACGCTTGTTGAATAGCACGATAATCTGATATATTTATAGCTTGTCATTCTCAACCTTAATTGCTGAAATTGATTTTTTACGATTGAAAAATTAGTTGATAGAACAATAAAATAATATCAATGTTAATATTAACAATAAAAAACAAATATACTTTATAGATTGCTACTTTATCGGCTCATAAATTATAAAAAAAATAAAATTTTATAAGCAGCTTGAATCATTAAGAAATTTAGATTTTCGCATTTATTTAAACTATTTTATTATTAAAAAATATCTTATATATAAAAATCTCATATGGAATATTAAGCTTAAAATAGTTACTAAGAAAAAAGTTTTTATTGTAAAGTAAAAATAAAAATTACTTTGATTTAAATGTAAATTGATAAATGTAAATTTATACGTCAATTACTTCATTTCTTTAAAAAAGTGAATTCATTAATGTAAATATATACAATAAAAAATAGCACGATTTTAATTTAATATGAAATAAAGTAATTTTCATCTTTACTTTACAAAATCTTTTTTCCAAGTAACTATTAAGTGCTAAAGATTCCACGCTCTTTTTTCGTACATAAAATGCTTTATAACACGGAACTTAATCAAATTGAATTTAAAATTTTTTTCTTGCCAATTTTATGAAATCTAAAAAAATTTCGTAAGTGATTGAAAAAAGTTTAAATACATGTTATGATTTAAGTTTCTTAATTATAGAATCTGATTATAAAATTTTATTATTTTTTAAAAAGAATGAGCCGATATAGTTATATTTACTATAGACTAAAATATGAATCTAAATTTATACGTGAACCACTTTCATTTCTTAAAAAAAGTGAATTAATAAATGTGTATATATATATATAAATGATAAAAAATAGCAATTGGCCAGTCTGTAACTCAGTCGGTAGAGCGATGCACTCGTAATCTCGAGGTTTCGAGTTCGAATCCCGCTCTCGGCTGAATCATACAAGCACCACTGTACGTTACATGTGCTTTGTTCATAAACACACTTACAAGCTAAGCCGCTGATTAGCATAACGAATAGCATAAATATAGCGACGAAAAAAAAGAAAAAAAAATAGCACCATCCAAATTTAATATGAAATAAAGTAATTTTCATCTTTATTTTACAAAAAAAACTTTTTTCTAAGTAACTATCATGTGTTGAAGATCCCGCATTATTTTTCTACATAAAACATTTTTCAACACAAAAATCAATTTTATTAAGTTTGAACATTTTTTCTGGCGTTTTTTATAAAATCTAAAAAAATTATGTAAGTAATCGAAAAAAATTTAAATAAACGTGAAAATTTATGTTTCTTAATTTAATAAGTTGCTTATATAATTTTATGATTCTTTGAAAGGAATGAACCGATAAAGTGGAAATATGTTTAGTATATACTTGTTTTGCTTTTGTTAATATTAACAGCAATAATAATATTTAAAAAATTTTTTTTTTTCAAACATTAGTTTTTCAAATGTAAAAAATAATCGTCAAAAATTAAGGTTGAGAATAACAAAGTATAAGTATGTCAGCAACTTTTATAATTAAGAATCTTGAATTTTCACATTCATTTAATCTATTACTATTTTATTTTTTGTATTACTCATGTAATTTTTTTAAGATGTCATAAGACAAGCATCAAAAAGTTTGAAACTCAATACAATTAACTTCTGTGGTAAAAAATATTTTTTGTGTACTATAATTATGTAAAATTTTTAACACAGAATAGTTAGTTAGAAATAAGATTCTTTGTAAAGCAAGGATAGAAATTACTTTCGTTTTATGATAAATGTAAATTATTAAATCTAAATTTATAATCTTAATATTTGTCAAATTCTTTTATTGCAACAATAAATTTATCAAATTTAAAATAAAAGACAATTAATATTCATGTTCATATTAACAATAACAAACAAATATACAAAATAGATTTCTACTCTATTGGCTCATTCTTTTTAAAAAATTATAAAATTTTATAATCGAATTCTATAAAGAAACTTATCGGGATGTCGGAGCTGCTGGACACAATTTTAGCTTTTATTATTTTATTGATATCTTTTTAAATTTGTAATTTAAACAATCGTAATGACTTGTCCGCACTAAAACTATGTCAATACAATAATTTTTGTTAAAATAAAAATTCATTTGGACTTGTTATTTTTTTATAAGCTTGGAATGAAAATTAAATATCAAGTTCGATAAACCTAACCTCAAAATACTATATACCGAACAATTGTTTATAACTTTTTATGTACAGTGTTTTGGTAAATTCTGTAAGTTGTCCGCACTCAAGTTTAATATTACAAATTTTCTTACTGTTATGAAAGAACTCGATCCAACGTACCGTTTACTCATGAACTTGGAATTAAAATATTAATGAATTATTTTAAAAGGTAGCGAGCTCCGTCATGCTCTTAAATCATAACATTTATATAAACTTTTTTTAATCACTTACGAAATTTTTTTAGATTTCATAAAACATGCAAGAAAAAATTTTAAACTCAATTTAATTAAGTTCCATATTAAAGAACATTTTATGTACGAAAAAAGAACGTGGAATCTTTAACACATGATAGTTACTTAGAAAAAAGATTTTGTAAAGTGAAGATGAAAATTACTTTACTTCATTTCTCTATATTATTAAAAATATATCGCCGCTGTCGCCGTCAGAAATAAGCCCCTTTTTTATCGACCCTCATTTTTGGGCCCTCATTTAGTTAAATTCAGACAACTTTAAGCTTTGAAATATCTTGTTTTGTATACATTTTTATTACAACTAATTATACAAGCTAATTATATATTATAAAAAGACTTCGCCGTCACCCTGTATAAGAATTGGATGTGTCCCCAGTTAGCTAGAATTAAGCTAAAATTAAGCTGAAATTTAGAGAAAAGTTAGCTAAAAGGTAGTTCACAGATAGCTAAAAGTCAGCTAAAAACTAGCTAAAGGTTAGCTTAAAGTTCGTTAAAAGTTAACTGAATTTATATTAAAATTAGCTAAATGTATACAAAATTTAGCTTGACGTTAGCTAAATTTAAATTAATTTTAAGCAATTTTAGGTAAATTCTGATTTGACTTCAGCTGAATTTTAGCTGAATTTTAGATCTATCTATATTATAGAGACCTAAGTCTCAAATCGAAATTATCTTATCACCTATCTCAGCCTCTACAGCCTTTCAATTTTGTGAGAAAGAAATTTTTTTGTTGTGATTTATTGTTAAGATTATGTCAAATTCTTATTTTATGCATATGTATAATGAAATACAACTTGGGCGTAAAAAATAGTTACGTTATTTTACTTTTAAAAATTTTAACAATGTTAAAGAAAATTATGTCAGGTATTTTCATTTAATTCTATTTTTTTTAAGATTTAAAATTAAAATAAAATTATGATCCTATTTTAGTTAGTAGATTCAACAATTCGCTTGAATTAACTAACGAATTAATTGTTTGAACGAAGGATATAAATTTTACGAGTAAAAATAATTTACATGAATTTCATTAAACAATTTTAGAAATTATAAGAGTTGATTGAATATTATATAGATTTAAGGTTATTTTTAAATTGTGTTGCATTTGATTTTTTTTTTTTTTTGAGTACACAGAAAAATCATTTATTACATTTAGGACGATTTGCATCCAGGGTTATAATAAAGGTACATAGATTTTTTATGGGTCTTATAGATGATAAAAATTTAATGAATAAGAAATAACTTTATAAAATTTTCAAATAGAGTTGAAAAAGTTTTATGTTATAGAAAAACTGGATATCAATAGTAGATTTTCTTACAAGGAGATAAAATGAAACTTCCGCACGTACGTGTTTATGACGGTCTCGGCTGACGCCTCGACCGTCATAAACACGTACGTGCGGGCGTTTCATTTAATCTCCGTGTAAGAAATAATGCTTTTCTCTATCCCTAGGCGAAACCACGTAAATATAATTGTTATATAAATTAACAATTACATATGCTTTTTTTGTTTTAGCGCGTGTATGTGTTGTTCTTTGCTGCCACCCAGCATTTGTCACGCGAGTGACAACGAGCGTGACTGGGCTGGCGGCGGCAGCAAAGAAAAACACATGCACAAGCCTAAATCACAAGATAAAGAAAGACACATGAAAAACACGCGCACAAGAATCCTCTTTTATGAACGAGAAAGAGAGAGAGAGAGAGAAACACATAAAAACACACGCACAAGTCTCTTTTATTTTTTTATATGAGTTAAAATGAGAAAAAAGAGTTTGTACATTTTTTATAACACGACACTACTTATGATATAAGATTTTAAAGTTTAGAATCATATTTTATTAGAATACAATTCGTTTTAATTTATAAGCGCAACGTATATATCGTCTGTCTTTTTTTTTGTTATGAGAGAGACAAAGACAGAATACAATCATAAACACGAGCCTACGGCTTTTAGCAACAGTTTTGGTTAGGTCGAGTCTATGTTTCTCTTCGAGAGATATTTTAACGTGAGGCACGGAAGGCGCCGACAGGAGGCGCGTTAGTCGTTTTAAGTGTAGCTAAAAGTGCTACTTCTTCTAGTGTAAAGGCTCGGCGGAACCGCGTGGTTCCGCCTAAGGGATAGAGAAAAAAAATTTAATACTGCTTACATTGAAACGTCGATAAAAAAATTGTATAAAAAAACATTAAAATATTGATAAAAAAAAGCAGCGTTGGATTGATTCATCAATAGACTGATAATAGCTGATTGTTAACCGAGGGAGCAAAATGGGTGATTTTTGTCCGAGTCGGGTTTGACAATAAAGACGAGGGTAAAAACACCTTGTTCCCGAGGTTAACATATTATTTTTTCACACAAAAGGACTTGAAATTCAAGTTAATTATAAATAAAAATAATGAGTCAGTTTAGAAGAGTGTAGTATGTTATGATACAAAGTTATTGTCTATAAACGGAATAGAGGAAATATGCCTATTCAAAAAGCCTATTTTTTTTTTATTTAAAAAAAAGAAAAAAAAAGCCTATTAAAAAATAATTAATAATTCTTAAAATCTAAAAAAATTTAAATATAAAAAGTAAATAAATAATTTTTAAAATATAAAAGAAATACAATGAAAAAAATTTGATTGTAAAAAATAAATAACTAATAATTTTTTAAATATAAAAATAAAATTAAACAAAATCTAAAACAAAGCTAAACTATAAAAATAATAATCAAAAAATATTTAAAAGGAGAAAAAAAAAAGTTTCAATACGTGAAACTTGTATCTATTGTATACCCAATATAGTATATGGAAGAAAAAAATAGCGGTATTATGTGAAAATTTAATAATAAATTTAAAAAATGTAGTCATTAAAGTATACTTAGAATTTAAAAAATTTTTTATGTATAAATATTAAATTATAAAAATTAATATAAAGATCGGAATAAAATTATTACAAGAAAAATATTCATTTACCCAAGGAAAGAATGCTAAATATGTTTGTTCATCGAAGTTTAAACGATTGTTGAATTTAAACGACAATATATAATGTATACAGGAACATTAAGAGGAGGTCACGTATCTCTGTCCTTTTCTAATAAAAAAATTGAGTTTTTTACAGAAACTAATAACTTTAGCAAAAAATGGAGAGAAAGCCGCATCTCGTATCAAAAAAAGCAATATTTTCTTTGATAAGAAAGAATTAATTTTATTGCTTTGTTTTCAAGAAAACCTTGAAAAACTTAAATCATAGAGGTTAGGGTGGGCAATTTGGTTTTTCAAGGTTTTCTTGAGAACGAAGCAATAAAATTAATTTTTTCTTATCAAAGAAAACATTGCTTTTTTTGATACGAGATGCGGCTTTCTCTCCATTTTTTGCTAAAGTTATTAGTTTTTGTAAAAAAATCATTTCTTTGATTAGAAAAGGACAGAGATACGCGACCTCCTCTTAAATTTCAGAATAGAAGATCGCATGAGTGGGTATAGTATAGGCGGGAAACTTCTCACTTATTGTAGCCTTAAAGAGTTTAACGCTTTGTTGTAAGAAGAGGTTACAAGACGGAATGCGCAAGAAGAACAATCAAAATTAGAGAAGCACGTTTTTCGATATTAAATTCTTTGTTAGCCGCCCCTCCCCTTGTTAAGTGAGTAGAGCTTGTACTTGTTATATTATATTCAATGCGTGCAGTACTTAAATATCTTTTGATATGGACGACGCTAGTGACTCCGACGTTGACGAAGTATCCACGGAATTACTCGAAAAGGCAAAAGCAATTCGTCTTCATTTATTACCAGAGAAAAAAAAGAAATACACTGTAGTGTATAATGATTTCAAAAAATGCTGAATTTTTACAATGTTTGTAAAAGATATTTACATTTACAACCAACTGATTTACCAACTAACAGATTATTTCTGAATTTTCAAAATGGAAAATTTAGTTATACTGATCATTCATTTCGCAGAAAATCGGTGACACTTTTAGGGTCGAGGAGATATTATTGCATTAACCCTTTTCCTCCCAAATAACACAAATTTTTTCTTAACTTTTTTTTTTTTTTAATGAAAAAATCGTATGAAAAATTTATCAAGCATCATATCTTGTAGATTTTGACCTCCTCTTTCGAATGCCGTTGACAAAATTTACCTAAATTGTAAGCCGGAAACGTTATAGGCTGGTTTTCTGGAAAATTCACAAATTTTTCGCGTTTTTTTTCTAAAAAAAGTATATTTTGAAATGGAAAAAGTTTGCACATACCATTGGAAACACTGCTATCGGTGTTATAGATGTCTTTTCTTTCAAATGCCGTTGGATTTTTTCCGAAATTCAAAATGGCGGACACAAAATGGCGTTCGAAAGGAAAAATTTTTTTTTTAAACTTGACGAATTTTTTTCTCTAAAACTATCAAGTTTGGTGAAAAATTTCCAAGAACAAAAATGTCTTAAAATTAGTCAAGAAATACTCTCAAATTTTTTCAGATTTTTTTACAGCGAATTTGGAAATTTCGATTTTCCGATTTTCCACAAATTCGAAAATTAACTCGGAAAATTCTGAAAAAAATTGAGAGTACTCCTTGGTAAATTTTAAGACTTATTTGTTATTATGAATTTTTTTATTAAGTCAATAGTTTTTGAGTAAAAAATTAATCAATTTTATACCTAGTATACATTTTTTTCAAATTGGTTTCACAAAATTTTAAAAAAATTTCAAGTCTAACAATTATCTTTTCTTGCTACCCTCGCTAAAAGTCGATTTTCCTGGTCGCGACGCGATAGGACTTTAGGCGAGAGAAGTGCAGAAAAATAGTATGTCAGTCACGGCCGTAAATAAAAAAACCTCAGATCAGGCGAAACCTCGGGCGACGATATTCGGCCAATTTGATACCTTATTTACTTTTACGGTCTAAGGCCATTATTATCATTTAAAAAATTCAAGAGTCAATTGGTTTAGGTTTTCAAAAATTTTTTATTATAGCCCACAGTGAAAAATTGTTAAACATTCATTTACGTAAACGTTTTGAAATTTTATTTCTTACTAACTAGGAGAGTCTCACACCTCCGGATCACGGATTTTGCTCAAATTTCGGGATAAGTTTTCAGATAGCAGAATATGGAAAAAGCTAAAGTTATAGTCACAAACACTCAATATTTCTCTAGTTACAGGCAATTAAAGAAAATCATTAAAAAAGTTACTAGATTTTTAAACGCATATAGTTCTTTAGCATTGATAGCTAGAAGCTTGAAACTTTTTCTAAATTGAAGATGAGCTCAAATCTTTTCAAAACAGTGGTTACAGCATATCAAAATATTACTTTTTCCCAAAGTTAGAGCGTAATAAAGATTGGACCTGAATTTTCTTTTTAAAACATTATTTAACAATGAAAGCTAAAATTAGGTCCAATCTTTATTACGCTCTAACTTTGGGAAAAAATAATATTTTGATATGCTGTAACCACTGTTTCGAAAGGATTTGAGCTCAGCTTTAATTTAAAAAAAGTTTCAAGCTTCTAGCTATCAATGCTAAAGAATTATATGCGTTTAAAAATCTAGTAACTTTTTTAGTGATTATCTTTAATTGCCTGTAACTAGGGAAATATTGAGTATTTGTGACTACAACTTTAGATTTTTCCATATTTTATCATCTAAAAACTTATCCCGAAGTTTGAGCAAAATCCGTGATCCGGAGGTGTGACACTCTCCTAGTAAGTTTTATGAGTTGTTAGATTTTCTGTTTTCAATATTCTGTCGTAAATTTTTGTGCAGTTATAAGCAGAACTTTTAATTTTTGTTTCTTGATACATGCTTAACCATAAAAAATTTTTTCATAAAGAGTAACTATAGTAGTGTTTGAATTCCGTTCGAATTTTTCGTGTTGTACTTAAAAATTTCATAGCAATAATTGAAAAATTTTTATTTGCAATATTCGTTTTAGTTATTTTTTATACAAATCACAAATTGAATTTTCAATTAATATTGATTTATCTAAAAGCCATAGTTGTTACTTCTAATCATTAAAAATTCACAAAATAAACATACCGTAAATTATCTTTTTTCGCAATGCCGAAACGAAAACAACCATCATCAAAATCCTCGGGCCAAACATTACAAATGTTTTGCTCGAAGATTCATGTCAGTTATTGGAATACGATAACCGGATTGACGTTTACATCATGCCTAATGCTAATGATTCGGATATGGAATCAGACTTGTTTAGCGATGATGATATATCTGATAAACAAATGTCAAACGAAATTGAAAAGGTACTATCTTACAAGCAGATTACCAACAATTATTCTTCTGATCAAAAGTATCTAGAAGAAAATCATAAATATAATTGGACATTAGGAGAAAAAAAGTGCGATGAAACACTTAAAAATGAATATTTATTGACAGATAAACAACGGGATGAGATTCTTGCAAGTTCGCCAACTAAATTGTTCGAAACATTTTTATCTGCCGAGATAAAAACTCATATTATTGAAGCCTCTGACGAAAATGATTTGCATTTATCAATGAGTGAAATAAATACTTATTTGGGTATAATAATTCTAACAATTTTCAATAAAAGACCAGAGATAAGTGACTATTGGTCCACCAATCCATTCTTGGAGTGCTCCGTTGTAAAATCAGCTATGTCCCGTAATAAATTTCAACAAATCAAAGGGAAAATGTTATATTCCAAAAAATCTGAACAAAATCAAAATGACTGTGTCTGGCGAGTACGTACTATCTTTGAAATTTTCCGGAAAAACTTGAAAAAATTTGGTTTTTTCCAAACTGCCATAGCTGTTGACGAAATGATGGTTAAGTTTTTCGGAAGGTTGGTAATCAAACAATTCATACGTAATAAACCAGTAAGGTCTGGTATCAAGATGTGGGCATTATGTGGAGCTGATGGGTTTTTATTTGATTGTGAAATCTACGGCGGAAAAAATGCAGCCATCGATGGAAAATTGAAAAAATGCGCTTTGGGAAGTAGAGTGGTTCTCGGTCTTTTAGAAAAACTTTTTATTACCACAGTAAGAAAAAAACTAAAAGTATACCATCTATATTGTGAAAACTTTTTCACTAGCCCTGATCTGTTTGTACATTTGCAATCATTAGGTTTGAGAGCTACGGGAGTTGTGAGAAAAGATAGAGTGAAAGAAAAGAATGATTTAGATAAAAAAGCTTCACGCGGGACTTTTATTGTAAAACATGATCAGACTGGCGGTATGAATTTGATAACTTTGATGGACTCAAAAGAAGTGTCGATGCTTTCTACTGCTGCTGGAGTTGGATCTGAAAGTAAAGTTAAAAGATATTCCAAAGAAATGAAAAAAAAAGTTGAAATTAAAATGCCTCTTGCATTTACGACCTATAATAAGTTTATGGGTGGTGTCGATATACATGACCAATATTGTAGCAAAGCATCACCATCCATGAAAAGTAAGAAGTGGACTTTTTCAGTATTTATAAGAATTATTGAATCATCTATTACTAATGCGATTATATTGTTTAATACTGTGCGTCCAGAAGGGGCTGAAAAATCGACTGTGAAAGATTTTGCAATGAACATTGCACAAAATTATCTATCAAAAACTAAATTACAAAATCACGTCTATCTCAAAACTACCATATATAAAAAGTGCTCATCCGATTGTGGTAAACGAAGTTTATGGTATTGCAATCAATGCAATCAATACATTTGTCAAACTTGTTGGAATGACTCTCATGCTGAATGAAAACACTAACTTTTATAAAGAGTTTTATTATTGTTCAAATTATAAAAAATTATAAAAATTCAAAAACTATACAAAAAAAATTATAAAAATTAAAAAACTGTTAAAAAAAAATTATAAAAATTAAAAAACTATACAAAAAAAAATTATAAAAATTAAAAAACTATACAAAAAAAATTAAAAAAATTAAAAAAATGTAAAAAAAATAAAAAATAAAAAAAATAAAAATAAAATAAAAAAGACTCTTTATATCACGTTTACCTCCACGTGGTAAGGGTCGGGCAACGACAAAAACGTTTTGGTGGCAAAAAGATGTGATAAAAAAAACGTTGGTTTACATTTAGTTCTCTTTTATGTAATTTATACTAGGTATAAAATTGATTAATTTTTTACTCAAAAACTATTGACTCAATAAAAAAATTCATAATAACAAAACAGTCTTAAAATTTACCTAAGAGTACTCTCATTTTTTTCAGAATTTTCCGAGTTAATTTTCGAATTCGTGGAAAATCGGAAAATCGAAATTTCCAAATTCGCTGTAAAAAAATCTGAAAAAATTTGAGAGTATTTCTTGACTAATTTTAAGACATTTTTGTTCTTGGAAATTTTTCACCAAACTTGATAGTTTTGGAGAAAAAAATTCGTCAAGTTTAAAAAAAAAATTTTTCCTTTCGAACGCCATTTTGTGTCCGCCATTTTGAATTTCGGAAAAAATCCAACGGCATTTGAAAGAAAAGACATCTATAACACCGATAACAGTGTTTCCAATGGTGTGTGCAAACTTTTTCCATTTCAAAATATACTTTTTTTAGAAAAAAAACGCGAAAAATTTGTGAATTTTCCGGAAAACCAGCCTATAACGTTTCCGGCTTACAATTTAGGTAAATTTTGTCAACGGCATCCGAAAGAGGAGGTCAAAATCTACAAAATATGATGTTGACCTGCAACGGATTGTCTGAAGCCTTTGTGGACAAAAGTCTGTGTGACATTTCCAACTCCTCACGGTTACGTCTGGTGAATCGTGTGCTCCTTATTTAGAACTTCGAGTCATTGAGCAATTGTGTATTGATGAAGGAAGTCATCGACCAACTGGGGTCCAGGGCTAACGATTTCGAATCATCTTTCCACCTCCGAAATCAACTCCGACAACTTTTGGCAGATTCGCTTTGCGTAAGTGGGTAGCCAACAGTCAAGATTTACTTTAGGACCTTTCCGGGGTGGAATACTTACGCTCGTCGTGGGTGCGCATGGGCAAGGATAGCCCAGTGAATGAATTTGGCATATTGTGGGATCCTCAAACCGACGATTCCCGCTTGACACCCCCTGTGATCACTATTACACAGAAGACCAAGCGAGATATCATCTCAGCAATCTCCAGCATCTTCGACCCTTTTGGATGGCTGGCAACTGTCACTGTGATGGCAAAGATATTCATGCAAAACTTGTGGCGATCAAGATTGGATTAGGACAAAAAAACTCCTATTCTCTTTGGTTCGGCGTTGGACTAGTTTCAAGGTGAATCTATCGCATATCCCAGCCGTCGTTCTGCCCCGCTGGCTCCACTGCGGCTCCTATTGCCGATTGCAACTCCACGTTTTTTCTAATGTCAGTCTTCGTGTTATGGCTGCGGTCGTGCATATACAAGTCACGGGTAAGGATAACCAGGTATCGACTGCTCTGCTTGCTGCAAAGACAAAGCTGAATTTAATTAGGGGTCTTCAGTCGTCAAAAACAGAACCCATGATGACGATTCTCCGGTTTGAGCTTAGAGCCGCGTTGCTGGCCTGCAATCTGCTTCGCACCATCGCCGACGATCTGCGCATCTCTACGGATGAGTGTTATGCTTTGTGTGATGCTCAGATTGTGCTCCATTGGCCACTCACTGATTGACAATTGAAGGCCCGGATGCAATAAGGGCATTTACGCTCGGAGCACGTAAAACTGAAGTCATTTGGTAGTACAAATTTCATTTTCATCAAATAAATTCAGAAAAATTTGACGTTGTAAAACTCATCATGCCGCATCTTTTTTCTATTAACAGTTTTTTTATAAAATTTTTATTTTCCAAGAAAAAAATTAGAACAAGAAAATTTTTTACATTAAATTTCAATACTTTTTTAAACTTAAATCGTTGTAATTCGAATAAATATTAACCGATTTCGCTCAAATTTGAAATATATTTTCTAAATATGGCTGATTCCATTTCAAATCGAACAGTCAGTATACACTCAAGTCACCAATTACTGCGCTAATGGAGTATGTTACTCTACCCTAAAAATAAGGATATACGTATTTTTTTATTTTGCTGAAATATCAAAATTGCATCAGATATGCACTTTTGAAAATTGCATACAAAAACTAAATGTTAAAACTGAAAATGTTGAGAATAACTTTAGAGGGCTATCGTTTTACCAATTTTTAATGAATTTTGGTAAACCTTATTTTGTTTTATTATGTTTTAAGTCCTCTTTAATTCAGTGCAAGAAATTTCAAAAAAGACTGAAAAATGACTAAGATATGTGCATTTTACCAAAAAATGCACTTTTTATGCACATGAATTTATCTCGAAAAACCCATTTTTTTTTGCTGAAATTTTTTGTGCTCATAGAGGACCAAATTACCTATCTAATGGTACTTGGTTGATCCCGTACTTATTTGTTTGAAGCGAGAAAAAAAATTCACAAATTTTATTGGTGAAAAATTTTTGTATATACGTTCGGAAATTTTAAGCAATGTAGATTTAAACACTATCCTTCTTTTAGCATTACCCAGGAACAACGACGTGGACGTAGAAGGTTTCTGTTCCCTTCGGGGTGCTTTTTATAAAGTGAGTTCCCCTTGCCTCTCACTGTTGGGATGCGTCAAAAATATAATTATAAATAATTACTTTTTTTTATTTTCGCACTTATTATTTTTAGTTCTAAGTGTAGCCTTACGACGTTTGACTTTTTTTTCTTGTCTTTCACTTTAGTCAGTGCATGTATAGCTGTTCTGCCAACAAATATATGCGATTTGAATTCCCCAAGTTGTTTTAACCACATATGACTTTTTTGAATCCCATTATATTTAGGAACTGTACTCCATTCAATATTTTTTTCTTTTCTAAATTTTTCAATCTCATTTATTGGTAATAATATGATTTTGATTGCACTGGTGTACTTTTGAACCCAATTTATAAAATCGTCAGCATTTTGTATCGATTCTTCATGAACTCTTTTTAAGTTATGTGAAGTAGCATAATGCTTTAGAAGCCCACCTATTCCATCAACGGCTCCTTTCCCATGACCAGTCGCAGAAAATAACCATTTCATTTGATAAGAAAAATGTTTGAATTCATGTAGCTGAAAACGATTTTTAAATTGGCTTGCAGCTCCATCTGATATAATAGTGACTTTAGTAACTAAATCATTTTTCATAAGATCGATAATTTTATTTATTGCTAATAGCGCATATGCAGTATCATGCTTTTTGTCGTCATTAACGATCGCAAAGCTTTGCGTTATCTCTCCTTGGTAACAGACTGCAGTAAAAATAGAAATTTGGTTATTTACCCAATGATTTCCCTGAACCGCTTTATTATTTATTACAGACCAATTTTCTGCAAAATCAACGTGGATAATTAACTTAGTAGGATCAGCTTTACCTTCTTCTTTTTCTTTTTTTATAGCTTCACGTTGAATATTTTTTATGTATACGTGAGTACTTGCTTTTAGTGCGCAGATTGAAAATTTTTCTTTAAAAACTGATAAGCTTACTGTTTGTTTGATAAGATTACCATTATCCCACGAAGCAAACGTAATTTCATCTTCACAATTTTCTTTCAGTTTTAACAATTTTAATGTGATACCCTCACTACCGGGGCAATAATTGCATTCTTGCAAGAAACAGGAATCAGATGGTTCAGAACACAACATTGCGTTAGTTATTTCTGAACAAATCAAATCTAATTCAGAATTATTATCGCCTCTAAAACGAATTAAACTTGTAAGAAACAGTTCAAAATTTTCGCAATGTACAGAAAGACAAGTTTCCTTTACAGGGCTTGTTAAGACGAAACTTGGTCTTAGACTATAGAATTTCGATTTTCCTATTTGTAAGTTTGGATTTTCTTGTCTTAATTGACTATATGTTTCTTTTAAGCTTTGAGTAAGAAACTGTTTAACTTTTTTAGTTTTTGTATTATTAACTTTAACAGTAACAACATCAGATTTATTTGGACTTTGTCTACTACAATTAAAATCATCATTTAAAAAATATTCCATAGTGATATTTTTTGTATTTTCATCAATAGGATGACCAGTGTATGAATCTGGCTCCGAATAAACTCCTTTATTTTTCACAAGATTTCTTGATTTATTTATCATATACTCGCTTATATTCGGGAATAGTGAGCAAATTTTTATTTCGCTTAATTTTGAAGGTAGTAGAGTTAGAAGTTTTATTTTCTCCGAAAAAGAAGAACATTTTTCTAAAGCCGATTTAAAATTTTCTACAAATTCGTTCCAATAGTTTTCAGTCGAACTTTTGTCCGATTCTATTGATTCAACTGAAATGCCATACGCATCTTCTAATTTACTTCCGACAGTAGCAGAAAAAGTTGAAATTAAAGATTTTTTCTTTTTAGATACGTAATTTTCTGTTAAATTTTTAGGTATTGCAGTTTTTTTTTTAGCAGCGAGATGCATTGAGGAAAAATTGTATTAATACTCTCGTTTAATTCCTGTATTCGTTCGGGTGTCTTGGGGATAAAATCATCATGTTTTCCGCTAAAAAGTTCAGTGATTTCATTTTCAGATGTATATTCAAGATCACTTAAAATCATTTTTGATATGCGTTCATGGCAATTTTTGCATACATTAGTAGAGGGCAGTATCTTTAAATCTGGATAAAGCTGTGCCAAATTAATTGCCAAATCTTCCAACGGTCTAAAACGTAAATTTCTGCTTTTATAAACTACCTTCTTATGCATTTGAAAAAAATCGGGACATCGAATTCTTGTAGAAGAGTGAATTTCGGACATCGTAATTGCAGAGTTTTGTTTACTTTTTCACTAGTCCTAAAAGTACCTTTCAAAGCAGACATAAGAATAACTAGCTCGTATATAACAATTCTAATATACCGTTTTGGTTACGCGAGGTATTTGTCCGCGAATGAGCCTCCTATTGTCTGTACATCGAAACATACATAATATAGATATACACGAATAGAATTATTATTCTCCATTTTTTAATATTTATTTTTATATCACGAATTTTTATTTATTTATATATATATATATATATATATATATATATATATATATATATATATATCACTATTGATGATATACACATACATACAAAGGTAAACAAATAATGAGCGAAGCATGCGACAGCGTTGGAATAAAATTTGTGAATTTTTTTTCTCGCTTCAAACAAATAAGTACGGGATCAACCAAGTACCATTAGATAGGTAATTTGGTCCTCTATGAGCACAAAAAATTTCAGCAAAAAAACAATGGCTTTTTCGAGATAAATTCATGTGCATAAAAAGTGCATTTTTTGGTAAAATGCACATATCTTAGTCATTTTTTAGTCTTTTTTGAAATTTCTTGCACTGAATTAAAGAGGGCTTAAAACATAATAAAACAAAATAAGGTTTACCAAAATTCATTAAAAATTGGTAAAACGATAGCCCTCTAAAGTTATTCTCAACATTTTCAGTTTTAACATTTAGTTTTTGTATGCAATTTTCAAAAGTGCATATCTGATGCAATTTTGATATTTCAGCAAAATAAAAAAATACGTATACCCTTATTTTTAGGGTAGAATAACATACTCCATTAGCGCAGTAATTGGTGACTTGAGTGTATACTGACTGTTCGATTTGAAATGGAATCAGCCATATAGCGAAACTTATGATAAAAAATGTTAATTCTTAAATAGTTAGTCGCAATTGTTTATTGATTAATACAAATTACAAATTGAGCGTTATAATGTTCTTGAGAAAAAAGTATCGAGGGAACTTTCAAGTACAAGAAACTTGTAGCGATAAAGTTTTTGGTTTTTGTATAAAGAAGATTTGTGTAAAGTTTCAAATCGATTGATAAATAATTAAAAAAGATATAACAACATTTACAAGTAGCGCGCATGCAGTTGAGCGCTGCAATTTTCTTTTAAGTTAGATTCTCAGTAAATATTACGTCAACTGAATGACTCTTTGTTAATATTATTTGGAAAAAGCAATAAATGAACAAACAAATAAATAAATAAACAAAAATCTGTAATGTAATTATTTAATAATTAAATAATTACATTACAGATTTTTGTTTAATACTGATTTTTTGATTGTTTTAAAGGATTTCTTTTTTATTTTGTCTCTTTAAATCTTTTTTTCTTTCGCACCAGTAATATAAGTTTTCTAAAAACATAAAATAATATTGTTATACAATATAATGTTGGGATTTATGTTTATAAAAGTAAACATATGCGTGTGTACGTTCACTCTTTTATGTTTAATGTTTATATAGAAGAAGATTAATAATGTTTATATAGAAGAAGAGTGAACATATACATGCAAATATGTTTACTTTTATAAATATAAATCCCAACATTATATTGTTTAAAAATATTACATTTTATGTTTTTAGAAAACTCATATGACTAATGCAAAAGAAAAAAAGATTTTAAGAAACAAAATAAAAAAGAAATCCTTTTAAACAATCAAAAAATCAGTATTAAACAAAAATCTGTAATGTAATTATTTAATTATTAAATAATTACATTACAGATTTTTGTTTATTTATTTATTTGTTTGTTCATTTATTGCTTTTTCCAAATAATATTAACAAAGAGTCATTCAGTTGACGTAATATTCACTGAGAATCTAACTTATAAGAAAATTGCAGCGCTCGACCGCATGCGCGCTACTTGTAAATGTTGTTATATCTTTTTTAATTATTTATAAATCGATTTGAAACTTATTGATGAACAATTGCGACTAACTATTTAAGAATTAAAATTTTTTATCATTATCATAAGTTTCGCTGTGATATTTAGAAAATATATTTCAAATTTCAGAGAAATCGGTTAATATTTACTCGAATTACAACGATTTAAGTTTAAAAAAGTATTGAAATTTAATGTAAAAAATTTTCTTGTTTTTAATTTTTTTCTTGAAAAATAAAAATTTTATAAAAAAAACTGTTAATATAAAAAAGATGCGGCATGATGAGTTTTACAACGTCAAATTTTTCGAAATTTATTTGAATAAAATGAAATTTGTACTACCAAGTGACTTCAGTTTTACGTGCTCTGAGCGTAAATGCCCTTATTGCATCTGGGCCTTCAATTATATCAATCACGCCCAAGAAATCCTGCCGTCTACTATCTGGAGACATGTCCCCACCCAGATGAATCCAGCTGATGTTGCTTCCCACGGATCCATGTTGATGGCTCTAACCCACCTGGTTGCAAAAAACATCATGAGAGTGGTCTATAACCCAGTTGGGCTGGTGTCAGTCGGCTCCGTACAAGTTGCAATAGATGAGACCGTCCAACCATGAATCAATGTTGACCTGTTGACAAAATACTCTGATATGAACACCATGCTGCGGTTATTATTTAGACTCTGTCGCTGGATGAGGTTACGCCTAAAACGTCTTCCAACAGCTCCGGTTCATTCCCCTATGACCACTGCCGAATTTAATGACACTTTTCTCGCATGCATGGCGTTAAGTCAATGCAAACATTTTGCTCCAGAACTTGCAAGACTCAAGAAAGTGAGAGCCAACGTGCCACGGCAGAGCCCACTCAAAGGATTAGATGCGTTTCTGAATCCAACTAGGATCTTGCGAGTCCTGTCGAGTGCGTGACCTTTGGCTCAGCTGGTAATCGCCTGGGCTCAGCATTGTGCTCCTCACAGTGGATTCTATTGTACATACGTGCATGTTGTTCATCGAGCTTGGATTGTTGGAGAAAAACGTCAAATCCGAGCTCATATTAATCGGTGCATCATTTGTGCCTGAGCTCGAGCCCGATTAATACACCAGGTGATGGCTCCTTTACCACGAGAGCGAGTGACTCCGGTTCAAACCTTTACTCGAACTAGCCTCGATTCTGCTGGGCCCTTTCGACTCCATGCTACGAAAGGCCGTGGATCACGAACTGTTAAGGCCTACATTTCGGTCTTTGTGTTTTGCTTCGAAGGGTCTGCATCTTGAAGCCGTTGGTGATCTCACCATTGAGTGTTTGCAAGGAGCCTTGATACGATTTTGTGGTCGATGTCATAAATCTGCCGAGCTATGGAGTGACAATGCCACTCACTTCCATCGTGCTGATTTGGAGATGAGAAAGGCCCTTAGGGACATTTGGTGGGAGATAATCTCGTCGTCTATGGCTACCGACGGTATTACCTGGCGATTTATCCCATCTGCGGCTTCTCATTTTGGAAGGCTCTGGAAAGCAGGAATGAAATCCTTTAAAACGCATTTGAAGCGCATTGGTGGTCCGACAAAGCTCACTTATGAGGAGTTTTCAACTCTGTTCGTGAGCATTGAGGCAGTGTTGAACTGTCGACCTTTCTCCCCTTTGTCTCACGACCTTGAAGATCTGGACGCTCTCACTCCAGTGCATTTGCTGATTAGAAGACCTCTAAATACGATTCCGGAGCAGTAAGAAGAAATTGGAAATCTTGATCGACTGCCCTATCGGAAGTTGGTAAGAGGCTTACGGGATCAGTTTTGGCGACGATGGAGTGCCGAATATTTGAACACCCTTTTACAACGATCAAAGTGGACACGCCGATGTCAAAACCTCAAGTCGGCCGACCTCGTCATCATACTGGACCTCTCCCTCATCAGACTTGACGGACGATGGCCCCTCGGTCGTGTGACTGAGGTCTATCGAGGCTCTGATGGGTTTGTGCGCTCTGCCACAATCAAGACGGCCAAAGGCGAATTTGTTCGACCCACAGTGAAGCTCTCTCTCTCTCTTACCCATTGACAACCCTTCAGCTGCCCAGGTAACATCGTCATTTACCACCCACTGCGCTGACTTTGGCAGGTGGCCATGCAAGATGTGTCGTTCAAGGAACAAGGCGGGTGGATTGTTGGAATTTCGCGCCGAAAATTGGTTTCATAGCGTGCGTGCGTGGGGGCGCTGTTGCGCGCGGGCTTTGTTCTCTCTCCCCCTCTCTCTCCACTCATAATCTATAAAAGTCCGACCTTTCACGAGCTTTGGTTCAGAAGCAGTTGACTCTTCCAACAAGAAGGATCGAAAGCGAGCGAACTCATCTGTGCATCAATCTATTTAGTTTTCTTTGTTCAATGTGTTAATTAAACAAAATTTCTTTGTTTAAGTTTGTTTTTGTTTATAGCATCAAGTTCGCCTTAATAAAGTGGAAAATTATTCCTCAACAAAATTTGAGTTTTTATTGTGTCGGACGACCATTTGCTACGCACAAACCTCAATACACGTGATAAAATTACGTTATAAAAACGCATAAAAAAAAATACGTGAAAAAAGACTTGAAAAAACATGCAAATTTAACATGTTAAAAATATGTGTTATTTTTACGTATTTTTTACGTCTTTTCTAACACATGATAATAACACGTGATTTTTTTAATAGGTAAAATACATGTAAAATAACATGTTAATTACATGTAAAATTGCATAATACATTACATGTAACATCACACAATGAATTTCATTAAAAATTACATGACAAATTATATTATTAATCACATGTTACAACACATGTTATAACATATGTGAAATCGGGTCAAGTTTTACACGTTACATACTATACAATTTAACATGCAATTCAACATGTGACTTAACACATTATCCACCATATGATCTTACACGATATTCAATAAGTTATTTGACATACAATTTATTACGTCATTTACCACGTGATCATTGTCAGTAGGGTGTTCATCAATAATTTTTTTTCTTACAGTCATTTTATTGCATACCAAACACTTTTATCAATCAATTTCTTAAGTAATTCAGGATTATCAAAAATTTTATTCTCTTCCATTTTTTGTTGATTAAGAATAAATTAAAAAATTAAAAATCTCGAAATTAAATATATTAATAATGAAAAAAATTGTATAAAAGATCTACTAAAAAAATTTATAAATGATTGTGATTTATTAATTGATCTAAAATTGTTTAACCTAATATCAATAAATAATATAATTCAAATTACATTTACAAATTTAAAAGTCTTTGATAATAAACTATAAAATATTAAAGAGCATTAAAAAATTCATAAAATTGAAAGTGTTTTACTACTGTAAACTTTAAAATTATAACTTTCTAAAGTTATAAAAATTCTGGAATAGCATTTCAATTTCAAATTTTTCAACAGTAAAGAATTTACTTTACCGACTTCTATGAGTTCTTTAATATTTAAACTATGTCAACATGAGAGTGCGGTGGCATAATGGATAGAGCTCTTGCCTTCAACGCGGAGGGCATGGGTTCGAATCCTGGCCAGGTACCTCTAACTTTTTTTGAAAGAAAATTAGCATATGTGCCATTTCTATCACGACTCTTAAAAAATCCAACCTCATTGGGTATCGGTTGATTGTTGGTCACAAAAGTGGCTGACCATCCATCGGTAGTCAAAGTTTTTGGTATGGTGGGTCTGACAATCTAGCCTAATGTAATATATTAAACGGGACTGGGCTAGGCTCCCTCGAAATCACCATATAAAAAAGGTAAACATATAGAGGACAATATCCTTTATATATTAATCTTTTTTAAAAAAAAAAAAAAAAAATATGTCAACATAACCTAATATTCCTTAATATAGTCTGAGCATAAAATATTCAAATATAAATTGTTTTTTTAAATTATTAAATTAAAAAAGTAAAAAATAAAAGTTTAGCATATTGAATTTAAAGTAGTACCGTCATGGATATGTGTCATTAAGAACATCATTAGAAAAATATTTTTTATCAGTTTTTATATAAATTTTATGACAAAAATAAACGAGAAGGTACACAGGGAGAATTTTTCTATAAAAATTACTGTAACCGTCGCTACAATCGTGAGACATCGTTCATTTTTCTATTATTTTATGTATTCATCGCGGCAAATATTATTAAACCCGTCAACAAAAATTAAAATACGTTTGATAATTTTTACGGCAACGCTTCATAATTTTTATTATCTAGTAAATGTATAGAACTTTCTATAAAAAGTCCTAGAATATCACCATAATATTTACAGAGCGTTACCGTAATTTTTGATATACTTCGTTACAAAATGAATAGTATGTCTAAAATATTAGAGAGATGAAATCAGCGCATGCGCGTTTAATTCGTGTCACATGAGCCGTTGTGATTTCCAAAGTAAATCAAAAGTAAAATCAGCAACAGCGGTGTGCTGAATAAAATAAAAGATTTTCAGACGAGGTAAATACTATTTTAAGCTTATCTTGAACCAATTACACTATTATTAATTAATAAAATATAATAAATCATCTTCATTAATCATTTGTTTATAAATATACATAGTTAAACTTTTTATTGATTGCCTTTTTTATCCACATAACCTCTAAACTGAATGAATGAAAATGTGCATTTGTTAATTTTGTTTTAGCTAATGATGAATGTGGTAAGGCAAATGACTGAATAAATTTTAAATTATAAAATAAACAAAAAATATTAAGAAATATATTTATTTTCACTTTGAAGGCATTGGATATTTGGCTGACAGCTTTAAAGAAAACGTGAGAAAAATTTTACTATATTTTATTTAAATTATTATATTTAATTTCCACTTCATTTTTTATACTCAATATTAATTTTTGTTTCTATAATAGCCAATATTTATATCTTTCTATATTATAAAAGATTTTCGCTCCTGCCGCTGTCAGTCTCTCAAAATCCTCCCTTAACTCCTCCTTTTTACTGATAAATTTAGCTAATTTATGGTAAATTTTACCTAATTTATCGTAAATTTCAGCTAATTTATTGTGAATTTTAGCTAAAAATTTTATTTTTTAGCTAATTTTAGCTAATTTATTGAGAATTTTAGCTAAAAATTTAATATTTCAACTAAGTTTAGCTAATTCATTGAGAATTTCAGATAATTTATATTAATTTTAGCTAAAATTTTAATTTTTTAGCTAAGTTTAGCTAATTTATTGTGAATTTTAACTAGAATTTTAATTTTTTACTTAAAATCTGATAAATCTGGTCAATTTGATTTTAATTATTATAGGATTTATTTATCTTTTTATATTAATTTAAAAGATTTTAGAAATTTACAAAAAAGAAAATATTTGTTTATGCTAGATAAATGAAATAAGAATTGAGCCTTTAGAAGTTAGGAGGTGATTCTCGGAGCATAATGCGAAAGAAAGATCGGTTGGAGATGGTGACCATAACAGCGTCTAATATGCGCTTTAAGTTTAATTTAGGGCTATTGCTTTAAACCTAGGAACGAAATTTGAATATTATTAATCCAAAATATTTTAAAATATATTTAAATTTAGAATTTTAAAAAATTCATATAAAAAAGATCAAAGATAATTAACAACTTCCTATAATGATTTATTAACTTATGAGTAGATAAGCTATGCCGATTCGAATTCATGCCGATTCTAATTCACCTGAATTAGAATTGATATGAATTCGAATCGGCATAGAGGTGGGGGCCAGTTCTAATTCACCTGAAGTAGAATTGGAGAGATCTAATATATTTCATAAATTATTTAGGTATTGATAATTATTTATTGTAAATAAATATATTTATGTTCACAATAAATACATATATTTACAACAAATAATTATTAATGCCTAAATAATTTATGAAATATATTAAAAATGCTGAAAATAAAAAATTATTAAATATAAAAATAACCTGAAAATAAAAAAATATTAATTATAAAAAATAAATAAATAAGAATTAATATATTATTTTAAGAACAGATGTCTGTCCCAACGTTTTAAATATTTGTGGCCCTGAAAAGGGCCGATTGTATTTTCCATAATCCCTAAAAGGGTCGAGCGCGTTAATTTGGCCCTGAAAAGAGCCGATTTTTTATCCAGTTATATCTAAATTGTATAATTCAATTTTTTCTTAATTTTCCTAATATTCTCTTCTTCACCGACGTCTTCAAATTTTCTTTTTCTCGGTGTCGCTTCCGTTTTTCCCTCTTCAATAGAAGAATCACTCAAAATAATTAATGATGGTGATTTGGCCTCTGGAGAATCTAAAATCTCGATGTCTTAAATATCCTGAGGTGGTTTGATTGGCGAAAAATTCGGTGTTGGAACATCGAGCCAAATGACATCATCACGTGGTACCTCAACATATTGTTGTACGATTGGATCGTACAACAATATATGATCCGGTGAATGTATTGGCGAAGGTAATGTTGGAGTTGAACTCCTAAACTCTCGCGGCCCGATGACTGACTCAGCGGTTGGTGGTGATGGATCCGGTGGTAGCTCCTTAGGCTGCTCTGACCAATCCATTTCAAGCTGGTCAAATGAGATCTCCTCCTCCTCAAGAAGTGGAAAATTCATTATTTCCAACGGTACATCCATGGGAATCCGATCCAAAATCGCCAAATTAATGACTTCTTCAAGTTCTTGAAATGTCTCGATGTCGAAAGAGTCCATTGCAAGAGAAATCTTCTTCTTCGAAGGCTTTCAGAAGATCGAATGACTCTTCGCAAGTCAGCGCCTCAATATATACCATGCGCTTCGCCTTATTCGAAGAGTGGGGAGGTGAAAGATTCAACGCAACTCAAGTCGCGAGGAAGGGGGTCGATACGTGATTGGTGCGGCGTAGCTGGTCGAAATTTACGAGTAGCTGCGCGAACGTTCGAGTTAGTGATTGATGCGGAACAGCTCCTTGAAAGTCTATAAGTATAGGTACTTACGTGCACTGAGAGAAAGATTTCACAACTGTTAACTTAGCATATTAACTATTAAAGTTTATATTGTAGATTTTAATTAAATATACAAATCTTAATAGTTGAAATCAAATATTAATAGTTAAGATATTATATTCTTTCTAAAGATACGTAAAGTTTTATAGTAAATATATGAAGTTATTAGCTTTATATATATTAATTATTAATATATAATACAATAAATACTAAGAAAACTCAAAACTAAAATCAAATATACAGATATTTTAACAGTTATTAAACTTTTCTCTCAGTGTGCTTATAGACTCAGTCTTTTGAACAACGGCGTTCGGTCGGTATCGCGAGGCAGTTTCCGCGCAATGGAAACTAAGCAGCATTTAGTTGGCACCGCGAGACAGTTTCCGTGCAATGGAAACTAAACGTTCACATGCCAAGTCGCACGTGCAACTTTTATAAATTTTTTTCTTTCTTCTTGCATATACGATTTTTGAACGCGCTCGTAATGCAAGAAATTTTTAATTTTCTTTTAATTTATTACTCTCATGTGTGTATTATAAAATTTATTTGTAGTCCTTTTCAGGACCGTAGGAACAAATACACATGAGAGTTTTATTCTTTTTTTCTCTCTCTCTCTCTCGTTCTTTCATACGCCATGTTCGCGTGAATGCACAAGTCGTTCGGAGCAGCTTCGCGAAACCAGACGTGCGTCTCTGGTTGCCAAATATTTTAATATTTTTATATGTTGTGTGGTGTTGTGCTTTGCCGTGTGTGTGATTCATTTCATCAATCTGTTCTTTTTAGAACAAATTTTTTGATTCAAAATCAGTCCTTTTCAGGATTATTTTTATAACGTTGAAAATTATTTTAAGGTGTGTGGTAAAACTATTCGAAAAAAGAAAAAAAGAAAAAAAATCCTAAACCCTATCCTTATTCTATGTGTGTGTTAATTTTATCAAACATATATATATATATATATTTATATATATTTAATTTAAAAAAAAAAAAAAAAAAAAAAAAATCATAACCTCTAAATTGAAAAAAATGTATAAAATGAATATTTTTATTTATAAAGTTAAAAAAAAATATCTATTTTATACATTTTTTTTCAATTTAGAGGTTAGGATTTTTAAAAGGTAAGAAAAGAAAATATGCAATCTTTTAATATAATGTATATTGTTTTAACATAAGAAATAGTTAAATCTAATTAGATATAATTATTTTATGCTAAATATGTTTAAATATAAAACAGTTGAATAGAATAAGATTCAACTATTCTTAAGTTTAAAGAGTTCTGGATAGCTATATAAAGTTGTAAGTCATATATTTAATACATAGATTGAATAGCTTCAATATAAACTTTTTATTATAAATGTATTAAGTTCATAAACTTTTGTATATCTTTTTAACCTTAAAAATAATTAAATCTTATTCTACTCAACTGTTTTATGTTTAAACATATTTAATAAAGCATAATTAATCAGTTTCTAGTTTCTTAATATCTTTTTTAGTAATTTGGACTGACTCGTAGACTTTGTCTTTTAGCTATCTATCGTATCTCTAAAACTAAGAGAGTTATTGATTTGGTAATTAGAATATTAGTTTGTCATAATTAATAAATGAAAAAGAAAATAATTTTAAAGCTTATTGTCATTCATTTCTGTGAACTTGTATACCTCAACATTTTAGACCTATATATTTTGTTAAATATGCATGTGCATGGGGAAGGTCAAATAAAAAAAAAAAAATTTGTGAAAAATTAATCTCAGAACCTTTTTTTAATTTATGAAGCATAACAAACATATGAATATGAACTAGTTAATAATAAAATTAGTATAGTTCAACAGAGGTGAAAATTTTATAAATGAACGTATTAAAGAAAATCTGAATATTAATTGTTTGTTGAAGATATTTGAGTATAAAATAGTTTAATGTAATAGGATTGAACTTAAAATTATCTATATTAGGAAAAAAAATCATGATCTAACTTAGAAATTGTAATTTTTATATAATTTGAGTTAATTGGTGTTCGGTGTTATTTACTTCCCTGATTTTTTAACTAATGAAATAGAGCTCTAAAATTTTTATAAGTTTTCATATCAATGTCAAAAAGAAAGAAGCTAGTGTGATTTTAAAAAAAAATGTATTTCTTTTTACAATAATATGTCGTGGATAAGCAGAAACTACAAGCTGCTGTAGCTCTGATAAAGAGCGTTTTGCAGTTATTGAACGCTCATCGTGGTGCAATCGTTGGTTATGGTGTTGCTTCTGGTGCTGCTACTGCTTCTGACAATAACCCAAGAGTCAGTTGGGAAGATGTTGACAGCGCGTTCGAGAACCGGATTAAAACTGGTGTTATTACCAATCATAAGCATCTGGACATTCAACGGTTTTTAAAAGATGCTAAACGTGAATTGATCGCGCAAGTTAATAAGTCTCTTGAAGAACATCCCGCTTTAAAAGTAAATACAACGTTAGCAGCTGAGTTTGTGATTATTAAAGATGAATTAGAGACTTATGATATAAAGTATTTTAATACAAAGACTGCTGATATATATTCTACAACTAATCTTAATGAATGGTTCTCATTGAACGTTGAGCAGCCCATTAGGAATGATATGGAAGAATTCGCAGAACAGGAATCAGGCTGGTCTCTGCGCGCAATACTAAATTTAGTCGTTAACATCAATAAATTGAATCCCATGAGAGGAAGCAATTCTTATGTTGAAATGCCTGATTTTATTAAGAAGAAGAGAGCTTGTATAAATGTTGAGAATAAAGATGATCAATGTTTTGAGTGGGCTATTCTGTCAGCTTTACATCCAGCACAACAAAATGCTCATAGAGTTTCGTCATACGAGCAATATAAAGACGAATTAAATTTTAAAGGAATAGAGTTTCCTGTGGATCCAAAAGATGTTGGAAAGTTTGAAAAACAAAATGATATTTCCGTAAACGTTTATTTTTTGAAAAAGACAGGAAATAAGTTTGTTGTTTTACCTCGACATGTTACAACCTGCAAGAAGAATAAGCACGTGAATTTTCTTCTAGTCGAGAAGTTCTATGTCGATGAAAACGAAGAAGAAGAAGAACAACAACAGCATAACGATTCTTTTGACAACATTGACTACAAGCACCACTACGTTTGGATAAAAAATCTTTCTCGATTGGTAGGAAAACAATTGAGTGCACATGGACATCAATCACACATTTGCGATCGATATTTGCATTATTTTAAAACAATTGAAAAATTAGCAGCACATGTAATTGATTGTGAGAATCTTAATAAATGCAAGGTTACTCTTCCTGATAAAAGGGATAGTGTATTACAATTTAAAAATTTTACGAACAATATCCCTGTGCCGTTCGTGGTTTATGCAGATTTTGAATGCTTGCTTCAACCAATAGAAAATCAAAAACGTGCCTATCAGTTACACGAGGCTTACAGTGTTGGATATTTCGTAAAGTGTAACTATGATGACACTTTATCGGAATACAAAAGCTACAGACAAAGCGAACAACTAGATGAAACACCAGCCAAGTGGTTTGTGAAAAATCTTCACGTGTTAGCTGTAAAATTACAAGATATGTATAAAAATCCGAAGCCAATGAGAGATTTAACAATGATGGAAAAGTTCAAATTCAATAGTGCTCGCTTGTGTCATATTTGTCAGAAGTCTTTTACTCCTGGAGAAAAGAAAGTTAGAGATCACTGCCATCTCACTGGAGAATACAGAGGACCTGCGCACAACGAATGCAACATCAAATATCAAGATTCACGCATGATACCAGTGATCTTTCATAACCTAAGTGGTTATGATGCGCATATTTTCATAAAAGAGATCGCTACTTGTTTCCCAGGACGAGTGTCGCTTCTTCCACAAACGAAGGAAAGATATATATCTTTTACAAAGTTTGTGGAAGGAACTGATATTAATTTGCGCTTTATTGACTCGTTTCGGTTTATGGCTTTATTGCTGGACAAGTTATCGTCATACTTGGAGAAACATGACATCGTAGATCGAGTTTTTCAGCAAACTGATGGATTTACTACAGATCAAATCATGCTTTTAAAGATAAAAGGTGTCTTTCCGTATGACTACGTTAGCTCGTTGGACAAACTGGAAGAAATTGAACTTCCATCAAAGGAGAGCTTTTACAGCAGCTTGTATGAGGCCCACATCAGTGATGAAGATTATGAACATGCAAAACAAGTTTGGCAGACATTCAATATTCAAACACTCGGACAGTACTCTGATTTGTATCTCAAGACAGATGTTTTGCTTCTAGCTGAAGTCTTTGAGAATTTTAGAAAAAATTGTCTCGAGGCATATGACTTGGATCCTGCCCATTATTACACTACTCCTGGATTGACGTGGGATGCGATGTTGAAGTATACTCAGGTAAAATTAGAACTTCTGACTGATATCGACATGCTTATGTTCATAGAACGAGGTATACGAGGTGGAATCAGTCAGTGTTGCAATCGCTATGGCAAAGCGAATAATCCATACATGGGACAAGATTATAATCCCAACAAAGATGAAAAATATTTGATGTATTACGCCGTCAATAACTTGTACGGTTGGGCCATGACTGAACCATTACCATCTGGTGGCTTCAGATGGGTGGATAACCTGGACAGATATAACTTTTTCGATATTCCTGATGACTATCCATTCGGTTACATACTGGAAGTAGATTTGGAATATCCTCAATCTCTTCACGACAAACACAAGGATATGTTATTTTGTGCTGAGCACAGAGCACCTCCAGATTCCAAACAGATGAAATTGATGACAACTTTGCATGATAAGCAGCGTTATGTACTTCATTATCGTGCATTGAAGCAGGCATTACTCCATGGATTACGTCTAAAGAAAATCCATCGAGCTCTTCAATTTGATCAAAGTCGATGGCTCAAGAAATACATCGACTTGAACAGCGAGAAGAGAAAAAATGCTAAGAATGAGTTCGAGAAGATGCTCTTCAAACTCTTCAACAACGCTGTTTATGGAAAAACCATGGAGAACGAGCGAAAACATGTGGACATCAAGCTCATCAGTAAATGGAAAGGACGCTATGGTGCAGAGGCGCTCATTGCCAGACCTAACTTCAGTAGTTGTGCCATCTTTGATGAAAATCTTGTGGCTATTCAGCTCTTACGAACAGAGATTTGCATCAGGAAACCTATCTACATCGAGCTCTCTGTACTGGATTTGTCCAAAACTCTCGTATACCGCTTCCATTATGATTATATGCTGGACAACGTAGCAAACAATGGAGTCAATTGTAAGCTATTGTACACTGATACTGATAGCTTGGTGTACGAAATGACCAACATCGATATGTACAAGATAATGAAACGGGACATCCATGAGTTCGACACCTCAGACTACCCACAGCCTAACCAATTCGACATTCCTCCGGCCAACAAGAAAATTGTTGGTTTAATAAAGGATGAATGCAATGGAAACATCATGCTGAAATTCGTTGGACTGAGGAGTAAAATGTACAGCGTCAGAGTCGAAAATCAGAAGCCGATAAAAAAAGCCAAGGGAGTGAAGAGTTCCGTAGTCAAAGCAACCATCTGTTTCGACGACTACATCGATTGTTTGGAAACGAAAGAGATCAAGATTCGTCAACAGCGAAACATAAGATCTCGTAATCACCAGCTGTACACTGAGAAAGAAACAAAGATTGCTCTCAGTGCCTACGACGACAAACGATATCTGCAGTCAGAAACTACGGACACTCTTCCTTGGGGTCATTACTTGGCAAAGCCGCCAAGTCCAGAGGTGGGGGAAGCAACTACCGAGCCGCCGAATCCCGAGCCAAGACCTGAGATGGGGGTAGCCGCTACCGAGCCGCCGAGACTTGTGGTGGGAGAAGTTGCTGCTGCTGAGGTGGGGAGATCCCTATATGAGCAGCTGCACGAGCGGCCTAGCATCATTCAGTTCGCCGCCTCCTCAAGAGATAATCAACAAGTCCTCAAAAGAACTCATCAGTCAACAAGCGAAGAAGCAGCAGGCAGTAGCAAAAGATCCAGACTTGATTTTACCAGCGAATCTTAAATTGAGGTTAGTTTTTTTTTTCTTTGATGATAATTTAGTCTTCAATAGAATTATGGAAAAAGTTTTAAAGTGATTTAATAGTATTTAAATGAAGTATTAATAAAGTATCAATATAGTATTAATATAGTTTCAATATAGTTTTTAATATAGTATCAATAAAGTATTAATACAGTATTAATACAGTATTGATACAGTATTAATACAGTATTGATACAGTATTAATACAGTATTAATACAGTATTAATACAGTATTAATACAGTATTAATACAGTATTGATACAGTATTGATACAGTATTGATACAGTATTCATACAGTATCAATAGTACTGAAATTTCTACTATTCTTAACTATGAATTTTTGTTCTTGTTATAGATAAAATGGACACCTCTAAATTAAACGCTATCGCTAGAGGAGGATTTCTTCCAACGAAAAAGTTGACTGAACTTACGAAAGATAACCTGTATACGGTCACAAAATTAAGACAGGTGAACACTCGATATGGATTAAAGATCGTGGCAGAACTGGATCAAGAAATCCAAATTTTTTTACCTAAGAAAGTGTCCGAAGTGTTTGAAAAAGACTTAAAGTTTTTAGAGGTAATGCAAAGTGCTGCTAATAAATTAAAACTTTTTATAATGTACAAAGGTGGCCAAGTCCTTGAATTTTCTAATGTTTAGTGTGTACATGTGTGTGTAAATATATATATATATATATATATATATATATATATATATTATAAGTGTTTAGTTATGAGTGTATAAATGAAAATTGGATATCATTATAATAAATTCAATGTTTAACTTTAAAAAGTGTTTATTTTATTTCAATTTCTTAATATACATTATTAAATACATTTTCCTTAAATTAAAAAAATTATGATATGTAAATTCGAATTCTTTGATTAATAACTTTTCTACAAATTACACATTTTTTAACAATGGATGAACAATGATAACAACTACAACAGTGTCCACAGGGTATAAATGCGACTTCTACTTCATTATCAAGACAAATTTTACATCTGTTGGTATTTTCTTCAGCAGAATCATTCCGACAAGGTATACCTCGGATGAAGCGGCAACGGCCATTCCACTTTTTGTGCTCCAATAATGGATTGTCATCAATTTCCCATCTACAGATTTCTGTAGAACATTCAAAGCAACGGACTTTATCTATTTTACCAGTGTAGTAAAATCCTGCTGCAGCTAAATCTTCAGGTTTTAAAAAACTCAAAGGCCAATTTTTAAAACTATCAAGACGGTTTTGCTGTATTCGATACATGATCACGTTGAATTATTTGTAAGTTTTTATTCTTTATAAATTAAATACAAAATACTTATTGAGCATCTGCTTTATTAATCCAACTATTGTGAGTATTGTCGAAACCAAGCCACTTCACTAATACTTCATTTCCACGTCTTCTAAGAATCTTCTCTACAAGATAGTAATCAGGATATTCGACACTTTGTAATTCTTGTTCATAAAAACCTCCAGCTATTGGTTGATCTTTATAATCCTGCAAGAGAAAAGTAACTGGTTTTGTTTTTCGAACTCGGTGTACAGTAAATATTTCAGTAGACCAGTTGGGTGTGTATCCTTTTTCGAATACTTGTTTTAACTTGCTTACTCGTACTGTATCACCAACTTTGAACTTTGGTTTCTTTTCTATTAAATTAACATTACGCTTGAATCGTCGAAGAACTTCAGCTTCGTTTTCAGCTGTAACATCTTTCGGTTTCATATTAATAGTCCGATGCTTCTCATCATTATACTTGTCAATCAAATTGGAGATAATATCAATCCACTTGTAGTTACCACGTAAACTAAACTGTTTCCACATTTTGTTTTTGAGCGTACGATTAAAGCGTTCTCAAATAGACGCTTTGAGATTGCTATAAGTCGAGTCGAGATTGATTTTATATTGTTGCATGAGATTCTGGAAATTGGTATTATAGAACTCCTTACCTCGATCGGTGTGAAGATTCTTAGGCACTCTACCTTTTGTCAATACAGACTTCATAGCAGCAGAAACATCTATACCAGTTTTTTGTTTTACAGGAACAGCCCAGGCGTATTTTGAAAAAACATCTATATCTGTAAGCATGTATTTGTAGCCTTTGTTTTCTCGAGAATAAGGTTGCATCTCTACCAAATCAGCTTGCCAAGTCTCATCCAAACCTCGCACATCGAACTTTCGACGAGGATAATTACGACGTGCTGGCTTGTGAAGCTCTTCTACAAGTCTATGACGTTGTTCCATCGATGGTTATCGATTGACTGTTTTGCACTAACAGAGATAATGCCTCCTTTTATAGTCTCAAGCTCCAACTAGCTTTGTATGAATTTCTTATCTAGCTCGTCTCTATGCACCTCTACAATTTTATCTAGGTTATTGAGATCACTTCTCAAACTAGATATTGAATCTAATAATTTTTGAACTTCCAAACGTACGATACGCTGTAAAGTATCTAAATTTACAGCTTCATTGAGTTGATTAGGTGATGCGAGATTACAAAGCCTCTTATTTTCCATATCGTATTGTCCATCTTTTGTGAGTTTATAGTCAATACCCGGAGGTCCTCGACTACCCTCACTTCGTTTGAGATTACGTCCGAATACATCGACGCTCATTTTGATAATGCATGGTATAGGTGTCTACACCTCAATATATATAGCCTCCTTCACGTAACTCTTCTATAATTGAATGTATCTCATTTGTATGGCTAGGGTTTCCAGCTTCTCTTTCAGCAATGAGTAATCGAAGTCTATCAACGAGTTCGTTTGGATCATCCCAGTATATGTAATCCATTCTCGTATCTCTTCTTGCAATTTTATATCGAGGTAACGATCCTCCTCTTTTTTCAATGAAAACAAAGGACTAATGATACTGTCGAATTTCTTACTTTTGTGCGTACGAATAGACTCATCACTTCTGTAGCGTCGTTTGTGAGCATTAGTAGTTTCAAGAATCTTCTTGTAATTTTGCATATCATTAGTGTTTATCTGACTTCTATCGGGATTTTTCGTAATTAACAATTCTAACAATCCTTTAGTTTTTGGATATTTTTGATCTTTTATACGAATGTTTTTACCTTCGAAAAATAGAGGTGAGTCACCAATTAAGTAACTATTACCTTCCTTGCGCACTCCATAAACTTTATCCAATTGTTTTGATTGATCCTCATTGAGCATATGAATGTACTTATTATCAAGCAATAAATCATCTTCTTTTTTTTCTAATTCCTGCTCACTTGTAGCTGATTCAAATTCCGTATCAACTTGTCGAATAGTATCGTTTAATGACGTATCTATAGCATCATCATCAATTGATGAAGAGGAAGGAGAAGAAGGCTGCAAGAAGGAGGAATAAGTATCATTGTTTTTTATGACTTTTTTTTTTATTTTTTGCTATGTCACGTATAAAATCATTATTTTTCTCAGTAGTAGCAACGAGTTTCTGAAGAGGATCAACGATAGGTTTGAATGTCTCGCCAAATGCTCTTTCAATATTTTCTTTTCCAAACTTCAACAAGTTATATTTTCGTTTAACTGCATTGCGTGCTTGTACAAGTTGATGTAGAACATCTTTCTTTCGTCTAATGTCAGCCATGTTGACGCTTCAGCGTACAATGATGAATTGTTTTCTTAGGACTATGTGCGTACTAAATTTATAGCAAAACAATCAAAGCCTTTTCTATATCTACCAGAATTGATCGAACTATCTTTATCGATCATTAAAAATCCGTATTTATCATCAGTCCAACACTTAGAGCATAATTCTTTGAATTGCGCGTAAGTCATGTCTGAATTGACGTGATCATCGTATAAGTGTCTCAAATTGACGTCATCTTGACGAAAAATCACCAACAAATTGACATTGTCTCTGACTAGATGTTTTGGAATTCGAGCATAAGATTGACAGAGATAGAAACAATCAACATCTTTGTGTCTACCCATACAGAAGTAAGCTCTGATATTATCTTGTTTTTTACAGGCTACATCATCAAAAATCATGACAGAATTTGGAAGCGCGTTATCAGGGGCTACAACAGATTCGTGCTCACTAAAGGGAAAGTATTGTACACCTTCTAAAGGCTCTAGGAGGTCCTTCAAAAACTTGTACTTTGGTTGATTCAAAGACTTGGAGTAAACATAAACGTTTTCAAACCTGAGACCATTAGGATGCGTTATTAGTGCTAAGAGACTATTGGTTTTACCACAATTTGATGGACCGCAAAATACAGCTCGAATACTGTTTGGAAGTAAGTCTCCATGCCTCTTTAATTTCTTCTCATGCTCCACGATAGTGTCAAAATTTTCTATCGGTAGCTTAACGGATTGTTCTTTGAAATTCATTATGACAGCACGTCTAACGTACGAATGCTTGACCAGCTATAAATACAGGGCTTTTATACCCAATCCCTCAGTCTTCATTTAGTCTTCGAAGTGTGATGATCGTATATAGACAACGACGACGTGGTCGCGGTTTTGTCAACAAGCTTCTTAATAGTCTTCCAATCGAACTTCATATACCCGGCTACCAATACTGTGGACCCGGTACAAGATTAGCTAAACGTTTAGCTAGAGGCGATCCAGGAATTAATCCTCTCGATAGAGCTTGAAAAGAGCACGACATTGCTTATTCACAGAATCGTGAAAACGTAGAAGCTAGAAACGCTTCTGATAGAATTTTAGCAGAAAAAGCTAATCAAAGGATTTCATCAAAAGACGCTAGCTTTGGAGAGAAAGCAGCTGCATTTGCAATTAAAAACATTATGAAAGTAAAGTCTAAATTCGGAATGGGTATGAAGAAGAAGAAGGGTAAGAGGAGGAGGAGGAAGCCTTCTACTACTACTACTACTTTCAATACAATAGTAAAGGCTGCATCAAAATCAATTGTTCCTACTAAATGTGCTCGAAAAGCCATTCTGTCAGCTCTAAAAGGTGCACGTGATGCTGTTAAAAAAGCAGGTGGTAAAAAGAATGTAAAAATTCCACGTACTTTACCAGTTCCAAAGAAAGTAGGAGGTTTCTTATCATTTCTTATACCAATCTTTGCAGGTTTGAGTGCTGTTGGTGGTATGGCTGGAGGTGTCGCTGGAATTGCTAAAGCGGTAAACGATTCCAAAGCTGCTAAACAACAATTAGAAGAAAATAAAAGACATAATACAAAGATGGAAGAAATAGCTCTTGGTAAAGGCCTTTACTTGAAACCATATAAAACTGGTCTTGGTCTTCGTATGAAACCAAAGAATTCTTTAAAAAAAAAAAAAAAAAAATCCTCAAAGTAAAATTACCTCAAAGAGCACTCACCGATGCTGATCTCATCAAGTATGCAAAAATCCTAAAAATCTCAAATTTCCGAGGAGTATTTATGAGGAATGCTATGCCTATTAATGGACCGCACTATAGAGAATCAGCTATTGTTAATCTCGATGATGCAGATGGACCTGGAACGCATTGGGTAGCATATCGCAAACGAGGAAACGATGTTGTGTATTTCGATAGCTTCGGTGATCTTCAACCTCCTTTGGATTTAATGATATATCTGAAAGTAGACAACATCAAGTACAATCCTGAGAGGTATCAAGACTTTGATACTTTTAATTGCGGTCATCTTTGTCTAAGATTCTTGAGTAATACTCTTGATATATAAAGAAAAGAATGATGAGTATTTGTTCATTATGTGTTCAACAATCATGGTAGATTCATTGACTTTGAGTCTTTCGAGTACATCGTCTGTACTGGAAGAACAGTATTTTCCACCAATTGAACTTTCACCTGACAAGAATTATGTTCTCGGATTAGTTGCTTTCATGACATTCAATTCTATACCTAATATCGACAAGGGTAGTAATCTATTCCACGTTGGACAAGAAGAAATTGTTTTACCGACTGGTAGTTATGAAATTGAGGATATAGAGAATTATCTCAGTGAAATATTGACGACAAAAAGTATCTCAATCAGTATTAAACCAAACAATAATACACTTCGCAGTGAAATAAAATGCAATCATTCGATTGATTTTCGACCTGAACATTCGATAGGACCTTTATTAGGCTTTGCAAAACGTGTACTTCCTGCTGACGTCACGAATCATTCAGATTTACCTGTAGCTATTCTCAAGGTCAACGTTCTTCGAGTCGAGTGTAATATTGTCTCTGGTGCCTATATAAACGGTCGACGAGTGCACACGATACATGAATTCTTTCCTGCTGTCTCACCAGGATATAAGATCATTGAAGTGCCATCACAAGTCATTTACCTTCCAGTCGTCGTCAAGAGCATAGATCATTTACAAGTGCGTATACTCGATCAAGACGGGAATTTAATAAACTTTCGTGGAGAAACTATTACAGTTAGATTACATATCAAATCAGTATAAAAAATGGGAGTGGTTTATAACAATAAAAATAACAAAGGGTATATAAGTAAATCAAGATGGCATTCGAACATCAGTCGTCATCGACAAGTCAAAGTATTAACACGGCAGAACAGTTTTTGAAAAGCCAAGGCTTAAAAATAAGAGCTCCTGGTGGAAAATTACGTGCTTAATTTTTTGCTGTTTTCAAAGAAATGGAGGAAATTCTAAACATAAGGACAGGAGTAACATTGGATGAGTCAATAGCTCACTGTGAGGTGCACGCGTACCAGCCTTACACCTCGTCAAATTTCAATAATAGCGATGAAATTCGCATATCAATTCAACATCAAGATTTAAATCTTTTGCCTTCGCGGAGTTCTCTACACATAGTGGGAAAATTAACTCAACAAGATGGCACTGCTTTAGCAAGAACTAACTTAGTAAATAATGGCATCTGTCATCTATTCGAGGAAGTTCGCTATGAAATTAATGCTATAGAGATCGATCGCTGTAAGAATGTTGGATTGACCACCGTTATGAAGGGTTGGGTATCACTCAATCCTAGTCAGAGTTTGATTATAGAAAATGCTGGTTGGATTGATATAACGGAAACTCGGAAGATCATTAATTACAATGGCTATTTTGATATTTTCATACCTCTCAGTGTGATTTTAGGCTTTGCCGAAGATTATCGCAAAATCATAGTCAATGTTAAACATGAACTTATCCTCACGAGATCCAGGAACGATATTAACGCAGTAATACAAACACCGAATGCTACTAATGCTCATGAAGATTTCAAAATTGATTTTTTAAGGATCGAGTGGCTTATGCCCCACATACAGTTATCCAATGAATGTAAAATTCGCATGCTTCAACAAATCGAGAAAAATAAACCTATCGCAATGAGTTTTCGTTCCTGGGAATTATACGAATATCCATTATTACCGGCATCAACGAGACATGTATGGACAGTCAAAACATCTAATCACCTGGAGAAGCCTCGTTTTATTATTCTTGGTTTCCAGACAAATCAAAAAGGACAAAAAACTGCTAACGCTAGTCAGTTTGATCACTGCAATTTGAGCAATGTAAAACTATTTCTCAATTCTACATACTATCCTTACGGAAATATGAATCTTGATATTGTCAATAATCAGTATGCAATATTATACGATATGTACGCTAATTTCTAAAATGCATACTATGGAAAGGAGTCCGAGCCAATGCTGAAAAAATCAGATTATATCAATCACATGCCACTGATAGTCATCGATTGTTCAAAACAAAATGATTCTCTAAAGAGTGCTCCAGTTGATGTTCGTCTTGAATTCGAGACCAAACAAAACTTTCCAGTTGGAACTTCAGCTTACTGTCTAATCTTACATGATAGAATCATAGAATACAACGCCATAAGCGGTGATGTCAGAAAATTAGTCTAAAGGAGTGGGGATAGTCTGCAAAGGAGAGGGGATGTATGCAAAGGAGAGGGGATAATCTGCAAAGGAGTGGGGATAGTCTGCAAAGGAGTGGGGATAGTAGGATATAAGAAAGCGAGCGCGAGCTGGGATCTCATTCTTTAACAAGATGGAATACGCAGTGGACTTACAAGGTTTTAAAAAGCCAGGTAAAGAGTTTGTTTTAAAAGAGTTGGCTGTTGTTCCTCTTGTTGAGTCGTCAGAACCAACGGTGCATATTTTCAAACCACCTTTTCCTTGGAAAAAGTTAACTACAAAATACAAGCGTGAAAATCTCTGGCTCGAGCTTTGCTATCATGGACTAGCTTGGAATTCTGGAGATCATGAGTATACTGAAATAGAAAAAATTCTTCGACAAACTCTGCAGAACGCTACACAAGTTTTTGTGATTGGTAAAGTGAAAAAAGAGTGGTTAGAGAAGTTTGATTTTAAAGTTGTGGATATTAGTGAACTGGGTATTCCCCATTTTGATCAACGGCTAACTAAAACAGTCTCTTGTTCACATCATAATTGCATGTATAAAAATACATGTGCTGTTAACAACGTTAAATCAATACAAAAGTTGTATTTCAGTGATTTCAGTGATTAGGTTATGGACTGGGAAGACACTCGTGCAAATACCGACAGTGAATCAGAACTGTAAAAAAAGTTATCAGCATGGAGTACTTGGTGGATATGCAGGGTTTCAAACAGTCTGATGATGACTATATTCTCAAAGAGTTGGCTGTAATGCCGCTCAACGATGATACCGAACCTCTGGTACTCCTTTTCAACAAACCATATTCCTGGCGTAGACTTTCGGACGAGTTTAAAGAACAAAATACGTGGTTGAAATATTACTATCATGGTTTGTCATGGAACTCTGGTACCATTCCCTATACTGACGTAGGCAATATTCTTAGAGAAGCCTTACATGATGCGACCAAAATTTTTGTCGTGGGTAGCATAAGAAAAAAATGGTTAGAACGCTTCAAGTTCAAAGTTTATGACATCACCGAAATGGGTTTTCCACCAGCTGATAAAATAAAGCTTGTGACTGTTTGCCCTAATCACAATGATACATACAAAGCTCGTTGTGCTCTGCACAATGTCAGACTTATGAAAAAATACTTTACTAAAAATAAATAAGTGGATTTATGCTACCATAGGAAGTAAAAAGGAGAGATAATGCTTAATGGATGTATCTCACAGGTGGAGGGCGATGGTTGGGGCTCTCACCACTTCCTAAAAAACAAAGTTTTTGTTTAATGTCATCCTATGGAGGAGGAGATCTACGCAGTAGTCACGGCTCAACCGCTACTTAAGAGAACTCCCGAACCAGTTCGAGTCATTCATTTATCAGACTCTGCTAAGTGAATTTAGAATTCTTTATCAGAGAAATATGGATCTTGATAAATTCAACGAGGCAGCTCGTGGACGCGTCCATCGTGCTATTGGGAATATATTCCCCTTAAAGAAAGATCAGACTTATTATGTGAGTGAGTTTAGACCAGTTAAATGTAAGGATAAGTTTAGATTGATGGCAACTTTAGATCACGAATGGCGCATTTTTATTCCATCTCGCGCATGCAGAGCCTTACAGGAGAATAAAGAGTTTTACCTCGAGTTGCAAGAGGCTATTAAAAATTTTAAGTTGTTTGTGAAGTATTTAGATGATGACAACGGAAAAGGTCTCGAGTTCTCCTTGGCATAAGCGCTTGGAAGTTAACGGAGAGGTATACGAGTCACGGGTGCACTTCTCGGAGTAAGAGGTTCACAAGTGGCGATTCTTGGTTGTACCTCACAGATGGAGGCGAAGGTTGGGGCTTCCATCACTTCCTATAAAAAGCAAACACATCGTGATTCACATTCATTTCATCATGGGACAGACTCCAAGTCATACCACTCAAAATTGTTCAGAGTACACTCCTCTTCTCCCACCTGATAAAAAGGTGAAGGATGAGAAAACAACATGGAAAGATTACTATGAAAAATATAAATCACAAATGCCATCTAAAGATATAAAATATAAAAAGCTATAAGTTTTTAACTAAGTAGATAATGGACAAATAATTCTGCTTCACATGAATTAGAATCAATCTCCTCACTCCAACTCGTTTCTGCATTTCTACTTCAGGTGAATTCGAACTGGTCCCCCCACCTCTATATCGATTCGAATTCATACCGAGGTGAATTCAAACTGGTTCCCCCACCTCTATACCGATTTTGCTTAAAAAAATCCTAAGCTAATTCTACTTCACCTCTACTTCAGGTGAATTCGAACTGGCCCCCCACCTCTATGCCGATTCGAATTCATATCAATTCTAATTCAGGTGAATTAGAATCGGCATGAATTCGAATCAGCGTAGCTTATCTACTCTTATGAAAAAGTTAAATATAATTCTTTTAGAGAAACAGCTATGGCAATGAGATTAATCGAATGTGATGGAGAAATTTATAAAATTTTTTATGAAGCTTGTGAAATAATGATGCCAAAACAATTAAGACAAAACTTTGCATGGTATTTAATATTTGATAAAAATTGTTGCTTAGCATTAAATATTTGGAATAAATATAAAAAACATTTTTGTAAAGGATTTATGAATAATAATGAAAATAGAGCTTTAAATGAAATAAATAAGATTCTGAACGTTGAAAATTTAAAATGTTCTGATTTTGGATTACAAGATCCAATTCCTATAGAAGATAATAAAGATTTTTAAATAAGACTAAATATACAACTTAATAATGAAAAATTTAAAAATTCAATACTCTTATTAAATAATGATCAAAAACAAATTTTTGATTATATTATTGATAAAAATAAAAAAGAAAAATGTATTTTTATTAATGGACCTGGAGGTACTGGAAAATGTTATTATACAATGTTTTAATACATTATTTTTTAAGAAAAAATAAAAAAATTTTAGTAATGGCTTAGACAGGTATTGCATCTATTCTATTACCTGGTGGTAAAACAAGTCATTAAGTTTTTAAATTACCTTTAGATTTAAAAAGTACAGAAAGTTTATTTGTTAAATTAGATTCTGATAAAAAGAAATTAGAGAATGTGATGTTATTTTATGGGATGAATCTTCTATGGTACCTAAAAAAGCATTAGAACTTGTTGATGAACTTATTCGAGATATTTGTAATACAGAAAATCACTTTTTCGGAAATAAAATACTCATTCTTAGAGGTGATTATATACAAACACTTCCAGTAATTAAATATGGAACAAAACAAATTATCATAAACAAAACTTTAAAATTTTAAAAATTTTGGAAAAATTTTTAAATTTTCAAATTAACCAAAAATATGAGAAACAATGATAATAATTTTTCAAAATTTTTATTAAAAATTGGAAGTGGTTTAATTACATCATTAAAAATTCCTGAAGATTGAAAAACAAAAGATGTATATACAAAAATTGACTGGAAGGAATTCCTTCCAAGTTCAAGGTGCGCATTTTTGGAACTCCCTGCCTGTTGAGATTAAACATCTTCCATCTCTCAGCAGGTTCAAAGCAGCGGTGAGAGGGTACTTGCTCGACCTAGATTAATATTTTTTTACTATATATTTATGTTAATTTATTTAATTTATTTTTGTAACGTCCTGTATATAGGTTTAAGGTGCGAGTGTATTTATTGTATGAGTGTTGGCTGAATGGTTGGTGAGTGAGAATTTTCATTTGATTTTATTTTTGACTGCGTTTCATGCTATTGCGTACGCTTGTTATTTTTATTTTATTATGTATTAAATTTAATTTTTTTTAAATTTTAATACTATGACTGATAGATATTGTAAGACTGATTTTTATTTATATTTATATGATTATTTTTATTTATATTGCATGTATTTTATGATTACTTTGTGATATCAGTTTTATTTATTTTTGTTTGTGACTTACTTATTCAGTATTATTAGGTTTAGTGACTGACTGTGATATTAATTGTGCAATATTTACATTTATACTTTTTTATAGCATTTTGTGCAATATATATTGTTTTTGTATTTACAAATTGTATTACACGTTTTTGTACTTTTATACAAATAAAATAATATCTATCTATCTATCTACAAAAATTTATAGTAACAATATAGAAGTAAACGAAGATTTATCTGATAAAATTATACTTTCTTCTCATAATGAAGATGTATATAATATTAATGACAAAATATTAAATAAAATTAATTCAAATGCATTGACATACTATAGTATTGATTATGCTAAACATAAAGGTATTGATCAAACTGAAATAGATGTCGAATTAAAATTTCCAATTGATTATTTAAATTTATTAAGACTTCCAGGATTTCCAAAACACAAATTAATTCTTAAAAAAATTGCATTATAATGTTATTAAGAAATTTATGCGTAAGTGAAGGACTTTGCAATGGTACGAGATTGAAAGTTATTGATTTATTTAAGTTTAATGTAAAAGCTGAAATTATTACAGGTTATAAAAAAGGTTCTACTGTATCGATACGGAGAATAACTTTAGATACCGGAGAACATACTTCATTACCATTTATATTATATCGTAGACAATTTTCAATTTGTTTAGCATTTGCAATGACCATTAATAAATCTCAAGGATAAAGTTTCGAAAAAGTAAGAATATATTTAAATAAACCTTTATTTTCACATGGTCAGTTATATGTTGCATTATCAAGATCAAAGAATTGTAAAAAAAATTTTATAGAAAATAATAATGAAAATGAAAATGATATAAAAAATATAGTATGGGAGGAAGTATTATAAAAACAAAATTTATTGTTAAAATTTATATGTATATTATATTTGTATGATGATATTTTTATAAATAAATATTTATATCATATGTATATGTTATATTTTATATTATGTGTACATTATTAATTATTGAAATATAAAAAATGTATAAATGTATATAAGTACATGAATGTAAAATTATTACAAGGGATTATATACATTATAAAATCTATGTATTAAATTCAAAAGGGGGGTTGGCGAGCGAAGTGAGCAGGGGGGTACCCCCCCCCCTAGTTGTTTAATGAAAGCACGGATGAAAAAGTGGTTTTAAGCTACTACAAAAATTTACATTAGTTACCAAGAAACAAAAAATTTATTATCAAGATTGATTATTAAAAATGAGACAGATAGAATTTTCTCTGTAGTGTTAATAAATCCAGAGCCAGATCACTTGCAGAAATTTTTGTATGTATTTATATTGATATAATGTTTATGCATTTACATTAATACATTAACTATAATTTATTTTTTTTATTGATGAAATATATTTTTTAGCATTAGCAAAAAAAGGTTAATCAAATTATCTGAAGAGATTGTGCGATTGTTTCTTTGTAAAAACAGAGAAACTTATTATACGCCATTCAAACGTATAAGAAAACAAAAAATAAGTCCAAGAGGAACTTTAGTCGAACATTATGAATATTCAAAAACAAAATTGGAAAGAATTGGTTTATTAAAACCAACCAGACAAATTTTAACTATAATAGATAATCCTATTTCTGGTAAGAAAAATTATTACTAACGGATAAGTATATTTTACTTCAATCAATATTATTTATTTTGAATTTAATTTTTTTATTTTACTTAATATTATAAATCAACTTTTTCACGTATCACAACTAAAAGATTTTTTTAGGTGTTAAAAATTAATGAAGCTTTTAATATCATAAGAAATTAAATTATTTAATATAAACACTTTTTTGAAAAGATATATAAATAACATTTAAAAATAATTTTTCAACTAGAATCAATAACCCGAGAAGTCTTTCAAACTTGGCAGCCGAGTCGCCGAGCTCGGACCAATCTTGACTAACTGTGCTCAGCCAAACTCGGGCTAAGCTTGGCAAAGAACTTGGCGGTCAGATCGGCACGAGCGCGGCTGCTGTGTTTCACGCTCTGTAGGAAATGGTGAAGGAAAGAAGAGAGGAGATCGGTTGGATTTCTAAGCAGTATTTATTTTTGCGTCCTATTTATAAAAAAAGCTTATTCAAGGTACGTAAATTAATTTTTCTTCGACGAAGTCGATTCAACTGAATTAATATGTCACCTTCTCTTCATTGATAAAAGTCATAGGCTCAACAAATGTTTTACTAACTGCTTCTATTCCCTCCTCTTTCGTCAAGTATACTATAGCATACTGTTCGTTTTTTGGTGCCATCTGTAAAAATTACTTTATCTATGAGAACATTTCATATCATTAAGCTGCTTTTTAAATCTTTTTAATAATTCAGTTTAGGCTCTGAATTTTAAGGGTTTAATTTTAGGTTATGTTGCATTATTTACTGACTTACCTCGAAAAGCATGACTGATATATAATTAAATATTCCTTAAGATTACAATTAAGAGGATGTCGTAGTTATCCCCTCCTAATAATATTTTTGTTCAAAGTTCATGAGTAAACGGTGCGTCAAATCATATTCTTTCAATACAGAAAGAAAATTTAAAAGATTAATCCTGAGTGCGGACAACTCAAAAAATTTATTAAAATACTACACATAAAAAGTTATGAATAAACTTTTAATGTATAGTATTTTAAGGCTAGGTTTATCGAGCTTGATATCTAATTTTCATTCAAATTCATAAAAAAATAGCAAGTTCAAGTGATTTTTTTTTAACAAAAATGATTGAAATAATGTAGCTTTAGCGCAGACAAGTCATTATATTTGTCTAAATAGTAAATCTAAAGAGATATCAATTAGATAAAAAAAGCAAAAATCGATTCTGACAGCTCCGACATCCTGTTAAATGCATACACAACTGAAAAAAACAATTCAAAGAATAAAATAATAATAAATTACTTTTAAAATAAAACAATTATTGAGTACAGCAACAAACCGATTTTGCTATATGTACACGTGTTACTGCAGTAGGCCGGTTCAACCTGTATCGATGCGCGCGCAGACCTATAGCGTTCACGAAACTCTGCATCCAAGCTAGGGCCAAGTTCGCAGCACTTTAAAAAGTTTTCTCGGGAATAATATTTATGAATTTTCATAAAAATATTGCGATTTTCTTTTTAATTTTTATAGCTGAAGATAATGCTAATTTGGCATGATTATCTAGTAATGTCTCTCCATCAGAAATAGTTAAAGAAAAATGGGACTCAATATTTAACGTAAGGCAGCAATTATTGAGAGGCAGCATTACTATACATCAGTACTACAATGACATTCCATGTCTTACACTGACTGAAGGTTTTCAATTGGTACGATATTAATTATATAAGAGTTCATAAATATGTTAGGCTCTGAAATAATATTAATTTATATTGTTTTTAGTTGGTTTCTGACTTTGATCGCTTAAAACCAATTGCTAAAGATTTTAGAAATTGTTGGCCTCTTATAAGACAATTTTTAATAAGACGTTTTCAGGAATTAAATAAAATTAAAAACATCTCTGATAAAGCCTTGGTTCATATGTTACCTACATTATTATTTCGTAATAAATAATATTATTGGAAAGTTTTATATTTTTGAGATGAATTATATTAATGACATAGCAATTTTAATATTTTATAGATAATCAGGATGCAATACTGTTTTTCTTGCTATCGTACCTTATTGATGCTGTAAGAAAACGAAAAAAAAAAAATGGAAATGACGCTGTAGATCCACATATTTCAATTCAAGAAAGAAGAGATAATTTTTTTCTTCTCATAGAAGTAAGAATCCCTACTGAAAAAAATTACATGAGATCTCACGATTGAAAATGAAACGGGATCTCATATGAGAACTCATATGAGATCTCACGTGAGATCTCATGTGCCGCAAAATTTTATTTTTCCTGATGCCCGATCTCACGTGAGATCTCATGTGCAAAAAAATTAATTTTCCCGTTACCCAATCTCACATGAGATCTCACATGAGATTTCACGTGAGATCTCATGTGCAAAAAAATTTGATTTTTTTCCTACACTTATAGTTGTAATCAATGTCAACAAATCTAAAATCTAAATTTTGGTCTATAATTCAATTTATTTATATATATTAATAAAATTACGATTGAATGATTCTACACTACATCTACAAAACAATCGTTATCTAAAGCATGCTATTATAGATTATGGTTTTAAACTATATTCGAGCGTCATTATACTTGGTGATTAAATAATAATAGAAACAAATTTTTTACGAAGATTTAGACGTTATTTACAAGTAATAGTTAAGATACTAGTCACTACAATTATGCCTTTTACACTCGAGAAGACCATCACTTTTCAGTGAGGTCTGAAGCGATGCCGTTCGTATTCAAAGGTTTGTACAGAGTTTGTGTATTCACAAATTGAGTTACTTATTTCATATCGCAGACGAAATCATGTTTAGGAGGCTCGGGGTGAGTTCACTGATTAATGACAGTTTTTCTAATCAAAAGGTAGTGTCGTTATATGACGCACGCTGCATCTGGTTTCGATTTACGGCATAACACGTTTTACCAATTGTTACACAATTTGCATGGCACCGTAAAAACAGTTGCAGCTTTATTTATGTCTTAGAACATTATGACAAACTACCTTCAATGAACTGACAGTGACTTAGTACTTAATATCTTTTTTTTTATCATACTGATAAATTATTTTTACATATCATTTACAATAGCGTCTTACAGATTTAAATAATATAGGTTTTTCTAACTCTAGAATTATTTATTTTACTTTATATTTTAGAGTATAATCGCAATTTTATTGCTTGTTTTCCTAATTCAGTCATAAATCTACCGTAATCTGAAAAATTTTTAAATCGTGCTCGAATATAATTTCAAACCATGATATGTAATTATATTCATACAGACTATTCACATAGTTTTTATAATAAGAATTATATTTGCATGCAATTTAAGTCCAAACATTAAAAGTAAGATGATAAATTTATCTTATTATTATGTTATTCGTCAAGAGCAAGTCAGAGCAGATTCGATACCGACCGAGAATTGAACATCAGTTGTTTAATTTTCTCCAACTAAACGTAATGGAATGAATTAAAATTTTAAATACATTCTTGAAATTTATTTCTCTATTGCACTCACCAAAATAATTGAAAAAAATTTTAAAAATTAAAAAATTTTATACTACAACTGTTTATTAAACTGTAAGTACGGTTACTTACTTTTTGTTTAAAATATAATGAATATTATGAAAAAAACATCTATTATACAATCATGTATGTATGAAAAATTGCGCTCGATAACAATTTCTTTTGAAAAAAGTATAATTATTTCATTTATGATTTTACTTCTCGGTTGGTAACCACATTTGCTCCAGCTTACTCTTGAAGATGAGGTTTAGACCTTTTTTACCTATCAAAAGTAGCTAAATAAGTAATTTCGTTTATTTTTGATAAAAATTTATATCAAAATTTTTTCACTTGTAAATATCTATTTATTTTAACAAATGAGAAGCGAAAGCGTGTAAATTTGTCCAAATTCAAAGAATAAGCCGAAAAAAATAAATCAAAACAAAATATCTTTTTTAGCTATTTTCGATCGGTAAAGTTAGTCGAAAGCTGTGGCTCCACTAAATTTATCGAATATGATGATGTTCTATATTTGAATACGTATTTATAATATTAATGTAATTAAATACATTGAGAACATAATGAAGCTCCTGATAATATTTTTTATCCAACTTTATGAGTACATAGAGAATTTAATCGGGTTTTTTCACTTCAAGAAAAAAAGTAGTAAGATTAAACTTGAGTGCGGACAACTAAATAAATCTACCGAAATCTTATATTTGAACAGTTATATACAAGTTTTCAATTTATAGTATTTTGAGGTTAGGTTTGTCAACTTTGATGTCTGATTTGCGATCTAAGTTCATAAAAAAATAACAGCTTCAAAGGATTTTTTATTTTAACTAAAATAATGGTATTAATATAGCTAATGTCAAAATTTGTCAAAATTTAAAGAAAAAAATAAAAAAGTAGTAAATATCTTTTTTAAACTTTTTAAATTGAATGAAATATATAAGAGATCCCATTTGAGATCACATATGAGATCACACACGAGATTGCATATGAGATGTCACATGAAATCACCTATGAGATCACATATGAAATCGAATGTATATTCGTTAAATTTTTAAAATAGAATAAATATATGTGCGATCTGACATGAGATCTCACATATATTTATTTTATTTTCACTAGAAAATCGATTTTGCGCGCGATGCGCGCGTTGGGTCATCTCTTCAGTGTTTAAGTGTAATAATATTTATTTTATTAATGTAATAAATATTAATATAAAAAAAAAAATAAACTTTATAGAACAATACTTTTAAAAGGGAAATATTGTTAAAAAAAAAAAAAGTTTTTCAGCTGTTATTTCAGCCATATGAGAGCACTATCAATTTTTTTGTGTGTGTATATATATGTATACATACAATATTAAAAGGTTACCGTGGCAATAGTGTTATTGATTTTACTCTTCAGTCTTAATAATAGCGATACTAATAAGTTATTAATTTTAATATTTATTAAAGCAATTGATTTATCAAAAAGAACTTATAACCTACATTTGGTAGCAGGTCGTTGTTTGAACAAAATTTGTAAAGAATGGGTAAGCAAATTTTGAATGCTAAATAATTATATCACAGAAAGACATTCTATTATAAAACATTCTATTACATACTATTATAATATTTCTTAATTTAAATATTATATAATTATGTTGTTATATTTTTCATTTTAAATATGTATAATTTTGTTTTGTTATATGTTAAATATTTATTTTTATAATTATAGTATGTTGCTATAATGTTTTTTTATAAAAATAATTATTTTATATTGTTCATTTGTTTGATAACAATTTTTGGTAATTTTTAACATAAGTTTAATTTGCAAAAAAATTAAATAAGAAATTTTTATCATAAAGATTAGTTTTTTATGATTTATTTGTTTTGTATTTGCAGCTGATGAATATTTGAAATTTAAAATCGATGATTTAAAAGATTTTATTAGCTCTAAAGAAGAATTGAAATGTATCAAATTATATGAAAAAACAGTGTATGTCAAATTTTATTAATATTTTATTTTATTATTATTTAAATTATGTGGTAATATAGATTTAAAAATTTTAATATTTTTTTCAGTGAAGTAATTGGAATTGTAGAAAGTGTTGAGTTAAAAAGTGGACTTTTCAAGTTTATTTTAACCAATTTTGATGAAGATAAAATACAAATACTTGTTTGGGAACCTTTGATAAGCACTGTGCAAAATATAGTTTCTGAAAATTCTGTTAGTATTGTTTTATTGCATGATTTTATTATTAATAAATATTTCATTATGATACATATATATTTTATTTATTTGTAGATTATTCATATAGATGGTGCATTTGCTAAAAGTAGGAATTTTTCATTAAGTAATGGTACAATTGATTACGACTTAACTGTAATGTCAAATACAGTTATTAATCGGTTAGGGACTGTAAATAAAATATCAAATGAAAATATTGAAACATCTGCACCATTAGTTTTAATTGAAGATTGTTTGAATCACTCAGGAGTAATAGGTATTTCTTTATCTGCTAATTTGTAAAATATTTTATTTACAATTTTGTTTACAATTCTTTTGTTTTTAGAAATTGTAGCATTTATGAAAAATTGCATCAAAAAAATATCTTTACCTAATGTATTCATTAATCAAGGCTGCATTTGCAGCGATGAATATAAATTAGAAATTAGAATGCCTAGTGTTATTGACATGTCTAATTTTAAAGTAGGCATGCATGTTCGAGTTAGAGGAATTATTAAAAAAGGACAGTGTCCTTATTTATTGTTGCAAAGTGAAAAGGATATAAAAATTGAATCAGATAAAATTTTAAATCTATGTATCCTCTTGAAAGCTACGAAAATGCCACTAATGGAAAAAGCTGATATTTATGCCTCTGTGAGTATTATTTATAAATTTTACATTGTATTATCAAAATAAAAGTATCAAATCATAATTATCAATATTTACTTTCAGAAAAGATTAAAAAAAGAGCCGTAAAATAATGTGAATCGTATCATAGTTTACATTTTTGAATTTTGTTTTATGATATTGCTTAATGTTTGTTATTATTAGTCTATTATGATGCAAAAAAGTTAAAAAGAAAATAGAAAACTTCATTAAAAATAGTATGATAAAAGAAATGTAGATTAATTCACGGTGAAAATAGTATGGTGAAGTTATAAAAAAAAAGAATTTTGAAAATATAGGATTTGTTACATGAAGAGAATATTACATACCAAAAAATTTTTTACATGATAATATAATATGTGAAAATTAGTTATTAGCAAATTGTGACAGGTAGATGAAGATTAAAAAATATAAGTAGGTTAATATTCTTTAGTAGATTATCTATTTACGTAATTTACCTATGTATATTATCAATGTAAATATACATAACTTAAAAAAATAATAAAGAAAACTTTTGATATTTCAATGTTTTATTTAATAACCTCGATTGCTTCCCCAGTGAAAATGGTAAATGTATCCAAATCATACGAAAGTGTATCAAAGTGTATCAAAGTGTATCTAAGAGCGATATTTCGGACCAAATGTTAATACACTTTGGTACACTTTGGTACACTTTGATACACTTTCATACATTTTTATACACTTCCAAAAAAAAGTTTCTTGGTATCAATTTTTTATATTCGTTAATGATATACACTTTGATACACTTTAATAAACTTTTGCACATTTTCATATATTTTTTGGACACTTTCATACACTTTGATACACTTTCATACATTTTTCTAATAAAGGAAAAATGTTGATTTTCTTGGATACACTTTTGCATACATTGATACACTTTTGCACACTTTGATACACTTTGATACACTTTTCGAAAATGTTGACTAAAATTAATTTCTACATTTGCTATGTGTTACACACTTTGATACACTTTTGCACACTTTGATACACTTTGATATACTTTTGCACACTTTAATACACTTTCATACATTTTTCCAATAAAGGAAAAATGTCGTTTTTATTGGATACACTTTTGCATACTTTGATACACTTTTGCACACTTTGATACATTTTAAAAATTTTAACTAAAATAAATTTCCATTAAATGAAGCCTCTTCCTTAAATAATCAACAAGATCCCTGTAACATATTGACTGTGCAAAATGGAAACAGCAATAATACTAATAATAATGAAGATGCGACTGCAAAGACTACAAAAAATAACTTAGTCTCAATAGACAATACAAATGAAAATTTATAAAAAAAAAACTATCTTAGAAACGAAAATGTTTAAATATTTATATTTAATAATGTTATTAAATTAAAAATGTGTTTATTAGTATAAATTATTTATCTTATCTCATTACTTGATATGTATTACAAAAGAATAATTATTTTTTTGAAGTTGTCTCTATTAAACTTTTATTATTTATAAATTTCTAATAATATTAATGTTTAAATATTTAATGCTAATATAGAATGTAAGTTTTTCATTACAAATTATATTTCAAATATATATTGCTAATTCTTATGTTTTAAATTACTTTTTATATTTTACTTTTATAATTTATAAAAATATTTTTCAATTTTTTCAATATTGTCGTTTTATTAACCTTACATTTATCCCAAGGGGCATTAATACATTAAAATTTATGAAAATATCTAAAATGAAAACGGCTTATTTTAATACACCGTTTCATGCCTAAAAAGTGTATTAAACACTATTAAAATGTATAAAAAATGTACGCATGTGTATCAAAGTGTGCATGGTAAAACCATTTTTTAATTTCTTACTTAGAAATGTATCGAAGTGTATCGTGTTTTATTAAAATGTATTATATTACATAAAGAGAGCGCGGTGGCGTAACGGATAGAGCTCTTGCCTTCAACGCGGAGGGCATGGGTTTGAATCCTGGCCAGGTACCTCTAAACTTTTTTTTCGAAAGAAAATTAGTGTACGTGCCATTTTATATCGCGACTCTCAAAAATCCGATCTCATTGGGTATCGGTTGATTGTTGGTCACCAAAAGTGGCTGACCATCCATCGGTAGTCAAAGTTTTCGGTATGGTGGGTCTGACAGTCTAGCCTGATGTAATGTGATAAACAGATACCGGGCGGGGACTCCCTCGACCTCACCATAGAAAAAAGATTAATCATATAGAGGACAATATCCTTTATATATTAATCTTTAAAAAAAAAAAAAAAAAAAGAAAAAAAATGTATCAAAGTGTACAAACGTGTGCAAAATAAAACAGGAAAAGGATAATACTCAGAAGTGTATCAAGATGTACCATAGTATATTAAAGTGTGTCAAAGTGTGTAAAAGTGTATCAACGTGTACAAACGTGTGCAAAATAAAACAGGAAAAGGTTAATACTCAGAAGTGTATCAAGATGTACCATAGTATATTAAAGTGTATCAAAGTGTGTAAAAGTGTATCAAAGTGTACAAACGTGTGCAAAATAAAACAGGAAAAACAATTTAGGCTAATACTCAGAAGTGTATCAACATGTACCATAGTATATTAAAGTGTGTAAAAGTGTATCAAAGTGTGTAAAAGTGTATCAAAATGTGTCAAAGTGTATCAAAATGTGTCAAAGTGTATAACATCAAAAAAATTGAGGAAATTTAATTTCAGCTCACTTTTTAAGAAATGTACCAAAGTGTACCAAAGTGTATCTAAGTGTATCAGAGTGTATCAAAATGGATCGAGAATAAGGTCTGAAAAATCGCTCTTAGATACATTTTCATACACTTTGATACATTTTTGTATGCTTCAATACACTTTCATACACTTTTATACATTTTGATACACCGAAAAATTTCCATTCGGGTTTTTTTCAACGAATTAATCCATTGCACTACATGCAAATTTATTTTGATTTTTAATGTTTTTATATGAAAATTATTAAATAAATTTGATGAATTTTGTTCAAGAATTAATTTTGTCTTTCTCAAAAAAGAGCCACCCAAATAGTTTCGTACAATTTTTTTTATGTGAATATTTATGTAATCTTTAGATCCTTATAGTACAAATTCCCAAACGTGAATTGAAGTATCGATTTAATCATCAGTTATAAGCGATTCATCATCAGTTATAAACGATTCATTATAAAACATCGTCGATATTTTAAATAAATTAAGTAAACTTGATGTCAATTTAAAAAGAATTAGAATTACTATCTTGAATTTAAAAAATCTCAGATTAGATTCATAATAAACATCGCGAAAAATAAAAAATTAACATAACATATGTTTCTAATTCTATATATATATATGTTTCTAATTCTATATATATATATATGTTTCTAATTCTATATATATATATATGTTTCTAATTCTATATATATATACAAGAAATAATTAATTCGTTTTTATTATTTTTTTATTTAATTTCATTCACTTTTATTTTTGTATTAAAATATTATAAACAAAACAACAGATCATTCTGTATTATTTGATGGAGTTCGGTATCCTTTTAAAATAAACTTGAATGGAACTCTGTCTCCATCGGTGATCGTGATATTCAATTCGATCAATTCGTAGAAAATTTGGGCCCGGTAGCAGTTGTTCCATCATTCCTACTACTGTTACTGGTGCTTCTTTTTTGCAATTTTTTAAATTAGAACAATCAGCATTGACTTTGATTTCTAACCCTACTAAAAAATCTCAGGTGAGAAATCACCTGATTTCTCAGGTGATTAATCATGCCAAAATCTCATGTGACGATTTTTTTGGTTTTTACACGTTTCAAAGCATACTTAGTCAATTGCGAACTATTTTTGAAAATTTTTGAAAAATTTGAACTTAGAAAATTTTTTTAAAATTTGGTCTTAGAAAAAATTTTGACTTATTTTACAAAAAATTTTCTAAGTTCAAATTTTTCAAAAATTTTCAAAAATAGTTCGCAATTGACTAAGTATGCTTTGAAACGTGTAAAAACCAAAAAAATCGTCACATGAGATTTTGGCATGATTAATCACCTGAGAAATCAGGTGATTTCTCACCTGAGATTTTTTAGTAGGGTAATTTATTAGTCCCATCAGTATTGAGCCAATCGTAAATTCAAAGTCTCTGCTCTTGTATTTTTTAAAAATAGATTTAATATATCCATTGGTTTCTGTAAAATAAAAAGAATAAAATTGAATGTATGTTTGCATATCAAGTAAAAGTAAATAAATAAATTATTCTTACTTATTCGCTGGTGAGTGTGCGTGTAAGCATCAGCAATTGTAGTAGTGATAACAGGGCGATCATCATCTGCTTGTTTATATAAACCATAAGTATCGACATTTGAATTTTCTTTTATTAACAACTCAAAATGTACGTTGCCATGGTTGTACATTTTATTTTTGATAGCTGATGCCATTGCTGCACTTACATGTATAATCTGGAAATAATTCGATAATAAAATAAATTACATTAAATTATCAATTGCAATTATAATCATGATAAGAACTTACCGTAAATATTTGCTGAACTTTTTTAATTATATTGATATTATCGTTCCAAGCAATAATTTGAATTCTTTTTCCTTGGCCATTTTCAACAATCATTTTGTAATATTTAGCTTTAGATGGACTACTTAGGTTACAATCTATTTTTGATACGTATCCTACAAGATCACTGAAAAGCAATTAATTGTAATTATTAATAAACGATTTATTTTTCTTGTAATTTTATTTAACGTCGCTTTATTTATGCAATGATTGCGATGCTAATTAACGACGGAGGTTGTTTCAGTGTGTTTGTGAACAAAGCACATGTAATGTACAGTGGTGCTTATATATCAATCGTCCGAGAGTGGGACTCGAACTCGAAACTTCGGGTTACGAATCCATCGCTCTACTGAATGAGCCACTGAGATCTTATTTATAAACGATCTTAATTTTAAAAATATTTATATTTTTATTTAATTTTCCTCTTTTACGCTACAAAAATTAAAAAAATGTTGATGCACGAAAGATAATTATAAATTATTTAAATTTATCTATATTTAAATTTTCAAACAAAAAAATATTATTGTATATTAAAAATATAAAATAGAAATTATAAGTAATTTTTACTACTTACATTGTTGGATCTCCTATTTTTATATTATCCAAAACATCATTAGATGTAAAATTTTCTTTGGATAACATTTCAAAAAACACAGATTTGTAGGATATCGGCTTAGAAAACACATATTTTAAGCGGCGCAGATTTGTAGAGTATTGACTTGGTCAGCAATTAATTATTTACTATTTTAAAAAATTTTAAGAAGCACAGATTTGACGTGTAATCATTTACTCAATAGCAAATTATAATCTGTCCTGTCTGAAAAAGTACGAATAAATTATTTTTTTGATTATCGATTTTTTCATAAACAAAAGAATAATAACCTTGGCATACTTCTCGGCATTATTTTATTTTCTTTTGCTCAGATTCGAATTATTCTTCATATGACAGTAGTATACGCTAAAAGCAATAAATTATGCATTGGCTTATTTGTAAACCGCAATTATTAGTAAAAAGAGTTAATACGTATTATGCAGTCAGCTTATAAAAATTGCTATTTAAATTTTTCTGAGTTTGCTGTATTAGATTTACTGATATCGTCTATCTGTTAAGACGTGAAATAAGCGTGTTCGAAATTTCTGTACCTTTTTAAATTTGCTGATATTGTATTTAAAGTGTATTTTATTGTATATCATTGAGATATATTGACATAGGCTAGAGCTGTATTATATAACTGTCTCACTAATGAGATAGCTCTAAATAAATATTCTGATTGATTAATGCAACATATGTTACACGTAAGATACTTATAAAATAATCTCTTCAGTTGAATAAACTTTGTATATAAATATTTTATTGTTTATTCAAAAAGTTCTTTATATACAAAATTCTTAATAGAATCATGATTATCATTTAAATATATTCGTAGAGAATTCCAAGAACGAACTCTTGATAAAGCAACGTACAATTGTCCATGATTAAATACTTGTTTTCTTAAATCAATACTAATTTTATCAAATGTTTGACCTTGAGCTTTATTAATTGTCATTGCAAAAGCTATTTTTACAGGAAACTGTCTTCTTTTAAATGTAAATGGATAATTACTCTCTGAAGAATATAAAGTTATACGGTTTAAAAATACTACATCTCCTTTTTTATCGCCAGTTAATATTTCACATTTTATAATATGATCGGATAAATTTAAAATTAATAGTCTTGTACCATTACATAATCCTTCACTGATATTAAGATTTCTTATAAGCATTATTATACAATTGATACGCAATTTCAATTCGTAAGGTGGCAATGAAGGAGGATTTGAACTGTTTAAATATTCTGGTAATAATGCCTCATTTATATCTGCATTATCGCAATTTTCAGTACTATCAAGAGATGTATAAATTGTTTCTGTTGTTTCATCAAGTAATTTTACAACTTTTTCATTAATTTCGTTTACATCTGAGTTACGAGCTGATAAAATTGCATAACTAATTGATTTTCTGTATTCTTTATCTCTGAAAATATCACCATAAGTATATTGAACTATATCAATATTGGATGAAATAATAATATCTTCTGGGAAAAGTTCTGTACTTAAATTATCGTGAGTGTCATTTAATGTTCCATTGCCAACATTTAATAAAAATTCTGAAAATATCATTTCTTCTGGTAAGGCTCTCATATTTTCTGTTAATGAAAATTTTAAAAAGTGTTGCCAAAGTAAACTTAGATTGATTGACAAATCTACCATTTCACTTCGAGTTCCACACGTTTTTACAGGTAATAATTGTCTGAAATCTCCTCCTAATATTACAAGTTTTCCACCAAAAGTTATATTATTATCTTCTATATCACGTAGAGTTCTGTCCATTATTTCAAGAGCGTACCGAGGGGCCGTAGGTGCTTCATCCCAGATAAAAACATCAACTTTCTTTAAAAATTCGGCTTCTTTACTTTCCAATTTGATATTTGAGGTTGAATCATAATGTAAAGGTACTGGTAATTGAAACACTTTATGTACTGTTTTGCCTTGAGGAAGTAATGTTGCAGCTATTCCAGTAAAAGCCATTGTGCACACGTTTTTATTATTTCCTTTTAATAAATACCAAAGTGTTTGATACAAAAAAGTTTTACCAGATCCTCCAGGGCCATCTATAAAAAAACAACGACTGTCTTCGTTGTAGTTAAAATTGTCTAAGAAAGCAACATGTAATATTTTTTCAGCAATTTCTTTTTGTTTTACATTCAATTTATTTAATTGATATTGTCCAATAGTTAAATAGTCATTATTATTTTCAATTGTGATTGATAAATTATTGCTGATTTCTTGCAAAAGATGTTGCAATTGTGGAAAATCAGCAAGACTTTTATCTTCTAAATTAAGCATAGTTTGTAAATGCATAATTGTTTTGCAGTAACTTCGATTTTCATTTAAATTTTGCATAAAATCTTCGGACATTCTATCTTTGAAATCATTCCAAAGCTTATATGGGTCTAAAGGGTTGCAATATAATAAAATACGTACAAATAAACTACGAAGTTGTTTTGGCATCATAAAAACAGCTGCTTCTTGCATCGCATATGTCCATTCATTGTCATTTTCAATAAAACCATAACATATGCAAGCTTCTGTAAATGTTTCCTTTAAATTTCCATTTACTGTTCTTAAATCTTCAAAACTTGTTGCACCCTTAAGAGCAGGCCGGATTCGCTGTCCTTGTCTAATTGGCATTTTTGTTATTTACTCAAGTTTTAATCGGTATATCTTCAAATTAAAGGTCGAGCGCAATAGATATTATTATTATGAACATCTATGCACAAGAAAAAAAAATTCTACCGCTTTGTTTTTGATGAAAGTAAGGAACGCGAAAATATTATAAACATAAACTTTTACTTCGGCGTTCCTTACTTTTCTCAAAAACAAACCGGTAGATATTTTTTTTCTTGTACATAGATGTTCATAATAATAATATCTATTGCGCTCGACCTTTAATTTGAAGATACACCGATTAAAACTTGAGTAAATAACAAACAACTCAATTGTTACTCGGTCGGTATCAGGTTCTACTCCGGCCTACCGTTAACACGCAATAATAATATTCTTAAATGAAATAATTCTGTTTTAGATGGGCTCACAGTATACATTCTACCGATACAATTAATATATTTCTTTCGTTTTTGCCATTGGCTTATTTTTGTCCCATCAATATTTTTTGTTTTAAAAGTATAGTGTGTAGGAATATCTGCATAATAATAGTTGCGTGCATCTAGATCACGATTATTTAATGCAAAGTAATCTTGAAGCATTGAAACTTGACTTAAGGCATTATCAATTTGTGTCTCATCAGGTTCAGTATGAATTGTTATACTTTGAAAATTTGGAAGATGAACTGGTAAGCGGATGATACAATGACTTTTATCATGTAATGGTGTAGACAAAATACGCCAAATTGCTTCTGATGGACCAACATAGCGAGTGTTAATAAAGTGATTTATTTCGTCGTGATCAAGCGATGTATTCCCTTCCACAGAATTAGTAATAACTGCAGATGCAGCATCATGACCTTTATACATATATTTATGTAAATATTTGATAGATTTAATACTTGAACAAACTTCTACATTTATATGGCAATTGAACATTATAGATAATGTTGGACAGTAAGGTACAACGTTACGATTATCTACTATATAATTATTAGGTCGCGTGTATGTTTTACCAATGTTTCTTCGACGATAAGTAGGATAATTATTTTCATCTATTATTGTTTCTTCATGAAAAAGTTTAGGATATTTTTTTGTACATTTACCATCAACAATGCACCAATTTCCACAGGGTCCATGTATCATATGTTTCATAATAATATTATGTAAAATTGGCTCAATATTTGGATCAGGAATTTCAGCACTTATAAATTTATCGATTTGTTCTGGATATTGAATTTTATATTGAGGATACAAAGTAATTAATAAATGTACATGAGGTAAACGACGTTTTTGAAATTCAATAACATATAAAAAAGCAGCGACTTTACCAAAAAATTGTTGTTTTACAATAAAATCAATCAATGTATTTTTTTCAAATGAAACACTCGAGTGCATATATCTGGTCGATCTGATGCTTGCTGACCGGGTAATAAATTTTCTTGTATTTCGACCCAGTTAGGGTTACATGTCATAGTTACGAATAAATCAGGTTTTCCTTTCTTTTGTACTAATACCATTGAATCATGATAACACTGCAACATATATCGTGGAGATCCTACAAAAATCGATGGAAGAATTTGAATTTTTCCAATTCTTATGTTTTCTTCATTATTTGTTCTTTTTTGTAAATAATCTATTACCCCTTGATACGATGCAACTCTTAATTCTCTTTGATGTGATTTGTAATACTCTATTCGATCTTTTTCTATTTTAACGTAAGAATCGACTGCGTATTGTTGAAATAATCGACGACCTCTTATTATTGGATTAAAATCATCTCTAATTGCAATTCGATATTTCGTATAAGCTGCTCTAGATATTCGCTTTGTATTATTATTACGTAACATATCTTTATGCCACCCTTGAGATCCATATGGATAAAAAAGTGGATAAATCCATGGTTCAACGTTTGCATCCATGGAACTAACCATTTGTAATTCTTTTGTACTTTTGTTTTTAATTATTACGTAAGAATCGGGGATTTCTCCATCAGCTGTAGTTGAAAATATTGCTGCTACTTCATTTGTTCTTTGAAAATTATAACGTCGCTTATCAGTTCCGGGTTTTATAGAAAATAATAAATGTAGTTCATTTTGTGATTCTAAGTTATCTTGTTTTTTCAATTCATCCCCCATCATTTCGTACGATTGAGCAAATATGTTGTAATCACGCATTGTTTTCTCAATTAACTGTACAATATCAACATCAACTCCATCATTAAAAGCCAATCGGTGCTCAATGGCTGCATCTGAATCGACGATAAAAAGTTGACCATAAGAAGGTCGTTATTTTCAGGAAATAATGATGTATTTATTTGATAATAAATTTGTCCTTGTATTTTAAAACAATATGGACCAGGTCGTCTATTATTAAAATTTGTAATATTAGCATTAAAAGATGCAAAAGAAAATAAATTATTATATATTCGAATATTTTGAAAAAACAGATTAGATTTTGGATGTTCAGCAGTAAACAACGTTTTTAATTCATGTGGAAATATAGGCATTGCTTCAAGGGTTACATTACCATGGCTACAACAATCATTAAAAGAATTACCTTTATTACATACTTTTTCTATATCAAAATGCTTAGCTCTGCAATGAATGCAAAGAACATTCATTTCTCCAATGTAATGTTCAGTAACATTGAGAGTAGTAACAGGATTATCATGAACATCAATCATAATAATATCATTTCTACTTTCATTTCTATTATTCCCTAAATAATTGTGATCATTGTGAACTTGTGCATCATCAATGTTATTATTGGGAAATAAAATTGAATTATTACTTGTTGAAGGTTGTGATTCTGTTATTGCCTTCTGTTGTCGATTCCTCTCACGGTATTGACGTTGATATTCTCTTTGTCTTTCACGTTTTTGCTTTTCAAATTCTACTTCTTCTTCAGGAGTCCTTATTTTTTACGACGAACCATTATTGAAAAAAAAATTTACTTATGAAAAGAATTATTATCTATAATTTATTAATCAGGAATAAAAAATTATTAAGCACAAACATATACAATACAATATGCAGGAATAAAAAAATTTATTTTATAAAATTCTACATTTTGTTTAACATTACATAATTTTGTTTAAAATTGTATTCAAATTTACGTTTTATTTAAGATATTACATAATTATGTTTAAAGTTGTCTTTAAAAGTTGTATTTTAAATCATATGCGACTTTAGAGGTCGCCTTTAAGATAATCTTGAAAAATGAGTTGAATTCTATTGTTCTTTATTAATGTTTACTTTTAATAATCTTTACATAGTGAAATGAAATTTATTTTAACTTAACGTTTATATTAGGTTACTTATATGTTGATGTTGAATTTTAAAGTCGATTTTAATATGGTGTTATCAGATGGCTGATACATATACATGTCTAATTACCTATAAAATAAAAATAAATTAAACACATACAAATTTTAAATACTGCAAAGAACCACTATTAATAAATAAACTTATTTTTAGCTTTTTAAATATTATATATATAATCAAACATTAAAATTAAATATATAATACATAATTTATTTAAATACTCTATGTAAATAAATTTATTTTGATTGTTAGCAAATTTTTCACTTGATAATTTATTTACTTACTAAATTTAGCATTTGTTTATCTTTTCTTGTCAAAAACGAAACACATGAACTAAAAAAATGATTTTTGATTATTTTCGGGTTATATTTTCTATTTTATCCTATAACTTTCTTTAATATTGGAAATAGCACCAAAATCTCTTTTTATTTCATTAAACATTAATTGGAATCTGAAAAAATTTTTGTTAAATAAAAAAATCACAAATGAATAACAAAAATATTTTATAAAACAAAATTCACTCACAACTTTCAACAACAATAATCTTTATAATACCTCTATGTAATTCTTTATTTTTTATTATTTATTTCATAATAACTCTTCTTAATATTGAAAATAATACAGAAATTTTTTATTTAATAAAACATTAATTAGAATCTGAAAAAAAACTTTTTTTAATAAAAATCCAGAAGCTAAAATATTAACGAAAAGAAAACATATTTTAGAAGATAAAATTTACTTACATTATCCAACAATCATAATCTTTATAATATCTTTGTACGATTCTTTATTTTTTACAGGTAAGACACAGATAAGTAAATGATGAAAAACAATAACATCGAATTCTCCTTTTGTCTTTAAACATCAATTAGAATCTTAAAAATAAATCTTTGTTAAATAAGAAACTATATAAGTAAAAGGATTAACGAAATTAAGCAAATATTTTTTACTTACAATATCCATCATTTTTATATATGATTGTATAATCTTACATTCAAAATATATTTTATTCTATAAAATAACTTTTCTTTATACACAAAACAATTCTATATCTGTATTTATTTATTTTTTTTCTTTATCTATATCTGTAATCTGTTATTCTATAATATTTTAATTGATAATAAGGTTAGCCGCCAAATTATTTAACTGGTGTGAAGGAGCACTATAAACACACTTCGTTCGCCTCGTTTCGATTATAATGCGAATTTAGTTCATTTTATTTGCCAATAAGAGGCCGAAAAAAACGTCTAACAATACTTGAAGTTTCAATTCGATAATATATCGCAATGGATTTTATATAATAGGATTTTATTTGCCAATAAGAGGCCGAAAAAAACGTCTAACAATACTTGAAGTTTCAATTCGATAATATATCGCAATGGATTTTATATAATAGGAAAATTCAACGAATATATATGGGTGATTCTATTCGAACGGGTCAAATTCAAATTTTGAAATAATAGAAAATAAAGGTGTTCATTTTAAAAATTTTACTCAGGTTTTTTTATGGTTATATCTAATAGAACAATATCCCAAGATAGCCAAGCTGTCCATAGGTTATTCCCAGAAAAACTGATAGATAAAAAATATACTGATACAGAGGAATTACTTTTATTCCAGGGGAATTACTTTTTTTATTACCATCACTTGATATATTATTTTCTAATAATATTTATGTCGAACAAAGATTCTAAACTATCTGAAATACTTTAGAATTAGCTATTACCATATATGGATGAATTTTTAAAAATAAAAAACGACGAGTTACAGCAAAAATATGTATTTTTAAACATTATTAGAAGATCGTTAAAGAAAAAATATATCCATACTTGAGAAAGTTTGCTTTTTCAAAATATATAATAACATTATTTTTGTGTTTGGGAGTGGAGTTAAGTGTACTTGATGATAAAGGATTAGTAGGAAGTTCGCCACGTCCACGTGTAGAAACCATTTTATTACCAATACAATCTAAAATAATATATTATCAATTTATAGATTTTCCAATTCAGATTTCTCAAAGACTTTCATTTAAATTCAAATAATTATATACTTACTTTGATATCAACGACAAACTCTTCATCAAGGCTAATGACAAACTGATATTTTTATTTTCTGAATACTACGATGTAACCTTTGATTTCGCTTTATTTATTTGTAGTATATACGTAGTATATAGTGTAATATGTAAATATGACTACAGTGATTGTTTAAAAAAAAATTTGAGAATGTGCTTACTCGGAAATTCTCCACAAATATAAATATATTAAATGTTTTGAGCCAGGGGAATCATCGTAGAAAAGGTAACTTAGCTTTCATAAGTGAAATGATGTTTATACGTAAACAAAAGTGTATTCTATGATCAATAAAGCAATTTTTTAGCGAAATAAACATACAATAACAATATTTCCATGTGATAGGAATAGCTTATATTTTCATAAGATTCAAATATAACATTTTTTATTATTATTGCTTTTTATCTATGAAAAAATATACATTTTTTTTATAATAACAGAGGGTCAAAGAAAATTTTTTTTTTTCAACCATTCTGCTGAAATGTATGTACGGATGGAAAAAAATATTTTTTGATCTTTCAGAAGTATTAATTCATCTATCCTGTACCTCTACAACGTTTAAAAAAATTTTATATATGATTACAGACAGGGGAGATTACTTTTTATACTTTCTAAGGGTTCCTACAAAAGCTACATTGAAATTAGCGATTAAAAAGTCAACGGATCATAAAGTTACAACCTGAAAGTATATGAAAAATTTGTGGTTAATAATATTTGAGCCTTGTATTGATAGTTTATCAAACGATTACATGTGATTACCCGTTAGAATAGAATCACCCATATGAGATTTCATAGGCGATTTCTCAGATGATATTTCTCAGATTGTTCTTTTAATTTATACATGTTTACACTCTTCCGATTTCCATTTATTTAAAATAAGTTCATACCTATTAGTAGAATCGGTGGTAGTGCAGGGGCTAACGCTCTTGGCTCATGCTGTAGTAGACCCGAGTTTAATCCCCGGGAAAATTTTGGAAAAATTTTTCTGAATTTTTCTCTGTGAAATAGAACTAGGAAAACAGAAAAACCAATTAAAAATTCCCCCTGGCTAATATTTGGTACGAAGAAATTAATTAATTTGAAATATTTTTTAGATGCATAAAAATATTTTATTGGAGGAAAAAATTTTATTTATATTACGAAATATTAATTTAAAATGAAAATAATTTCCAGTGTGAGATATTGTTAAGTTCAAGAAATATCTTATGTATGTTGAGCAATATATTATTGATATTTAAAAATTTTATTTTCACTAACGGAATAAATGATATTGATATAAAAAGTATTTCACTTATTGCCAGAAAGAATCTATTCGATACAATAAAATTTTTTTCGTTACAATGAAATTTTTTTTCCAGTGTAGCTATTAGATCTCAAGTAACGGTTTTATCATCCATCATTTATTCTCATCATGGAGCGACAAAAACAGAATTATGTTCAAGTAACAATCGCCACTTGAGTTAGGTATATGAATAGGAGTCTAAGATCGTCTACGATAATGAAAATTTATATGGTTGGAATATATATTCAAAATAGATTAAATAACAAATACTATTTTTTTCATTAAAAAATAATAAGTTGATTGAAGAAAAATTTTTTTAAATTTATTTTTTAGTCTATTTTCAATTATAATAAATTTTATTAAAAACGGAGCAATTTAATCCAACATATTTTAACAATGAAGATAATACTTTTAATTTATTTAGAAATAATGCTTTTATTCTTATTCAAATAATGAAAATAATTTCAATTTATAAAATTCATAGTAAAGGATTAAATATTTTTATCTTACCTGCAAGAAATAAAATGTTGGCTCTCGAATATTCGCCTTTGCGATTCGAAGGATTATAGTGAAGTTGACGGTGATTATTTTTAACGAAGTCCCCACAAGTGTCTTGCACAAAAGACTTAAGAGTATCTTTTTCCATACTCTTCTAGTACATCAGCTTTGTTACAAATGCTTTTCAGGACTGCGCACGATGTATTCACAAAATTTATCACGCGTTAAATAGCTCTAAAGAAGCTTTCTGATTGGTCGATACAGCTTATCTATAAAGAAACCCCCAGTATGTGCAGCAGATTTTCGGACACAGCAATACACGAAGCATTACTGGTGCGCAACTTCAAAAAGCGTGTTTAATACAGCCATTTATATGCAAACGTAATTTCCTAAACAAGACAATGAAAAGTCTGTGAACGCATCCATACGATGCAATACACACACACACACACACACACACACACACACATATATATATATATATATATATATATATATATATATATATATATATATATATATATATAATACATTGGTAATACATGGGCTTTGTTCCAAATGCTCGCAATATATAAATATATATTAGACAGGTCGTTATTTCCCGAAACTTACTGAGCATCGCTCCCAACCCTTAATCGATTTACTATTATTTACAAACACTTACAGTAGTCTAGGCGCCCAGAGGGTTTCGTATGAAGTTAGAGGTCCCACCAAGCAAGCAGGTGATTTATATGTATTTTGAGCCGCTGAATCCGATTTTGCAACTTGCTTTTCGCGCAAGTAGTCGAGTAATGTGTTATAAACAAATTAATTGTTTAAATGACTATAGTTTATGAACTACAATAGATGCAGTGATTTTCTCTGCAAAAACTTGTTCTTTAATAAAAAAAAAACAAAAAAAATCGTTTTTGTAGCGTTTCGATTCGATAATTAGAACCAGAGATATGGCAAATATATTGCAAAAAAACATAGAGACGTAGCGTTAGCGCGGAACGCCCTGGTAAAAAACCTTATAACTCGACTGCTAATTGATATTTTTTGAAGTTCAACACGTGTTTGAAAAATGTCAGAGTCTCAGCTTTAGTGATAAATTGTTATATATTACTTTCAAATGTTGATAAATAAGCTAGAATGATTTGAAGCAGAAAATATTTTCAATTTTTCAAAATTGTATTTCTTTATAACGAAATAATATAGGTTAGCGAACAAAATATTTCTATATTTTTGATATAGAATGATAGGAAATTTGATCTTTTTTAAGAATCTGTCCGGTTTTTCAAATTCAAGATAGTAGAACCTGAGATAATGCAAATTTAAGCTGTAGCGCCAACTCCTTGCAATACGACATATGTGTGCAATATAGCGATCGCTTTCCTTATTAAAAATTTGTTTATTATAAGGTAAGTAATCTCATCCTTTTTTAATAAAATCACTTTTGACTCGACTCTATTTTATATACTTTGTCATAATATTAATGATGTATAATCTTCGAGCATATGCTATTGGAGGAAGCCTCCCAGCTATTAACTACGTTACAAGGCGAAGAGAGAAAAAGCCTCTATTTTGGTACGTGCTATCTCTCTCTCACTTTCTTAGTGGGAAACAGAAGCAGCCAATCAAATCAGGCGAGAGAGAGACAGCACGTACCAAAATAGAGGCTTTCTCTCTCTTCGGCTTGTAACGCTTTCTGCCATTCGGAGGCTTCCTCCAGTAGTATATGTTCGAAGTGTATAATACATTTAAATGAAGTAAATTTAGGGTTTTAAATAATCATTGATTTTTCTACTATAATAGTAAACAATTTACTCAACTTATGGAGTATTTTTACATTTGTTTATTTTTTTGCAATTGCGAAAAGAACAACAATCTATTTTATTTAAAAAATTTGTTTTAACCTTCCGATTTATTAGAGTCATCTATTTTTAGCTGAATCCTTTTTTATTAAACTTTTATTTAATTTCCTAATACAGAGTTAAAATTAATTGTATTACAAAAAAATGAAATTACTTACCTTATAATAAAAGAATTTTTATTAAGGAGAGCGATCGCCATATTGCACACATATGTCGTATTGCAAGGAGTTGGCGCTACAGCTTAAATTTGCGATATCTCAGGTTCTACTTACTTAAATTTGAAAAGCCAAACAGATTCTTAAACTAGATCAAATTTCCTATCATTCTTTATAAAAAATATAGAAATATTTTGTTCGCTTATCTATATCATTTCATTATAAACAAACAAAATTCTGAAAAATTGAAAATTTTTTCTGCTTCAAATCATTCTAGCATATTTATTAACACTTGAAAGTAATATATAACAATTTATCATTAAAGCTGAGACTCTGACATTTTTCAAACACATGTTGCACTTCGAAAAATATTAATTAGTAGTCGAGTTATAAGGTTTTTTACCAGGGCATTCCGCGCTAGCGCTACGTCTCTATGTTTTTTTGCAATATATTTGCCTTATCTCTGGTTCTAATTATCGAATCAAAACGCAACAAAAACGATTTTTTTTGTTTTTTTATTAAAGAACAAGTTTTTGCAGAGAAAATCACTGCATCTATTGTAGTTTATAAACTATAGCCATTTAAACAATCAATTTGTTTATAACAAATTACTCGACCACTTGCGCGAAAAGCAAGTTGCAAATTTGGATTCTGCAGCTCAAAATACGTATAAATCACCTACTTGCTTGGTGGGACCTCTAACTTCATACGAAACCCTCTGGGCGCCTAGACTACAGTTACTTACTCTTAATTACTATTATTTACTATTATTAAAAATTTTCAAAATCTTTAGGTAAGTAAATAGTTTATTGTTATTTATAATTATTTATGATAATTTACAGTTATTTATAGTTATTTACTTTCGTTGTCTTAGATAATTTTTTGGAACGCATGTACACTTATCGTTAAATGATTTTTTCCGAAGATGTACCTAAAATGACAACATCGCATATTTAGTCTATGGCGTAAGCGAACTATGAATTATACATCGAGTTTCGAATCATCAATCTTTGCAACTTCGTCAATTGCACTCTGTTGGTAAAACAGCATCAAAATTTTTTAATTATCCTATCAAATTTATAATTACATAAAAAAGATGAATTAAAACTAAATTTAATTTGAATTATGCTGTAAAATATATAATTGTATAAAAAAAAATCAATTTAAAATAAATTTTAATAACTATAAAATTAAAAGATAAAGCAAAATTTGTTCTTTATTTAAAACTTTAGATAATATAACATCAAACTTTTATAATTATTTATTATTAAAACTTTTGAGAAAATTTATGATTTTTTAAAAAATAATTAACTACATTAATTCCAATACAATTTAAATTTACAATTGTAATACATAAACTATGTTTTAATACAACTTTTTATTTATTAAATATATAAATATGCATATATCTGAAAGAAACATGATCTACAAATTTCATGCTTGAATAAACTTCTAATTTTTCTATTATGAATAATTATACTAATTTTAATAAAGTAAGTATGACATAATAAGTGCCTTCTAAATATAATAGTTGACAGAACCATTGCTTTCAACATTTACATAATTTTATTCAATTATTTTTAATAAAATTTTACATAAATTGATGATTCATAAAATTATCGTTGTAATTAATCAATTATGAACCAGAGTTATGAATACGGGCTCCATTAATAGCTATTTTGACAGCAGCATCAAATCCCAGATCAACTTCAGTATCTGTAACTTATCCAGGAGTTGATAAACTGAGAAACAAGGAAACTGTAACTTCTTCGCTTGCAAACAGTTGAAGCAAGACATGCATCTCATTTCTTTCTATACGAATGCTTATTAATTAACTACTCAGTAAATAAATGGACTCATTCCAGTATGCTTCTGTTTAAATATCCTATCTTGTATCCGCAAGGATATAAATTTTTACTGGATATAAATTTGACCCCTGAATTGTAAACTTTAATTTTCTTGACAAGTGTTCGTTATTCCAGTATTCCAATATTTACATCTCCTCGATATAACCAATACAGCATCCATGGTTCTGTTAATGGCAAATAAAGGAATTTTACTCTATTTTACTCTGTTGGTAGCTTGCACCTGCTATCTAATCTTAGCGGCTTCAACATTATTTATGATTCCAAAACATAATTTATTTTTAAATATTAATTTTTTAATTATTACAAATATTATACTTTTAGACATGATTTAATGAAAAAAAGACATGATCCACAAGTCTTATGCTTTATAACACTTGAGAATGTTTGATTAAATTTATAATATTTTTGAATAATAATTATATTAGATTACATACAATTAACATGACATAATGTCTGTTTTCTATGAATACTTGTTTACGTAATCAAAGCTTTTTATGATTTCATAATTTTATTAACTCATCGTCTCCAATCAAATTTGAAATTAATTTCTTTGTTATTGAATTTTTATTTTTATTTATTTATTGTGAATTCATAAAAGCTATTGATATGAAATTCCATACTTACAATTAGAAATTAGTCGAGGAGTTGATAAACTGTGAAACAAGGAAACTGCAGCTTTTTCACTTGCAAACAGTTAAAGCATGACATGCACCTTATTTCTTTCTACAGGAATGCTTATTAATTAACTACTGAGTAAATGAATGGACTCGTTCTAGTATGCTTTTGTTTAAATATCCTATCTTGCATCCGGAAGGATATAAATTTTTACTGGATACAAATTTGACTGAACAAGGAAGAATTTTAAACTTTAAATTTCTTGGAGAGTGTTTGTTATTTAAAAATTTAACATTTCTTTAATACAACCAATACTGCAAACTTTAAATGTATTAAAAAATATTTTTTTAACATTATATATTTTAGGCACTTCATTTATATCTGATATAACTACAAATACTTTGAAAACTTTATGATAACAAAATTTTTAAATTATTCTTTGATATACATAATTATATAAAAATGTTAACTTGGAACTACGTTTTAATGATTATAAATGACTTTAAAATTAAAAAATAAAGAAAAATTTCTTATATCATATCTTTATTCAAAACCTTAAATAATAATACATAAAACTTTTATAATTTAAAATCTTATGAACTACTTTTATGAAATCACAACAGGTGTATTTTGTGCGCTGCTTGCGCATGTGCAGTGTGCGAACAAACTTTGAAAGAAACTTTTAATTTTAAATTTTTACATATCTTATAAGTACTAATTAATAACATTAAAACTTTTATAATTTTAAATCTTATGAACTACTTTTATGAGATCACAACAGGTGTATTTTGTGCGCTGCTTGCGCATGTGCAGTGTACAAACAAAGCTTGAAAAAAATTCAAAATCAAAATTTAATAGACTTCTTAATCATTTCTAAAATAAAGTCATCAAAAATCGATAATCAATAAATCCACCTTCATTATCTATCACTTTCTGTAATCTTCGTGGGACAGAATCGTATAAATTATGAAAATATTCTGGATTATCAAATAAGGCAGTCTATGCTTCTTGAACGAGTTCCACGAGCTGCTCACGATTTCGTGCTATTCCAGGTCTCCATTCTTTCACCATGTACGACCAGATATTCTCGATGATGTTGAGATCTGGTGAACGTGGTGGTCAGTCAAATCTCTGAAGCTGGGAATGCGCTGCGTACCAATCACGCACTATATGTGCGGTATGTATAGGACTATTATCCTCCACTATATAAATTGGCACCGCATCGTCTGTGTATCGTTCTTGTAGACATGGCAGGAGCTCATTTTCAAGAAGGTTCACGTATACTTGAGCATTGAGTCTTCTGTCAATACGAAAAATACGACCGGGACCATCACCGTTCACCCACGCTTCGAAAAATTATCTAAGATAACGAAAGTAAATAACTATAAATAACTAAAGTATCATAAATAATTATAAATAACAATAAACTATTTACTTACCTAAAAATTTTGAAAATTTTTAATAATAGTAAATAATAGTAATTAAGAGTAAGTAACTGTAAGTGTTTGTAAATAATAGTAAATAACTTTTAAAATCAGTTAGTAATCGTAAATAACTAAATAACTATAAATAATTGTAAATAATAATAAATAAGTGTAAATAACTTTTATTAATGTTTCAGTCTAAATACTTTTTATTAATTATTTACAGTTGTTTAGAGATATTTAAGATATTTACGAAAATTATTTCTATATGGGTATTTACTAATTTCATAACTCTGACTGTGCAAAAGACACCTAGCGCCACTTTTTTGTTGAAATTAAGACCTCCATTTTGCTTTACTTAGACCGTTTCTATGTGCTTTGAAACTGAATTTGTGATCAGAGGGAGTTGATAGTCAATTGCATGCTCACGATGTTTACAGATTTTATTCTACGAATTTCCTATCAAATTCAAATGGCCATATCTCAGTATCAGAAGCACCTAGAAACTTTTATAAAAAAGGAAATTGAAGATCTTTAAGCCTACTTCAAAGTTATGTTGGTTGTTTGAATGAAAAAAAAATATCAAGTGCTTTTAACCTCAAAATACACGAGAATAAACCCGTTTGAGTAAAATTTTTTAATATTTCAAGAGCAACAATTCGGAAAAAAGTTTTTCTCAGCTCTAAAATTACCCCATAAGATATTATTTTAACTTACGGCAATAGAAAAAGTGTGAAAGAGGGTTTCAAAAAAATTTTTTCAGTCATAGCTGTATGTAAAAAAAAGAAAAATAAGAAAAAACAATAAAAATTACGGTTTTTTGCGATTTGGCAAGGTTAAATCTCTATACCAACAAGGTATTCCAGTTGCTTTTTCAATTTTTAGTATCAACACATCGATCTAAGGGTTGGGAGCGATGCTCAGTAAGTTTCGGGAAATAACGACTTGTCTAATATATATATATATATATATATATATATATATATAAATTTTGCGAATACGCCATGCGCAACACCGAGAAGCATCTGGAACAAAGCCGATATATTCGAAGAGTACAAAAAAAAGATACTCTTGTGTTTTTTATGCCAGACGATTGTAAGGATTTTAATAATAACGAATTTCACTTCATTAAAAGCTTTTTGAATTTTAAAAGAAGCTTTCAAGGAAGATTGCCGTAAGGTTCTAAAAATACTTCATGGAAGCTTTCATAAAAAAATGCTAAAAGCTTCCAGGAAGATTCCAGTGCAAAGTTCCCGGAGGCTTTGGGGAAGTCAACGATTCAAATATCATTTGTTTAATTTTATCCATTTTCACCGTTCGCAAGGTATTGTGTTACGATTCTGTTCAACATTTTATTTTTTATTTCATATTTTACAAATATTTGCTGTGCAAAACACATATTTATTTACAACACACTATTTTATATACTATTATATCATATTTATACGTCAATACATGTTCACATATATTAGGATTTACGTATAATTATAAAAACGCATTTACATTTTTAGGGCAGGCGCTGTGGGTACATACTCAAAACCGCCAACGTTCGACTTATATAGTAAGTGTGGTATCATCTCACCACTAAGGGACAAAACGCCCATTCAACGCGTATCCCCCTGTTGGCATAACTGCGAATCGAAGGTGACGGACTTGTATGCTATCTGTCTGTAGTTCAATTCCCGACTAAACATAATTTTTTTTTTTTTATAAATTATGTTGCACATGCATGTATTTTACTATTTTTTTATATTTAAATATTTTTTATGTATACAGATAAATGTATATGTACATGTACCTACGTATTATTCACACACAAACATTTTCATGCTATGTGAAGTCAAAAAATTCTTTTTATATAGATTTTAAAATAAATTTATTTAAAAAACTTAAATAAATAATACAATACTCTTTCTTAAAACTTTATTCAATTAAATACTTTTACTTAAAAAAGCAACAAAATGTTTTGTGTGCTTATTTACTAACTTTAATTAATATTGAAAGAAATTTTTTATCGAAAGTTATACAATCATGCAAACTTTTAATCATTTAATTTGTAATCTGTTTTATTCGTATTCATATAATAATCCGATATCAATTTTTAATATTAAAAAGAATATCTTTATACATTAATTTAACAAAAAAGACTATATTTTTAATTTATAAAATTAATAGGGGATTATTATATAAATACGGAAAAAGCAGATTACAAATTGAATGAATTAATTTTTATAATTATGTAACTTTGGGTAAAAATTTTTCATTACTATTAATTTTTAGTTAGTAAAAGAACACAAAATATTATGCTTTTTTTAGGAAAAATCTTTTATTTGATAAAAGATTCTTCCATATATTCAAAACATTGTAAATATATTTAGATTTTGTAATTAATTTATTTAATTTATAAAATTTTATTAAATTAACGACTTTTTTTTAAAAAAAAAACATATTTTTTTTTGTTTTTTTTTATTAATTAAAATCAATAATAAAAAAAATTCTTTATCGAAAGTTATACACAATTATAAAAAATTTTTAATCATTTAAAATGTAATATTTTTTACTTCATATTTAAATAATCTGCCATAAATTTTGTAAATTAAAAAGAATATGAGACATTAATTTAATAGAAAAAAAGACAATATTTTTAATCTATAAAATTAAATTAATGTAAGGCAGACACTACACCTGTACTTATAAACATTGCCTGAATTTTCATTTTACTGTAAAATTTTAGAAAAAAAATGCATTAGCTTATAGTATGTACCATGAAGATTATTCTATTAAATTTTTAAATAAATTCATTTATCAGTTATTTAAAATGTTGGAGTTTAATGATATATATTAAAATTATTCGATTTTGTACCAGGAATACAAAATTCTTATAAACAAAGGAATAGATTTATTTAAAAATTCAACTGAATAATTTTCATGATATTCATTACAAACTAATGTATTTTTTTTCTGAAATTTTGCAATAACTTTCCGTGAACATTAATATATCCTTCCTGTAATATTCTGTGAAAGGCTGCAGGAAGTTTGAATAGAATCTTCCGCAAAATGTTACTGCAAGCTTTCTGCAAGATGTAAAGTAATCTTCCAAATAACATTCGGATATAACTTTTCAGAAGCTTACTGAAAGCTATTTTGTAATATTCCATTTGGCCCTCATGGAATATTACATGTAAGCTTCCCCAAACCTTCTGTAAGGCTTACATAAAAGATTCCAATGGAATTTTCCTGAAACTTTTATTTAGCTTCCGGAAAGCTTACAGGAAATCTTCCTGATAAGTTACTAGTAACCTTCCGTAAACAATAAAATATTTTTCCTATAACATTTCACTGAAGGCTGCAGGAAGTTTGAATGGAATCTCTCACAAGATATTACTGGAAGCTTCTTGCAAGATATAATGTAATCTTCCAAATAATGTTTCTGTAATATTGCATGTAATCTTTCCGAAAGCTTACTGGAAGCTATTTTGCAATGTTTCATTTAGCTCTCATGGAATATTACATGTTAGCTTCTCTGAACCTTCCGTAAAGCTTACATGAAAGATTCCAATGGAAGCTTCCCGAAACTTTCATTTAGCTTTCGGGAAGCTTACAGGGAATCTTCTTGACAAGTTACTGGTAACCTTCCGTAAACATTAAAATATTTTTCTTGTAACACGCCGTGGAAGGCTGCAGGAAGTTTGAATGGAATCTTCCACAAAATATTACTGGAAGCTACCTGCAAGATATAATGTAATCTTCCGAATAACGTTTCTGTAATATTGCATGTAATCTTTCCGGAAGCTTACTGGAAGCTGTTTCGTAATGTTCCATTTAGCCATCATGGAATATTACATGTAAGCTTCACTGAACTTTCCGTAAAGCTTACATGAAAGATTCCAATGGAAGTTTCTCGAAACTTTCATTAAGCTTCCGGGAAGCTTGCGAGAAGCTTACATTGGAATCTTTCTCGAATCTTTCGATGGAAGCTTCCCGAATCTATCGTTCTATGTGGGATAAAAGTATTATTTCTAAATAAATTAAAAGTTTTATTTTTATTGCTAAAATATGTTAGAGTAAATTGCTCCGTTTTTAATAAAATTTATTATAATTGAAAATAGAATAAATAATAAATAAAAGAAATTTTGTTTAATCAACTTATTATTTCTTAATAAGTTGATTGAAAATGAAGAAAATAGTATTTATTATTTAATCGATTTTGAATATATATTCCAACCATATAAATTTTCATTATCATAGACGATCTTAGACTCCTATTTATATACCTAACTTAAGTAGCGGTTGTTACTTAAACCTGATTCTGTCTTTGTCGCTCCATGATAAGAATAAATGATAGATGATAAAACCGTTACTTGAGATCTAATAGCTAAACTGGAAAAAAATTTCGTTGTAACGAAAAAAATTTTATTGTATCGAATATATTCTTTCGGGCTGTTACATCCGCATAATCACGGATGTATGAAAAATCATTTTTTTTTAAAAAAGGTCTTTTTATTATTTTTATTTCTTTTCAATTAATTTTTTTATTTTTAGCTGTAGACAGATAGTTATGTTTATTTGCAGTTCTCTCCTTGAATAATATTAATAAATACATATAAGTAAATAAATAAATCTTTTAGTAATAAGGAATATGCTGTATTAAAAAAATAAATTTAATTTCTTGTAATAGTCTTAAGAGAAAAGCAGTAAGTTCGCTCGCCGTATACGCTACCTCATCATTTTTAGGCGTGATAAGAAGATATCTTCTGCCACCCAATGTAAGATTTTAAAGAGTTTCTCACGGCCGAACTGACCAATGGAACTCTTTTAAATTTTGACAAACTTGCATTTTTATTTCTAGATTTGTACCTTTCTTTCAGAGAAAAATAATTTTAATAAGTCAGTCTGCAGCCAGTTCTCCCAAGCAAGAGTACAAGCAAAAGAGAGAACCTCAATAAAAAACTTGTAAACTCGCGCCGAATTCTACTACGCTATTAGTTTTTTTTCTTGTTGTTTCTTAAATTGATTTCTTTTACAAAAAGAAAAAATCAAGCAACGCAAGTTCGGAACGCGCTTAAATCAACGAGCTATTTTCTTTTTCGCTAGTTTATCTCTTAATATACGCGACGTACTGTGTTTAAAATATTTCTGCAAAATTTAATCACAAAGTGCCAATAATTAATAAAAAAGGGGAATTTTAACAAAAAAAAAAGGAACTGCGCGACTCACCTCTTTTACGATTAAATTAAATAAAACAAATGTAAATCACCAACATTCTGTATGTAAATAATAAACCAATCTACGGAGAAAAAGGACATTTTTTTGAAAATTTTTCGTAACTGCGCGATTGAACTTACAGCTTACCAATCAATTTAACAATAAGAATAAGTAAACAAATTGCGCAAACAATAAAAAAATTATAATTACAAAATATTCGCTAGTAATCGCACAATCGACTTGTTTATGAACTGTAAATCAAAGTTCTATAAATATAATTATAAAATATATTTTCCGAATCGTGCTAGTGAAAAAGCTCAATTCAATAAATAGATTTTAATTAACTAGTTCTTGGTTATAATTTATTTAACAACCCAACCAACTACAAGCAGGCAACCAGAGGGGAGTACCACGCCACATTTCAACATCAATCAACAAAAATTTAAGTTATCTACGACCACGCAGCCAACCCATAAAAAGGTAAGTGATTCGGCTCCTCTACCCTGCATACGAGACAAGAAATATCTCATGATTGAATATAAAGTCTGAGTAAGCCTATTTCAACATCAATCAACAAAAATTTAAGTTATCTACGACCACGCAGCCAACCCATAAAAAGGTAAGTGATTCGGCTCCTCTACCCTGCATACGAGACAAGAAATATCTCATGATTGAATATAAAGTCTGAGTAAGCCTATTTAAGGTGACCGGACATAACAAATGGTGACAGCGGTGGGATATTTCTTGTCAAATAACTAATAAACACTAAAAAAAATTTTTTTTTATTACTAGCAACCTGCTTTTTTATACTAATTAATTACTCTCGAAATGCTCTCTATCACAGGGAAACGCTAAATAATATTAGACAAAATACTTGTTTTAGATGAGCATAGAGTAAAGATTTTTTTCGATCTGTTAACTTATTTATAAGTTGATAAATCAAAAATAAAATCTAATAACGCCTTTCTTATTTGAAATTCATTGTTCAAAACGTTCTCTATCGCAGGAAAACGCTAGGTAACTAGACAAAATACTTGCCTTAGATGAGCATCGAACATTTATTTCAATTCTTATTTATTTATACATAAATTAACAAACAAATCAATAAATCTAACATTAAGTAAAAGTAAATACTTTACTTCTTTCTGTTTCTATAACTAAAATTTTTCTGAAATAACAATCTTTACCTTACAAATAACTAAAATAAAAACTTAGTCAATCAGCTTATCTAACGCAAGGCGTAAGATTAAACTAACGCTTATACATTTGCTTTAATTTTTCCTATACTACTTTTTCTTATGTTAATATAAAGTGAACCATTTTTCTTTCTTCTTTCTTTTTTCATTTTTTTTTGTTTTTTGTTTCTCTTCTTCTTTCTTTTTTTTCCCTTTCTCTGACACGGTTTACAGTTTTTGAGCCTCACGGCATAAAACTCGTAAATTATTTTTTTATGCTTAACAGCATTTAAAAATTTCTGGTGGAGAGTAAAGAAAAATTTTTATTAATCATAACGTTTTATTTCTTGAGGGTTTTGAAGGTCTTGAGCCTCACGGCATAAGAATTGCAATTCGCCATTTGTGCTTAACAGCACGAAGGGCTCAACCTGAAGATAATAAAAAAGGGAAGAAACAAGTTGACCCAATATCTGAAAATTTATTTTCAATTTTGGGCTTGTATCTATTGAGCCTAACGGCATATAGTGCTAGTTCTCTTTTATCGCTTAACAGTGGCAGAAAACTTGGAAAGAGAAAAGAGACAATTAGGTGTTGGAGCAACTTTTCTCTTATAAATATTTTTTTTTCCTCCTTCTCTCCTTTTTTCTTTTCTTCCTCTCTTCAAATAATCATTTTTTTTTTTTTGGTTTTGCTTTTTTCTTTTTTTCTGCTTTTCTTCTTATTACTCCAGTGTATGACAGATAATAAAAGGAGAGGCCTTGGCCCTAAGATAAGGCAAACAGCAGATAAGCTAAGTCTGCAAGGAGAGGCCAGAGCGCGGTTTAGAGGGTGGGTCAAAGAAAACGACATTGATCTAGAGCCACAATTTCTACTACCGAGAAAGAAAATCGGCCCAAAAAGGGGTTTAGTCGTTAACCCATACGTAATAGACACGCCAGCTAAATATTTAATAACTCCCCCCCGGATACGACAACCGCAACAACAGTGCGTTGTAATCGATTTGAGTCTCGAAGAAGTACAACCCGCACCAGCTACACTATCACCCTTGCAAGTTGACCAAGCCGGTCAACATATGCAGTCAGAAAATAATCTAATTACTATCGATTGAAAAAATTTTCTTATATCGCGTTTCCTTTTCTTCTATAAGTAAGGAGTATTTTATTTAAAATTTTTTTTTCTTCTCCCTTTTCTCAAAATTAACCTAAGAAATCAATCTTTATATATATAAATAACAATTTATAATAATAATTGCATAAGCAATAGCCTATTTTTAAATAGCTTAGATTTAAAATATCTTATAAAATGGCTACCGGAGGAATTGACGACAAAGATTTGACGCTCACCAAAGAGGAGTTAAGACTATACGCTAACAACTTAAAAGAACGCGAACAAAGAATTAAGGATTTAGAACAAGCGCTTGAGAATCGTGAGAAGAAAGCCCTAAGTGAGGCAGCACGGTTAAAGCAGGAAGCGATGGACTCATTGAATGTAGAAAAGGAACGCGTTCAAATGCTTGAAAAGGAACTCGAAAAAGAAAGAAAACGCCGCGAAAATCTTGAAATTACCATATCGGACACTGCCTCTAGTGTATCAAATTTTCCCTTAGCACAAACTAATAAAACAGATTTGGGGTCTCAAAATAAAACGAATTCGAGGTTAAAGCCAATAGACGAAGCCGAGGAGTCGACAGAGTACGTGATAACTCAATTAGAAAAAATGCGCCGTGACATAGATAGAATGCGTGTAACTCGCTCAACGCACCCCGCACCGCAAGCACAGCAAACATTATCACCAGACCCAGCATCAAGATCTTATAATAACTTAGCAGAACCACAGAATTCATGGACTGTGTCACCAAGCATTTACATAAAGGAGGCCTTTAACAGCATACCAAAATTTGACGGAACAAACTTAATACCTTTTGTCAGAGCATGCAAACGCGCAACTCAAATAGTTCCACAGTACCTTGAGAGAGAGTTAATAAAGTTAGTGAAAAATAAACTCGAAGACAAAGCGTATATTGCATTCGAGCACAATAACTTCGAGACACTGGACGAATTCGTCGATAGACTAAAATCCGTTTTTGCCCCCACAAAAACTCTAAACAATCTAAGAGGTAAACTTGACCAAATTTATAAGGGAAGGAACGAGTCTCTGCTTAATTTTATTACACGAATCGTTGACCTTAAAGAAGCTATTAGCGATTGAAAACGTTTCAATATCAACAATGAATTAAATCGCGACGAACTTTCTGAAATCGAAGGAGATATAATCGAAGGATTTTGAGACGGCTTACCGCCGAAATTTAGGCAAAGACTTAAAAACCCAGCAAGCTTAAGAGGAGGTCACGTATCTCTGTCCTTTTCTAAATCAAAAAATTGAGTTTTTTACACGAACTAACAACTTTAGCAAAAAATGAAGAGAAAGCCGCATCTCGTAATAAAAAAAGCAATATTTTCTTTGATAAGAAAGAATTAATTTTATTGCTTCGTTTTTAAGAAAACCTTGAAAAACCAAATTGTCCACCCTAACCTCTATGATTTAAGTTTTTCAAGGTTTTCTTGAAAACGAAGCAATAAAATTAATTCTTTCTTATCAAAGAAAATATTGCTTTTTTTATTACGAGATGCGGCTTTCTCTTCATTTTTTGCTGAAGTTGTTAGTTCGTGTGAAAAACTCAATTTTTTTATTAGAAAAGGACAGAGATACGTGACCTCCTCTTAACTCTGAACGAAGTATTAGATGACGCAATCGCGGTAGATAAGCAGATTGATAGGGACAACTTAAAGCATGGATATAAGATCAACGAAAGAAATAAAAATCTTTATGAAAGCAGACGAGATATGAACGAAGCAACAGCTGTAAAACCAGATGTGCCACGAGCAACCACATCTAATCTAGGGAGATACAACCAGACTAACAACCAATCAAATGACAGAAGCAAAAGTCATAATAACAATTACCAGATAAAAGTATATGCCTATTGCAAAAACAGAGGTCATGTAAAGGAAGAGTGCCGTAAATTAAAATGGGTCAAAGAGAATCAACAAAAAAACGAGACGAACGCTCCAGCGAAGGGCGCTCCTGGAGCGACAACCGAGAAAACGCATCCAGTGAACGCGATTGTAACAGAACTCACATCTACACCGTCAACTTAGAAGAAACAACGCCAATCGTCATCGTGGGATCCCCACAATTTTTACAAAATTTCGTTGAAGCTATGGTTGATTCAGGTGCGCAGCCCAATATAGCCAAAATAGGCATTTTTAACGGAGACGTAATGGTTAACGAATCAAACCGACCATTGTTAAGAGGAATATCGGGAACCCATATACCTTCGATTGGTACATGTGTCATTGACATACACGGATCCCCAACAGAGGTCATTATAGTCGCCAATGATTGTCCGATGAAAACAGAAGCAATTATAGGTTCAAACTTCTGTGAGCAGCACGGTGCAAGCCTCGATTTCTATCAAAAGGCACTAATTTTTGAGGACAAAACCTTGTTTTTCATAAATTTAAAAGACGTTTAAGGGATACCTGCTCTAGCAACCGAAATATACGTTTCCCCTTGAATAACCCAGAAGAAGAATATGGCTATATTAGGAAAATAAAATTTAACGAAAAAGGCATAGTGGCAGGAATTGTCATGGCAATCAACGACGGAGGCTATGTTGACATAGAAGTATTCAATACCAATATCTTTGATATCGACCTAAAAATAACACCGCTAACTCTAGCACCAACATAGAAATATTATCAGCATCGTAACGAGAAAATTTTCATATACAAAGATAGCACTCTCTTCGTGGATACAGAAGATATAAAAGAAATTAACGTAACGAATCAAGCACCTTCTCTTGTTTATATGCAAGCCAATGCAGATGATGCAAGGTCAGCCGACGAACTAATCAATGACTTAATTACTTTCGAATATGGTAAAGAATACGATCGATTTTTTCAGAGACGCTACTCAGACAGTACTATTTGCTAATCTTCCGAAGAAGACCTTCAAATTCAAGAAAATATAATTCCTAAATCTAAGGTTCCTGTGCAGATGTTACCCAATTCTGCAACGTCATGCGTTGAGTCCGAAAATGCTTCGCGCGACACGGTAGACGATGATGCTCCGAACTCTATCGCAAATCTAATCGAATCCCCCGGCCGAAATCCAAAACCATCGTTCGCAAAATCTGAAAACGCCCCGCGCAACACGGTAAGCGACGGTTATAATGTGCAACATAGCACCTACGAGACTTATGCTAAGCCCGAAGAAGCTCCGCGCAACACGGTAAGCACAAGTCTATCAAAAGGGGAAATTGAAATATCAGATGACGAAAGCACAGAAACCACTGAAGAAGATGTGATAATTCGAGATTTCCTTCCAGGTGAAAATTTGCTGGACTATATCGAAATAAATAAAGTGAATCAACCAATAGAAACTTATGTAAATTACGCTGATATAGAACCATGCATCAACAGAACTATTTTAGACATGAATACTGTTACCGAATTCTACGCCAAGCCATATAAAAAGGATAATCGAAGTTCAAAACACAAAAATTTTGAGCGAGTATACAATGCTGACGTTAGAAACAGAACAGAATGTATAATAAACGACATACCTAAAAACCATATAGCGGAAGAAAACGAAGCAAGGCTGCAGAAGCTCATTGAAAAAACTGCTGATGTTTTCTATTTGAAGGGAGAACCCCTTTCTGCCACTAACATAATCGAACATAAAATCGAAACCTACGACGAAGAACCAGTGAACGTAAGACAGTATCCAATACCACACAAATTGCAAGAAGTCGTTTACGAGCAAATAAATAAATTGTTAGAATCAGATTTAGTCGAAAGAAGTGAATCGCCTTTCAACAGCCCTCTCTGGGTTGTCAAAAAGAAAGACGATGTTGAAAGGAAGCCACAGTGGAGAGTTGTAGTCGATTTCCGAAAATTAAATGAAAAGATCCAGCTATACCCACATCCGATCCCATATATTACACATTTAGTCGAGCAGCTCGGCGGGGCTCGCTATTTTATCGTCGTGGATAGGTATTCAGGTTTTCATCAGGTGATGATTAGAGAAGAAAACCGAGAGAAAACTGCCTTTTCTACTCCTTATAGTCACTTTCACTTCAAAAGAATGCCTTTCGGAATTTGAACAGCAGCAAGTACTTTTCAAGAATGAACCAATAAAATATTAGGGCATAAACCGTTAGATCTAAGCTCGAAAGGAAAAGGAAAGCTAGGATATATTGATGACGTCATACTGTTTGCAGAAAATCTAAACGATCTAGACGAATTATTTCTGGAATTTACAGAAACTTTAAGGAAATCTAACCTAAAGTTAAATCCCTTAAAGTGCCAATTTTACGAAACATCAGTGACATTTCTTGGTCACGAGATAAGTCATAAAGGCATGAGACCAGACCCAAATAAGACCCAAGCTGTTGAAAAATTGCCTCGTCCACGAAATGTCAAGGGAATACGCCAATTTCTTGGTCTGTGCGGATATTATCGACATTTCATCCCAAATTTTGCAACGATCGCAAAGCCATTGACAAACCTTTTAAAGAAAGCAGTTGCTTTCAATTGGGCAGATGAACAGGAAATAGCTTTTCAGACGCTCAAAAACTGCCTAATTAATGAACCAATTTTGCAACATCCAAACTTCGAAGAGGAATTCTTTGTAACAACAGACGCCTCAGACTACGCAGTCGGTGGTGTCCTATCTCAAAGGAAGAAAAATTCAGATTTACCTGTAGCTTACGCAAGCCGATTGCTTACAAAAACCGAGATGAATTATAGTACTATCAAAAAGGAACTACTCGCAATGCGATTTTGCGGTAACCAATTTGACTATTGTCTGATTGGCCGACATTTTACCTTTATAACTGACCACCAACCTCTCGTTTGGCTGCACAAAATAAAGGATTGTACATCTAAATTAAAAAAATGGTATTTTGAATTAAGAGACAAATTTGACTTTATAATCAGATATCCTCCAGGAAAAATTAATTTCGTGGCCGACGCGCTATCACGTAATCCTTCGGATAACGAAGTGCAAAATATACGCGAATCAGAAACTAAAGAAATCATTAAGATAATGTCCGAGGAAAACACATGTAAACCGGTCTATGAAATAAACGCTATAGAGTCAATCGCGACTGAAACACTGTTTAAAAAGAATGACTTTTTAGCAGCAAGAAACAGTAAGGACAGTTTTTATTTGTGCCAAAGCAAACAGTACATTAAATCGAATAATAAAGTAATATCTATACAATGGTTAACGCGCCGAGACGGAGACGAACATATATATCCTTTTGACTATGACGACAAGGTACCCTTCGACAGCATACTAACAAGCGTAAAATTGAATTAAATCGAGCAAGACAGTTATCAACTACCAGCCTACGAACTGTCACGGACGCTAGACATCCTTAAGGAATCTTTAGGAGCTACAGCAAATAAACCACCCAAAGACGCCTACGTGACTGACGATTCTATGAATGAGAATACAAATATTTCTGAGGATCATCAATCGCTCAGGGACGAATTACATTCAAATCCGTCCAGGGTGAATGAAGCTCCTCTATCTGCTGAGTATGAGATAGATCGAGACGAATCAAATCGACCTCAACCATCACGAAATATAATCGAAACGAGAGATAACTTTCTCGCGCGGGAGCGAGGAGCATACTTTTTCCTTGAGCGCAATATACATTTTTTTCATACCCCTAGCCTAAAGTTCGTTTAAAAAATAATAAAATTACATATATTTATGTGATAATACATTTTTTACAAAATAAATATTTATTCAACATAAATACATTTTCCAGGATTATTTCGATTACAAAATATATATTTATTTATATAAATATATTTTTCAATTTAACGTTAAACAATTATTTGTGATATTTATTATCTGTTTTGTTACTACAATTATTTATTATCAAATTGTGAATTTCACAATTGGCTGATTCCATTTCAAATCGAACAGTCAGTATACACTCAAGTCACCAATTACTGCGCTAATGGAGTATGTTATTCTACCCTAAAAATAAGGGTATGCGTATTTTTTTATTTTGCTGAAATATCAAAATTGCATCAGATATGCACTTTTGAAAATTGCATACAAAAACTAAATGTTAAAACTGAAAATGTTGAGAATAACTTTAGAGGGCTATCGTTTTACCAATTTTTAATGAATTTTGGTAAATCTTATTTTGTTTTATTATGTTTTAAGCCCTCTTTAATTCAGTGCAAGAAATTTCAAAAAAGACTAAAAAATGACCAAGATATGTGCATTTTACCAAAAAATGCACTTTTTATGCACATGCATTTATCTCGAAAAACCCATTTTTTTTTGCTGAAATTTTTTGTGCTCATAGAGGACCAAATTACCTATCTAATGGTACTTGGTTGATCCCGTACTTATTTGTTTGAAGTGAGAAAAAAAATTCACAAATTTTATTGGTGAAAAATTTTTGTATATACGTTCGAAAGTCTTAAGCAATGTTCATTCCAACGCTGTCGCATGCTTCGCTCATTATTTGTTTACCATTGTATGTATGTATATATCATCAATAGTGATATATATATATATATATATATATATATATATATATATATATATATAGAAAATTCGTAATATAAAAATAAATATTAAAAAATGGAAAATAATAATTCTATTCGTGTATATCTATATTATGTATGTTTCGATGTACAGACAATAGGAGGCTCATTCGCGGACAAATACCTCGCGTATCCAAAACGGTATATTAGAATTGTTATATACAAGCTAGTTATTCTTACGTCTGCTTTGAAAGGTACTTTTCGGACTTGTGAAAGAGTAAACAAAACTCTGCAATTACGATGTCCGAAATTCACTCTTCTACAAGAATTCGATGTCCCGATTTTTTTCAAATGCATAAGAAGGTAGTTTATAAAAGCAGAAATTTACGTTTTAGACCGTTGGAAGATTTGGCCATTAATTTAGCACAGCTTTATCCAGATTTAAAGATACTGCCCTCTACTAATGTATGCAAAAATTGCCATGAACGCATATCAAAAATGATTTTAAGTGATCTTGAATCTACATCTGAAAATGAAATCACTGAACTTTTTAGCGGAAAACATGATGATTTTATCTCCAAGACACCCGAACGAATACAGGAATTAAACGAGAGTATTAATACAATTTTACCTCAATGCGTCTCGCTGCTAAAAAGAAAAACTGCAATACCTAAAAACTTAACAGAAAATTACGTATCTAAAAAGAAAAAATCTTTAATTTCAGCTTTTTCTGCTACTGTCGGAAGTAAATTAGAAGATGCGTATGGCATTTCAGTTGAATCAATAGAATCGGACAAAAGTTCGACTAAAAACTATTGGAACGAATTTGTAGAAAATTTTAAATCGGCTTTAGAAAAATGTTCTTCTGTTTCGGAGAAAATAAAACTTCTAACTCTACTACCTTCAAAATTAAGCAAAATAAAAATTTGCTCACTATTCTCGAATATAAGCGAGTATATGATAAATAAATCAAGAAATCTCGTGAAAAATAAAAGAGTTTATTCGGAGCCAGATTCATATACTGGTCATCCTATTGATGAAAATACAAAAAATATCGCTATGGAATATTTTTTAAATGATGATTTTAATTGTAGTAGACAAAGTCCAAATAAATCTGATGTTGTTACTGTTAAAGTTAATTATACAAAAACTAAAAAAGTTAAACGGTTTCTTACTCGAAGCTTAAAAGAAACATATAGTCAATTAAGACAAGAAAATCCAAACTTACAAATAGGAAAATCGAAATTCTATAGTCTAAGACCAAGTTTCGTCATAACAAGCCCTGTAAAGGAAACTCGTCTTTGTGTACATTGCGAAAATTTTGAACTGTTTCTTATAAGTTTATTTCGTTTTAGAGGCGATAATAATTCTGAATTAGATTTAATTCGTTCAGAAATAACTAACGCAATGTTGTGTTCTGAACCATCTGATTCGTGTTTCTTGCAAGAATGCAATTATTGCCCCGGTAGTGAGGGTATCACATTAAAATTGTTAAAACTGAAAGAAAATTGTGAAGATAAAATTACATTTGCTTTGTGGGATAATGGTAATCTTATCAAACAAATAGTAAGCTTATCAGTTTTTAAAGAAAAATTTTCAATCTGCGCACTAAAAGCAAGTACTCACGTATACATAAAAAATATTCAACGTGAAGCTATAAAAAAAGAAAAAGAAGAAGGTAAAGCTGATCCTACTAAGTTAATTATCCACGTTGATTTTGCAGAAAATTGGTCTGTAATAAATAATAAAGCGGTTCAGGGAAATCATTGGGTAAATAAACAAATTTTTATTTTTACTGCAGTCTGTTACCAAGGAGAGATAACGCAAAGCTTTGCGATCGTTAGTGACGACAAAAAGCATGATACTGCATATGCGCTATTAGCAATAAATAAAATTATCGATCTTATGAAAAATGATTTAGTTACTAAAGTCACTATTATATCAGATGGAGCTGCAAGCCAATTTAAAAATCGTTTTCAGCTACATGAATTCAAACATTTTTCTTATCAAATGAAATGGTTATTTTCTGCGACTGGTCATGGGAAAGGAGCCGTTGATGGAATAGGTGGGCTTCTAAAGCATTATGCTACTTCACATAACTCAAAAAGAGTTCATGAAGAATCGATACAAAATGCTGACGATTTTATAAATTGGGTTCAAAAGTACACCAGTGCAATCAAAATCATATTATTACCAATAAATGAGATTGAAAAATTTAGAAAAGAAAAAAATATTGAATGGAGTACAGTTCCTAAATATAATGGGATTCAAAAAAGTCATATGTGGTTAAAACAACTTGGGGAATTCAAATCGCATATATTTGTTGGCAGAACAGCTATACATGCACTGAATAAAGTGAAAGACAAGAAAAAAAAAGTCAAACGTCGTAAGGCTACACTTAGAACTAAAAATAATAAGTGCAAAAATAAAAAAAAGTAATTATTTATAATTATATTTTTGACGCATCCCAACAGTGAGAGGCAAGGGGAACTCACTTTAAAAAAAGCACCCCGAAGGAAACAGAAACCTTCTACGTCCACGTCGTTGTTCCTGGGTAATGCTAAAAGAAGGATAGTGTTTAAATCTACATTGCTTCAAATTTCCGAACGTATATACAAAAATTTTTCCCCAATAAAATTTGTGAATTTTTTTTCTCGCTTCAAACAAATAAGTACGGGATCAACCAAGTACCATTAGATAGGTAATTTGGTCCTCTATGAGCACAAAAAATTTCAGCAAAAAAAAATGAGTTTTTCGAGATAAATTCATGTGCATAAAAAGTGCATTTTTTGGTAAAATGCACATATCTTAGTCATTTTTTAGTCTTTTTTGAAATTTCTTGCATTGAATTAAAGAGGGCTTGAACATAATAAAACAAAATAAGATTTACCAAAATTCATTAAAAATTGGTAAAACGATAGCCCTCTAAAGTTATTCTCAACATTTTCAGTTTTAACATTTAGTTTTTGTATGCAATTTTCAAAAGTGAATATCTGATGCAATTTTGATATTTCAGCAAAATAAAAAAATACGTATACCCTTATTTTTAGGGTAGAATAACATAATCTATTAGTGCAGTAATTGGTGACTTGAGTGTATACTGACTGTTCGATTTGAAATGGAATCAGCCATTTAGAAAATGATACACATGTTTTTTGTTCATTTCAACTATCAATATTATTTTCAATGCTTATTTTTCTCTTCTTAGAGTTTTGTTTTTCAAAATTAGTTTAGTAATTTTCATTTAAGAAGAGGTGAGGTCGAAATGTAATTGTGTTCTTGACGCAATTTTAACTCAATCTAGATTCACTAACAAGTTTTTTGAAATTGTAGCTAAACGATATTAATTATTGAATGTAATTAATATTTATTGATGAGACACAACTTTTAATAAAAATATTCTAAGTATATTGTAAAAATGCTAACGCAAACTCTTCAAAGCTACGTAGCTTTAACAGTTTGCATCGTTCATAAGAGTATAGTTGTGTACACAAGAGAATCATGAAATATCAAACGCGCATGCGCATGCTTATAAAACCGACGACTGAACGCAGTACTTTTTCCTCTGTTCAGAGGAAAAGACGTACGAACTTTAGGCTGGGGGATGTGAAAAAATATTTTCATGCATACAAAAAATATTGCGTATTAATTAATTTCTGCGTACCAAATAGAAGTAACTATTCATTGATTAAATATTGCCTTTCTTTAAAAATATATCTGAATTTTTCAAGCCTGAAAAATATTTTTTTGTAGAAGAATATATTATTTTGAAAACATGAAACATTACTTTTAAACATAGAAATAATTTTTCAACAAGTTCTTCAGTTATATTTTCTTCATTCTGACAATTATTTTTTTTCAATTCGAAATCCTCTTTGTAAAGAAATGTAATCAATTACACCGCTTTTTTAAACACACATTCTATTGTTGAAAAGAGATAGGTTTATCGAAGTCATGAACTAATTTGTTTAATTTAAACATGGTGTCTTTAAATTAAAAAATTATTTGGCGTGAGATATTTTTTTCATTTTTATGTAAATATTATTTTAAATAAATATTACATTTTTTCAATAAAAAATATAGCATTGTTTTTAAGAAAGTTTTACTGACTTTCAACACTATTTTGGAAGTAACTAATTTCTTAAAGTTAATAAGATATTTTTCTAAATTCGAACATTTTTTTTCGAATATAATATTTTACTAAAGAATATTTAAAGGTTTTTTTTTTATTTTCAAAATTATTTTATGAATTTAAAAATGATTTTTCTTTGACTCGAAGAAATTCATTTCTTTGCACCGTATTTCTTCTATTCAAAACCACCTTCTTTAAAGTTAAAAAAACTTTTTACGCTTTGTAGTTACAAATTTTGCGTGAAATTCCGTGATAAAAGGAACATTTTCACATACTAATTTAATATTATTTCAAAACAATGTATAATAACTATTTTCATGGTGAAAAATAAGGCTTCCTTTTTTTTAACATTCTACAGTAAAAAATGAAATTTCATTTCGTTAATATGAAAGGACAAAGAAGAGCCACCTGTTCTAGGATAAATTTAGAACAAACGTGCCTGTTTTCTTTTAGTATCTTACAAATAACACATGTTTTTGATTAACAATCATTGATTATTTAATTACTTACTAATGTCAAATTATTTTTTTCTTTTATGCTATATTATTAAAAAAATCAATAATTTATAAAAAAATTATATGTTTTTATTACTATTTAGTTTTTAAATAACACTAATTTAAAAATTTGTTTCATGACAAAATATATAATAAAGTTGAGATTTAGATTAAAAAAGGACAAAAATAAATGACCTATTATAAAACAAAATTTTTAAGGGTTTGCTTTATCGATCAAATATAGTTTAAAAATAAATTTCGTTTTCTTTCCTACGAATAAATATCAGGATTGTTTGTAATCCCTACCGGAAATATAAAATGTTTAAAAATGTTTAGAACTGTTTATAAGTGCGAAATTTAGGATATTAAAATCGGTTATGAACAGTTTTCAACATTTTTAAACACTTTCCAAAAGTTTTGAAAAATTCGAAATGATATTAAACGGTGTTTAATAGTTTTGAATTTTTTATGTTAAAAAGTTATAGATTATTTTAAATATTCAAAATATTTCAAAACAATTTTAAATCAATATGAACTATTTTTTATTAACTTGAACAGTTTTGAATGGTTTCAAACAGTTTTAAATACCTTTCAACAATTTTAAACAGTTTTTAAAAGTTTTAAAAAGTTCGAAATAATTTCAAACAGTGTTTCATAATTTTGTGTTTGTAAAAATTTTCTTATATATATTAAAATTTATATAATATATACGAGAAAATGTTCACTTTAGTTTTAAATTATTCTGTATTGTCCAATACTGTTCAAAAATGTTTAAAACTGTTTATAACTGTTTTAAATGTCCCAAATTTCACATTTGTAAACTATTTTAAACAGTTTTAAACATATTTAAACAGTTTTGAATAATTTTAAACTATTTTAAACAGTAATGCACATTTTTTATTTCCACTAGGGATTGGAGATATCATCTTCTCCTCTATTTTATTGTCAGTGGGTCTCTTGATCGCTGTAGACTGAGACCCGTGATTTCACCTTACTCATTTAATTTTTATTGGCCAGGGAGAATTTGTAATTGGTTTTTCCTGGTCTTCTAGATCTATTTCACAGAGAAAAATTCAGAAAAACTTTTCCAAAATTTTCCCGGGGATTAAACTTTGGTCTACTACAGCATGAGCCAAGAGCCTCTCAAAAGAAGCTTTACACTTATTTTATTAAAGCACACAAAATCAAGATAGCTACTAAAGGCTCGAAAATATTAAGCTGTTAGATGGACTGTACACAAAGAATTTTACAAATATTTAAATGCATAAACACTAAAAATTATGGAAGCAAAAAAAAATTTGGTATTGAAAATTTTTAATAAAAAAAAATTATTTTATTAGCCAGCACAAAAAAAAAATCAGCCAAGACGCACTTTACGAAGCACAGTCACAGAAACGATTTGTTCTCTGACTGCGCGGCACGACTACGTGATGAAACGATACAGATATGAATATGCATACGTATAGATATATGTATATGTATAATGATGGCTCTATATAGTTGCACACTCGTAACAAGCTAAAGCAATACGTATTGACCAAATTCGTACTATGCTAAATGAATTGTGAACTACTACCTTTTAAGCTATAGCGTAAATTTACAGCGATTAAAATTCGCCACGCACGAAATGCTAAAGAAAATTGTTTTTGCGTTAACTTATGTAATGGCGACTAGAACTGTTTGTTCTACCGCCCGATTATTACAACTATATATGTAGATATATGTATATATATATATTAAATTACTAATCCAAAGCAAAAGCAACAAAAATTTATGTCTCTAATACAACAAAAAAATTTTCTTGATGCACTCTACAAGCTATAAAAAAAATTTATCTGTTTTTTTTTCAAAGCACGAAAAAAAAATGGTTCTTAATTGTCAAAGCACAAAAAAAAATATTTTAAATATTTTAAATTTAATTTTTAAGCACAAGCATAAAAAGAAAATAATGGCTAAAGGCAAACTTGCTGCAAGATAGAAAAAATTTTCTCTCTATACCTTACCAAGCGACAGCATCAAGAAAGGACAAGAGAAGAGAAAAAGAAAATGGCTGCCAGAGCGTCTCCTTTCAGCCTTGTCGTGTGTGCGTCGTTCGTAATGGTGACCACGTGGCAAACCGGAAACGCCTGAGTATTTATGAAAAAGTTCTGTTCACTCGCACAGACAATTGTCTCTCACTTTGAGCACGGTTTCTCTTTTATTTTACGCACAGTTTTTTTTTTTTTTGTTATTTAAGCACAGTTTTTTTTTTATTTAATGTTAAGCACAAGTTTTTCTCGTATTTTTAAGCCCTAATTTTTCTCTATTATTTTTAAGCACAAATTTTTCTCGTTTTAATTTTAATCACAGTTTTTCGCACAGTTTTTTTTTCTATTATTTTTAAGCACAGTTCTTTTTTTTTCTTTTAATCCCGTGATTTTAAACAAAAATTTTCACCGGAATTTTTTTCGACCCCACGTTGGTTGCGTCAACCTTGGGGATCAGGAGGTTGCACTAAGTGTTAAATAAAGATAATATGCAGAATCTAATTAATTGGATAAGAAAAGACTTTATTTTAATAACTATACAAGTATAGCACGCGCGCTCGAAATGGACGCCAACCGCGTATAGCGTACGCGACGCCGCTTGCACTAGCAAAGGAACTATCGGCAAGAATAAAAGCAGATAATTATATAAAAAAATAAACACACGCAAAAAGGGGCACGAGCACACAAAAAAAGTTATAATAGCATGAATGGGAAATAGCAATAGGACACGCACGAGATCGCCCGGCACATACGTCGCACAAATAAAGCAATAAATTATGCTATTTTACGTAGCACTAGAGCACTCGCAATAATACAAGGCTTGATTTTAAATACAATAAAAGATAAAGCTAATTCGTCTCACTCACACCAAAAATTATTATAGCACACACAAAAAAATATATTTGCAGCCGGTCGTAACGCTCTTTTTGCTTTGATGACGACAGAAAGAATGATGCAATGGCGTGTTTCTTCTGTCGACCAAGCTCATTGCTCTTACGGTACGCTGCGCGCGCCGCAAGAGAGAGACAAACGATCCTTAACGGACCCCAACTTAGCTACTCAAGTCAAGCGGCTTGCTAGCCATATCTGTGCACATTATACAAGCTTTATAAATTCGCGCGTGTGTACCAACGATCTTGGGTATGGTGTTACAGGTTAGACTCGCGTGGTCTGCTTTCCATCTTGCCAACAGTCGTATGCTCCTTTCTGTCGTCTTTATGCGTTATTACTATACATATAAGTAATATGGTCAATTTGCCATGTTACAACTTATAATACCTTCAATGACAAACTTTCTTGAAAGTATTTCTCCGAAAGAAAAGGAAAATACAAGAAAAAAGTATGTTAGAAACATAAAAATTCATTTTGGGAAAATGAGAGAGAAAAAAGGAAAACCATTTTTTTTATAGTTTTGGCTTACTCTCTGGAATTTGTAAGTTTGTATAGACCGTTTTTTCTATATATGCACTTATACGTGTCCTTTTGTCGCACCAATAGAGAGACTTGAGATCTCACCAAAGATGCACTCCTGTATATAAGCAGTGTGGTCTCACGAGAGGTATGATTTTTTTCATATAGGTTACGCGGTAACATTTTACTGCCTAAACCGAGTTACAATCACATACGATTTCTTCACTTAGAAAGAACTACTTAACAGGAAAAGCAATATTTTTCTTTCAGGTGAAAAGGAGGTTAAAAATATATGTAGACAAAAAAAAAACAAAAAAAAAAATAAAAAAAAAAAATTTTGACTCGAAATTTTAGCTGGGCTTTACACCATCTAAACTATTTACCAATCTATTACACTTGCCCGAATTCAAACCTATACTCTACAAAGATTTTTCAATAAAAAGCTAAAAAGGCATTGCTCTCCCGGGATAAGCACAATCCAATGCGGTATAAATTTTGAAGCAAAGATCAATTGCGTATAAACATGATAATACTCTATATAAAGTATCATTCACAACCACGTAAGTGGCTTTAATTGCTGCTTATGGTCCAACAAAAATCTGTAGTCGTTGCAATGTCAGATGTACAGCTCTGAGTCTTGTCTTTAACTTTTCCAGTGCTGGATTTATGTCACACGCAGTTTGAAAGTATTTACAAGAATAAAAATTAAAAATATAAAATAAAATCAATTTTCAGGTTAAATTTTTGAACAAGTGAAATTCAATATATTGTAACAGTCCACCGGGGATTCGGGTGGAAGTTTTCAATAAAGGTATATTATAATTAATGGAAATTAAATTTAGAGTCACTACTCAACTACAATGTTCAATTCACTGAAAGTTTATTAGTCATTATAACACTAATATCACTATGGGCGCCAGCTGCGGAACAACACGACAAAGAATTTTATAAAATGAATATTATACGCTCGCACGCACTACGAGCAACGCAAAATTAAGAAAAAAATAGAAAGATGGAATTGCTGAAGCTAAATAATAACCGCCACTCACTCACGAACTCACACAAGCAATAAAAAAGAAAAAGGAAGCTATACCAAGGAATTATTAACTAAGACGTATATTGATACGTAATTTCGTACGTAGTATAATAATTACAGTACTATAATTACAATATGATATGTTCGATAGTAAGAGTTGCGCTCAGGCACGCCGCTAGGAACAGTCTGTCTGTTCCGGCGTGGCTGAGCCCGCAGCAAGCTACAGTAAGCCCATGAGCTGCGCGCGCATCCTATATGCCCGCAATAACTGCTAGCTGTAATACACGCTCACGCGTGAGACTTGCCTAACATAGACGGATATACGTCATGTTATGCTATACTACATGAGTCAAAATACTGTGATGTTGCTTACTGCTAGTGGCAGGTGCAACCATCACGTAATTCCTTTTATATATAAAAAAAAGAATCTTAAATGAAAATTTGTTAAAATCCTACAGCCTGTGAGTGCTCGCGAGGGATAGAGAATTCAGACTTTACATAAAAATGTTTTGCGTTTCTCTATAGTGCGTATCGGTTGTAGCCAGGCTTACGCAAACCTATCTAAGGTCGATCTGTTCCTTTGCCTTGTGCCTTAACAGTTCGCAACTTTAGCTCATATCTACGGTGTAGCAGGAGTGCTAATACAAGCAATAGGTGTATGTGTGTTGATGCTATATCGCGCAGGCATATAGCTTCAGCATGGCCCAATAAATAATTATATTATAAATATGTTATAATTTATGCTAATTCGTAACAGGCAGCTTGGTTGCCTTGTTACATCCCCCTCTGCCAGATCGAAATTATCTTTTCAAAGAGAAGATAATTTCAGACACTGCGGCATCTGATATACGAAAGCTTAATGTAAATGGGGAAGAAAAAAAAAGGGTTATCACTATTGCAGTGTGAAAGAGAAAAAAAAATTTTTTTGAATAAAATTTCTGCCAATGCTTAAGCTTAATGCTTGTATTAAATAAACGCTGTATGTGTAAATGTTTTGTCTTCTTTCTATCTATATTAGCCTGACAACCATTCTTGATATTATTTACTATCTTTCGCTGTACAGAGTGATGTTTGTTATGTTGTTTCGTTTTTCAATTAGTTTTCTTCTTCTTGAAGTCATCATTGCTGCAGCTTGATCTTTTATGAGTAGTGTTAAGTGTAATGTTTTACGTGTACGCAATTCTAAAGTATTTAATATATATTTTGATATGGCTGGCTTATCCCAAGTGTTAAAATACAATAAAATATTTACAAAAAAAAAAATTTTATTTCTGCATATTTACACACATTTTTTCATATATGATTATGAGAACGCAAGAAAAATGTATTTGAATAATTATTTTATAAGACATACATACATATAATGAATTAAATTTTTTCGCAAAGAAAATACAAGTAAAAGAAAATCTATAACTTTACCTTGGCTCGCTTGGTGCACTTAAGACATGTATGTTAAATTTAAAAAAAAAATGTAAATTTTATTAGAAAACAAACAAAAACAAAAAAAAATTTTGAATTTTAATAAAGAAATTATGGTTGGAAAAAAAATACATGTTTAGCACCGATTCATTGACTTGCCAGCAAGTTATCTCTGGCAATGCCAGTAATCTCCTTCTTCATTTGCTTTTTGTTAAACCATCAGTTTTTTTCAGCGGAAGAGAGTATCATTTAAAAAAAACTTTGTTCTTTGCTTTACTACATTTATATGAATGATAGAATGATATGAAATGATTATAATTGTTAAAGCTGTAGGAAGGTTTAAATAAATACTGATTATTTTATTGTTGATACAATATATATATATATATATATATATATATATATATATATATATATATATATTAATATATAAGGAGGTTCTAGTATTTATACTTGTGCATTACGCCATTCATCTCTACAATTTGGGCAAGTTGGCAGTGTTACTCCAGGTTCTCCACATCCTCTACAAAATCTCCTTCTTTCTATTGGACACATCGTCCAGCTATGACCATCCTGGCCACAATTCCAACACCCTGGTCGGTCTGCACCTTTTAATTTTGAGGGCCTTGGCATTCCCTTTCGTGGCTGATCGTTGTTGGCTATTGGCCTTGGTATGTCTATAGCCGTTAATGGCGGAACGTTGGAGGATGTACTTATTCATTGTGTTGTAGGAGGGGGGTTAGTGTTTGCTGAAGGAGAGTTAAGGATAGGAGCTAAAGAAGGATAATAATGTGTAATAGAAGGATAGTTAGCGGGGTTCACGTTTAATAGTGATGGAAATATAGCCACATATACTCTGTGTGCATCGTTCTGTGAGAGACGAGGGACCTCGTCTAAGTTTAAGGTGGCTAAGTCACGCACTTTGACTTGTCTAGGAGTGAAGGATGAGTTAGGAGTTGGAGGTGTAGAAAGAGTTTGCTTTAAGGGTGATGTAGGGGTGAAGCTTAGTGATTGGTTTTGATTTTACAGAGTGTTAATCGCAGCTGGTGGCAAGGAAGGTTGGGGGGGGCGACTCGGTGCTAAATGGTTGTAGGCTTGATGTTCTTAAATTATCACATAGGTGGCGTCTCCCTCGAGTACAACCACGATAGCCTGGGCACCTGATGTTTTGGCCTTGTTGCTGTAATGTTTGCCCTGGTCGTCTCTCTCCTAAATATTCTTCTTTAATAGTTACGCCTCGGTCACGTCCTCTATCCATCGCTCGTCCTCTTACGGGGCCTGACTCGGCCACGCTTGGGCTTACTTGCTGCTGGTATGTGCTCAGAGCTCGGCCTCGGGCCCATGCTCTTCCTCTGCCTCTCACTTGAGCCGTTGCTTCGCTCTTTGCTTGCTGCATTTTCTATAATATTATGATTATGAACATTTTTATTTCTAGGTGGTATGTATCTTTTTAGGTCGTTGACATACACCCTGGTTTTTTTCCTATTGTCTAAGTCTTCCACCAGATAACGACCGGTTAACCAGAAAGCTTTGGCAATTTTAGCAGGACTAATATATATTGGTGCTAACTTGGCAGCAAATTTGTCTTCTGCTGAAGATTGTGCGTGGTTACGACGGTTAACTAGATCACTGGGTTCGAATTTTACATCTCTACGATTTTTATTATAGTATTTTGCTTGTCGTGTTGACATAAAAATGTTTTGCGTTTCTCTATAGTGCGTATCGGTTATAGCCAGGCTTACGCAAATCTATCGAAGGTCGATTTGTTCCTTTGCCTTGTGCCTTAACAGTTCGCAACTTTAGCTTATATCTAAGGTGTATGTGTGTTGATGCTATATGACGCAGGCATATAGCTTCAGCATGGCCCAATAAATAATTATATTATAAATATGTTATAATTTATGCTAATTCGTAACAGGCAGCTTAGTTGCCTTGTTACAATATGATCCCTACTGAAAAAAATGACATGAGATCTCACGATTGAAAATAAAAGGAGATCTCATGTGCCGCAAAATTTTATTTTTCCTGATGCCCGATCTCACGTGAGATCTCATGTGCAAAAAAATTAATTTTCCCGTTACTCAATCTTACATGAGATCTCACATGAGATCTCACGTGAGATCTCATGTGCAAAAAAATTTGATTTTTTTCTACACTTATAGTTGTAATCAATGTCAACAAATCTAAAATCTAAACTTTGGTCTATAATTCAATTTATTTAGATATATTAATAAAATTACGATTGAATGATTCTACACTAAATCTACAAAACAATCGTTATCTAAAGCATGCTATTACGGATTATGGTTTTAAACTATATTCGAGCATCATTATACTTGGTGATTGAATAATAATAGAAACAAATTTTTTACGAAGATTTAGACGTTATTTACAAGTAAGAGTTGAGATACTAGTCACTACAATAATGCCTATCGCCTTTTACACTCGAGAAGTCCATCACTTTTCAGTAAGGTCTCGAGCGATGCCGTTCGTATACAAAGGTTTGTACAGAATTTGTGTATTCACAAATTGAGTTACTCATTTCATATCGCAGACGAAATCATGTTTACGAGGCTCGGGGTGAGTTCACTGATTAATGACAGTTTTTCTGATCAAATGGTAGTGTCGTTCTATGACGCACGCTGCATCTGGTTTCGATTTATGGCATAACACGTCTTACCAATTGTTACACAATTTGCATGTCGCCGTAAAAACAGTTGCAGCTTTATTTATGTCTTAGAACATTATGACAAACTACCTTCAATGAACTGACAGTGACTTCTAGTGCGCGAATACGTATTTATAATATTAGTGTAATTATATAAATTAAGGGCATGGTGATGCTTCCCCTTTCTGATAATATTCCTGATCCAAGTTTATGTTTCACTTCAATAAAAAAATTAGTAGGATTCAACTTGAGTGCGAACAACCAAAGAAATCTACCAAATACTTAAAAAGTTATATACAAATTAGCAATTTATAGTATTTTGGGGTTAGGTTTGGCAACTTTGATATATAATTTGCGATTCAAGTTCATAAAAAAATAACAGCTCTAGAGGATTTTTTATTTTAACTAAAATAATGGTATTAATATAGCTAATGTTAAAATTTGTCAAAATTTAAAGAACAATCCGAAAAAAATAAAAAAGTAATAAATATCTTTTTAAATATCTTTTTAAAATCCCATGTGAGATCACATATGAGATCGCACACGAGATTGCATATGAGATGTCACATGAAATCGTCTATGAGATCGCATATGAAATCGAATGTATATTCGTTAAATTTTTAAAATTAAATAAATACTTGTGCGATCTGACATGAGATCTCACATATATTTATTTTATTTTCAAAATTCAACGAATATATATGAGATTTCATAGGCGATTTCATATGAGATCTCACATGAGAGTTCATACAATATTTTCAGTAGGAATGATTTTTCTCGGCTTGTTCTTAAAATTTATACATATTTACACTCTTCTGATTCTCATTTATTTATAATAAGTTCATACCTGTAAGTAGAATCGGTTGTAGCGCAGGGACTAAGGCTCTTGGCTCATGCTGTAGTAGACCGGCGTTTAATCCCCGGGAAAATTTTGGAAAAGTTTTTCTGAATTTTTCTCTGTGAAATAGATATGTCTCCATGATATCTCCAATCCCTAGTGGAAATAAAAAATGTGCATTATTGTTTGAAATAGTTTAAAATTATTCAAAATTGTTTAAATATGTTTAAAACTGTATAAAATAGTATATAAATGTGAAATTTGGGACATTCAAAACAGTTATAAACAGTTTTAAACATTTTTGAACATTTTTGAACAGTATTGGACAATACAGAATAATTTGAAATTAAAGTGAACATTTTCTCGTATATATTATATAAATTTTAATACATATAAGAAAATTTTTACAAACACAAAATTATGAAACACTGTTTGAAATCATTTTGAACTTTTTAAAACTTTTAAAAACTGTTTAAAATTGTTTAAAGGTGTTTAAAACTGTTTGAAACCATTCAAAACTGTTCAAGTTAATAAAAAATAGTTCATATTGATTTAAAATTGTTTTGAAATATTTTGAATATTTAAAATAATCTATAACTTTTTAACATAAAAAATTCAAAACTATTAAACACCGTTTAATATCATTTCGAACTTTTTAAAACTTTTGGAAAGTGTTTAAAAATGTTTAAAACTGTTCATAACTGTTTTAAATGTCCTAAATTTCGCACTTATAAAGAGTTTCAAACAGTTTTGAACAGTTTTAAACATTTTATATCTCCGCTAGGGAATACAAACAATTCGGATATTTATTCATATGAAAAAAAACGAAATTTATTTTTAAACTATATTTGATCGATAAAGCAAACCCTTAAAATAATTTCCATAATTCTTAGTGTTTATGCATTTAAATATTTGTAAAATTCTTTGCATACAGTCCATCTAACAGCTTAATATTTTCGAGCCTTTAGTGGCTATCTTGATTTTGTGTGCTTTAATAAAATAACTGTAAAGCTTCTTTTGAGAGTAGAAACTTAACTATAAAACTAAATAGTTTTTGTTAAGTTTTGAACCGTGTAGCACGATTACGTTATACCATACATATAATATTATTTTGTCTGTGCTAGTCCATTTTTTTTGTACCTTGCAATACCTACCCTTATAGCATCCTAACCATCCAGCATACATTCCTTTAAGCGATGCCATCTTAAGCGAGCGGGCTTAGTAGTAGTTTATTTAATTTGATAAGAACTCTTACCATCTATAGTGCGCTCTCTCATACCCACTGCAACGCGGTGACTATATCGACTGGAAAATACCGTCGGCTTATATAGTTCATTGTAGTTGAAAAATTTTCTTGCTTGACTTTAACGTTTTTTATTCACCTTTTCTTACGAATGAAAATTTTTTTTTGGGTGCTTCGGCTTACGTAATTAATTTTTTTTTGCTAACAAGATAATTTTGCAGTTACTTTGAGATAAAAATATTTGTTTTTGTTAAACTTGATTTGAAAGTTTTTATAACTTCTCTTAACGGTAATAATTTATTTTTCAACTGTTAATTTTCTTGCATTTGTTACGTAAATTTACTCAACACCTCGAAGACATAGTTTTTTTTCATCTCAGTGTGATTGTTAGATAATCGTGTGAGTAAAATTTCCTGCTGCGTTGACGTTGTCTGCTTTTAGGTTTTACCTTTTCTTACATCGAAAGTCCATTTGTAGACGCTGGCTATAAATTAACAGTTTTTTTTTTTTGCTTTTGTAGAGAAATAGTGCCATACGTAAAATATTTTAATATTATTATAAGACGCTTATTTTTTTAATTGAAAATTTTTTAATAATTTCTCTGAGTGGTATAATTTTTTTTGCTTGCTTTTGGTGAAAAATTTTTTTTTGTCTGTTAATTTAAAATCTGATTGCATAGCCTGTTGAAAATTTAATTTAACTTAACTAATAGTAGTAGAGTGCCTAAGCTTTAAAGTTAAGTTTATGATTTTTTTTATTAACTTTTTCTTAAAGTTAAATAAAATTCAATCTTGTTTTAATTTTAATCTGGAATTGCTGTACTGAGAATTTCCTTTAAGCAACTCTCCTGAGATAAGGTCTCATAAATAAATTATTAGCAACTTCTTTTTGTCATAGGCAAACTCTATATAGTTTAATAGCGTGAAAAATTCTTTTTTTCAATATGCAAATGGCGAAGCGACATTTAAACTTAGAATCCCTTTGGGTTTCGGCTGATTCGTGTCATCGGGACGTTTTTAGGGCGACTGACAAAATCACCAACTTAGCTGATCAACTTTCAGCCGATCAGCTGTTTGAATATAGGCGTAGAGGCGTTAGTATGGCGGGTTGTTTAGCTACCTTTAAGCACCGGGTTTTGAGATATGAGCTCAGGAGACATCTAGGCGAACGAAGCGCTGCTTGGAATGCACTAGTTGATGAAATCGCAGATGAGTCGCGACAAGAGTGTAATACGCTCCCCACAGGCAATTCCTCTACTATGTTGAACGAACAGCACGAGGCTCAAATGAATGTACAGGCGGACATTCATGCTATTGACGAGCCAGCACTGCCCACTGGTCAAACACTAGGAATGTATCGAGACCCGATAACTTTTAATAACTCAGATGCCACCCAATATTCAGAAGCGATGGATTTAACGTCAGCGGCCGCTCAAGGAAGTGCGCAACCTACTGTTTAACGCGTACAAGTGAGAATGTTGTTACCACCAATACCACCAATGCTAGCCCCTCTTCAATAGTCCCTTCGAGCCATTCGTATGGAGCAGCGAGCACCCTTCGTGCTAACCCGGCGACAGCCAACTAGGAGGACTTAGCTACGTACCAGGTCCCTATTCATACCCTTATACTCATGTACTTTCTTATTCTCATCAGTGGAGTCAGATTCCTCATATTATACTCCCTCCTGGATATATGCCCTGATCGCCGCCTCTGATCCCACCGCCACCTTTCCTTTCAGCTGTTCCAACACACCCTACGACTAGGCCAACGGTCTATAGGCCAAATAACCCCCTTGATGTGAATTAAGCTCATGCTTTTTCAGAGCCTTTTCCTTCGAGGATAAACACGTCATTGTTTTACCGTGAGAAACATACTAGCCAGATTTTTGCCAATTGGCATATTTCATTTAAAGGAGATCGAAGAAAGGACCCTGAATCTTTTTTGACAAATTTGCAAGAGTGTAGAGCAGCCCATGGCCTCACTGTGGATACGATTATTGGGGCGTTACCTGCAGTACTGGATGAAGAGGCCTATCCATGGTTTCGTAGAGAAAATCAAAATTGGCGCACGTTTGAAGATCTAGTCGAAGCTTTTCGCCTGCAGTTCTGCATGGAGGACGTGCAAGAACATCTTGAAATCGAACTAGATCGCAGAATGCAAGGCTCTTATGAAGATGTTAGTACTTATCTATCGAAATTGAGATACTTTATGGACCAAGTTCTTCCACTGATGACCTTAGATGAGCAATTGAATCGAGCCTACCGAAATCTGCATCCTAGCTACCGTCAACGAATTTACAGGGACCAGTTTAATAGTTTCACGGAATTGCAACGCCTTCGCAAGAGAGAAGAAACTCGCAGAGCCCAAGATAAAGCTTACCGGCCCCCTCCAGCCCCTAATGAGTCGTTATTTCCTACTACAGCTTGCACAGGTATTAAACAGTCTCGATTAAATAAAACTGCTCTTATTTCCCCTCTTGACTACACTGATGAGCAACAGCATCATGACCAAACTCCTGTGTTAGCTCCTGTCGCCAGTACCCATCAAGCACCTGTCACAAACCCTGCAGCTATCACTCAACCACAGAGGAAACCGGAACGTAGCAGAATTCAGCAGAAACCCGCTTTAAAAAATCCCAACGCGCGCTCTACTAATAAATCCGGAACTAATAATAATAATCGAGTCATGTCTTCCAACGACCAATCACGTACTCAAGGCCAAAATAGTGCAAATAAAAACCCGACCCTGATAGTTGAAGATTTCTGGCGAAAACAAAAAGAACCGTGTTTTAGGTGCGGAAAATTGGGCCATTGGTTGCGCGAATGCACTCAACCTTTAAAATTTTATGGTTGTGGACAACTAAATGCTCACATTAAAGAGCGCAAACGGTGTAATCTAGCGGGAAACGAACTACGGAGGGAACATTAAGAGTCGCTGTTTCTTCCGATGAAGCGCGTCAGACTCAACCGATTCTAAGTAGGCAATTTAATCCGTCCACATGCTCGAACAACCCCAACATCATAGAGCGAAACATAGTTCGGCCATTAGAAGCAGATCATAAGTTAGAAGAGAGCAATACGGCAGGCAGCCATTGCACCGTCGAAGAATCGATGAATATGAGATATGAGGAGCGAGTAAATAAAAATCGAGCAGAGCAAACGAGCAATACGTTCTAGTGAGAACATAGATAGCAAAATAGCGCGAACTGGGACAAATAACCCATGTCCTAATAATGATAATAATCAATCACGCCCATCCAACCCTTCTAGCAACTTAAAATATTCCCCTTTAGCAATGAGCAATGTAGCAGTCCCCAAACCCGTATCATTGATACAATAAAATATCAATATCACGGGTGAACCACGACAATTATTAGTCTTAAACCTCAATGGACGTAAAGTAAAGGGCTTGTTGGATAGTGGTTCTGTGCATTCGTATTTGGGCATGAATATAGCATCAGAATGGAAAGATAAAAGTACACCTCAGTCTACCTTTGTGAGCATTGCTGATGGTACTTCAGTTAATATGGATAGGCTGCTGCAGGTCACAGTAACGATAGATGACGATACACAGACCATACCCTTTAGAGTTGTAGAAAATATACTTTGCGAATGCATTTTAGGTATCGATTTTATACGTTTAATGAAAATTAGCATCGATTATGAGCACGATACCTGGTGCACCCCTAAAAAGATTCCTCATCACTCAAGCAGAAAAGAACCAAAAAAACCTTGTGTTAAATAACTTAATACCACCCACGCCTGAAGTACTAGGATTCACCAATTTAGTTACATACAAGATTGATGTTCAAGGACATGACCCTATTCGACAGAAAACTAGGAAATACTCACCGCAAATGCTGAAAGTTGCCCAAGAAGAAGTTGACCGAATGTTAAAAGAAGGTATCATAGAACCTTCAACTGGTCCTTGGAGTAGCTGCCCCGTTTTAGCTGCTAAACCAAATGGAAAATATAGGTTTTGCATTGATTATAGGCAAGTAAATGATGTCACAAAGAAGTTCGCCTATCCTATCAAAAATATGGATGATATTCTTGATAAATTAAGATGTGCTAAATATATTTCCAAATTAGATTTAAGTCAAGCTTACCACCAAATACCAATGGATCCTTATAGCAAAGAGATTACCGCGTTGGCAGTCCCAGGCAGAGGCCTATTTCAATTTAATCGTATGCCTTACGGCCTGATCAACGCTCCTGGTTCCTTCCAAAAAGTCATAGATAATTTAATTAAACCTAGCTGGGAACTGTACGTATTTTCCTATTTAGATGAAGTCATTATAGCAACAACCACTTTTAGCGAGCACTTACAACGGTTAAGCAAAGTCTTATTTTTATTTATTTATTTATTGAAAATCCTACACCGATTCAGCAAGGTAATATAGAAGAATGGACAGACAGAGCAAAGAGATTACCTGCTATACATGATCTCGTTAAGAAATATGCAGACAATGCAACGGCTCGTCAAGCTAAATATTATAATAAGAATCGACGGCATGTAAAGTTTGAACCAGGAGATCTCGTAAGTCGTAGGAATCATGCATTATCTTCGGCTATCGACAAATTTGCTGCAAAGTTAGCGCCAAAATTCATTGGTCTGGCCAAAGTTATTAAAATATTCTCACCGGTGGTATATCTAGTTGAAGACGTCGATACCAAGCGACAGACTAAAGTTTTTGTCAATGATCTAAGAAGGTATATACCGTCTAGACGACAACAACACCATAACACATTACTTTCTATTTCAGAAAATGCAACGAGCAAGGCCGAACAATCTGTACCAAATGAGACAGGCTGTACGCGTAGGACCCGGCAGAGGGTCGTACAACGACTTAACGTTTCACCCACCCCAAGAGGAAATGCACGTAAGCGTGGGAGGCCACCAAAATCCACGTTGCCAACGCACTAGGGCCTGCATGAGAGGGACTCGCCACTTGTGTGATGCAGAGGCTTAAGAAAATACACCTCGTACCCACGAGTATGATGAGAATGCACCGTCAGACTCTGCCACCCTTCCAGCTCCACCCCAATCCTCTCCAACTCCCATTACCTATTCAACCTCCTATAACACACCCCTACTACACTCACCCCCTATACCTCAAATACCAGCGCCAAATCCTACCCTCTCTCCTTCTCAAGCTGTCCTGTGTCTTCAATCAATCCTGCCATCCATTGCAGCCATCAACCCCTTCCAGCATCCCTCACGAAAATCCTATCCTGTCCCACTCAGTTATTCCGGTCACCAACTCACTCCTCCAACTCAAACACCATCTCCTTTTCTAGCTATACTCTCACCCTGCCCAACACCAAATACATCACAAGACCCTTTACCTATAATCCCTCCCTTAATGTCTCTAAAAATATCCCCTCCAGCTGTTATTCCTATCCCTGCCCTTCCAGCTCGTGATGCATCACCCACTCGACCTGTCGCTGAAGACGAAAGGTCAGATCGAGCAATCGGAGCCGCGAGACCCAATTGTTGGAGTTGTCAGGGAGACAACCATAATTGGACGGTGTGTAGAGCCCCCAAACGCACCTTCTGCCATGGGTGTGGCAAACCAGGCGTTACCAAAAGAATATGTATTAGATGTAGGCAGAATGAATTTCATTAAAATATAACCGAAAATGAGATCACCCTATTTGAAAAAAAAAATCTAGTTACTTATGAAACCTTACCCAAATCCATAACCCTTTCAGCTAGTCAAATCATTATTTACTTTTATTAACATTCTCGTTGTTTGTACTTCGTAAAAATGCTAAAATAACCTTTACTCATTCATTATCATTATCAAGCTCACTAAAATTGCTAACTGGTTGCAAAAATTTTTTTTATATACCAAGGCTCAAATGCTAGATTTACACAATATTTTGTTTTAATATATTTCTACATCATTATAATACAACATAAAAATTATCTTAACTCAATTTCATTCAACTCAAATTTTTTTTCATAGCTTGTTTTATTATAAAATTGCTGCAAAATAATAATCTTAAAACCCAGCATGCATCGACAGAGCATCAGAGCGTCATCTTTCAGTAAGTAGAGTTTGTTTTATAATCTAAATATTTAATATTGTTTTTTTGTATAATTAGTAAATAAATTAAAAATATTTTTTCTTTTTCTCTGAGTGTGAATGTAACAACATGTAAGAATGGGATATGAGTGTTTTTACTAAATAAATATTGAATTAACTAGATTTAAGAAATGTAACTTTTGTAAATACTAAAACTTCAAAAAATATTAATTAGTTGTCGAGTTATAAGATTTTTTACCAGGGCGCTACGTCTCTATGTTTTTAGCAATATATTTGCCATATCTCTGGTTCTGATTATCAGATTGACATGCAACAAAAACGATTTTTGTAATTTTTTTATTAAAGAACAAGTTTTCGCAGAGAAAATTACTGCATCTATTGTAGTTCAGAAACTATAGCCATTTAAACAATTAATTTGTTTATAACAAATTACTCAACCACTTGCGCGAAAAGCAAGTTGCGAATTCGGATTCAGCGGCTCAAAATACATATAAATCACTTACTTGCTTGGTGGGACCTTTAACTTCATACGAAACCCTCTGGGCGCCTAGACTATACAGCGCGAAATACTTACACTTAATTCAGCGGAAATAAAGTCAGCAGATACAGCAGAAGAAGAATGTCATATATACATTTTACACCACTGCAGATAACACCGGTTATCTTAATTTAAGCCCTACTATTTTTTATAATTAAACTTTCCTTTTTCATTTCTAGCTTGTATTTTTTTTTGCGTTTGACGAAAGTATCCGGTTTCACCGTAAACTTCCATGTATGTTACTTATATGTATAGTAATAACGCATAAAGACGACAGAAAGGAGCATACGACTATTGGCAAGACGGAAAGCAGACCACGCGAGTCAAACCTGTAACATCATACCCAAGATCGTTGGCACACAGGCGCGAATTTCGAAAGCTTGTATAATATGCACAGATATGGCTAGCAAGTCGCTTGACTTGAGTAGCTAAGTTGGGGTCCGTTAAGGATCGTTTGTCTCTCTTTTGCGGCGCGCGCAGCGTACCGTAAGAGCAATGAGCTTGGTCGATAGAAGGAACACGCCATCGCATCATTCTTTCTGTCGTCATCGAAGCAAAAATAGCGTTACGACCGGCTGCAAATATACCGTACTTTTTTTTGTGTGCGCTATAATAATTTTTGGTGTGAGTGAGACGAATTAGCTTTATCTTTTATTGTATTTAAAAACCAAGCCTCGTATTATTGCGAGTGCACTAGTGCTACGTAAAATAGCATAATTTATTGCTTTATTTGTGCGACGTGTGTGTCGGGCGATCTCGTGCGTGTCCTATTGCTATTTCCCATTCGTGCTATTATAACTTTTTTTTTGTGTGCTCGTGCCCCTTTTTGCGTGTATCTGTTTTTTTATATAAATATCTGCTTTTATTCTTGCCGATAGTTCCTTTGCTAGCGCAAACGGCGTCGCGTACGCTATACGCGGCTGGCGTCTATTTCGAGCGCGCGTGCTATACTTGTATAGTTATCAAAATAAAGTCTTTTCTTATCCAATTAATTAGATTCCGCATATTATCTTTATTTAACACTTAGTGCAACCTCCTGATCCCCAAGGTTGTCACAAAGTAATACGAAATAGTTATATATGTCCTTTGGCCGTATTCAGGTGGAATATGAATCGAGAACAATGTTTGTCGCTTAAGCTGAAATTGCCGAGGGCGTGCGAAGCGCGCCCGAGGTAAATTTCTGCTCAAGCGGCAAACGTTGTTTGAGATTCAGATTCCACCTGAATAAACGGCCAAAGGACATAGATGATTTTATGTCCGAAGTAGGCCGTATGAGGAACTGTAACTTATTAGTTGAAAATATTAATATTTTTTCCAATGATTTTAAAATTAAATTTTAATTCTATTGATTTTTTCTTTTGTTTCTTAGATTGACATTTTGTAATGAGTGTAGTTGCTATCGAAGCGCGAGTCATTTTTTTTTTCATTAACCTACGTTCAATATGATTGCTCTTTGACATATTGAACGAAACATAGTAGGATCGGTGATGCCATATTGATTTCTCCTGAGACATATTGAGTCTCAATATGTCTCAGGAGGACATATAAAGCTTATAAAGAGTCGAGGAGCACGTCTGAGACATATGCGATGCCAATACAAATTTAGCATGCTCTTTACATACTGACACGAATACGGCCTACGAGGACATAAAAATATATATAAATTATGTCAGATTTCTATCTCAGAGACATAGTAAACAAAAAGAGCAAACGCCCTTTTTTATGTATGCAAAGCTGTTCTTAAGAATTAATTTTTAAGACCGCCTAAGTTATATTTTAAGAGATATTTGAAAATATTATTCTGAACATATTCTATTCTTACATAAATATATATATATATATATATATATATATATATATATATATATATATATATATATATATATATAAATAATAAAATAACAATTAATAACTTATTAGAATAGAAATGAATATTTTATAAATTAGTTTCCTTATTTTTTCTTATAGATAAGTATTAAAATAAATTCAGAAATCTCTTATAATATATGATATAAAGAATCATTAACTCAATTTCTATTAATAACAATTAAGTAGTACGTTAAAAATTTAGTGAATTATTAACGTACACAGTGTAATCGCGTACACTTTATTATTAGCAAAATATTTGTTTTATCTAGGAAATTACGCGTAATATATTAGTGATTCACTTTTAAGGATTAGTTTGTTACGTATTTAGAGAAGGTATTATTTTTGTGTACACTTGGCGGAAAGGATATTTTTCCGAATGTTTACCTCAAATGGCAACATTGCATATTTTACCACAGGCATAAGACAATTTCAAATTGTAGAGCGAATTTCACATCATCGTTACTCATTACTTAATGACATAATTTTAGTAAACAAACAATATTACTTTCTTTTTTCATGATCCGAATTATTATTTTATTAAATAAAATTTTTATTTCTTAGTTCAATAATCACATAGAATCTAATATTGTGAATTTAAATTACATAGGCAATAATATTTAAGTTGTTATCATTTGAATTTTGCATGAATAACCTATAAGAAAAAACAAAATAATCATGATGCGAAACTCAATGCATAATTCGAAGTTTTCTTATGTCTGTGGTAAAATATGCAGCGCTGCCATTTGAGGTACACATTCGGAAAAATATCCTTTCCGCCAAGTGTACTTAAGGTTTGTTTAATTTTAATTGTTTTTTTTTCTCATATAACCTAGTTATATATCTACTAATATTAAATCTTATCAACGTGATTCTGAATATTAATTCAATAAATATTTTTTCCTTTTTATTTGAAACCATATATTTTTTTGACAAAAATGCAGGAATTTTTATGGTCAAAAGTTCGTACCTTATGTTAAAATCGAATACACGACTGTTATTATTAGAATCATGTTACGTAACTTTTTCAATTACAAATATATTAAATTTTTTATTTTTTATACTTTGACATAAAACTATCATTTAAAATAGATTTATATTAAAATTTCTAAATAAATATTTTTAAATCTATTGTTGTAATTACTTATAGTTTATATCTATTTTATCTCCTGTCATTAAAAATTAGCTGTCATAAGCATAAGAAATTTAGATTATTAGTATTTTCTTATAATAATGATAATAATGACTTTTTGTATTAATTTTTAATTTTAACAACGATTTTGCATAATTTAATTTTCAAATGTATCACCTAGAAATAATTGCGAGTATTAACATCTAATAGCAATTGATTTTCTTGTATAATTTCCAAATAATTACATAAGGAAAATTAAGTGAAAATAAAATCAAATTTTGTAGTTTCTTATTTTTATTTAGTGATATTAATTTTCAATACTACAGTACTAATTTTAATTTCAATTTTGTTTTTAATAATTTACTTTGGTAAACTAAAAATATTGTAAAGAAAGAAGAAAGGGCAGGCAAGTTGAGGGTACGCTCCTCCCACGCTTTTTCTTTCCTTTAGTCTGATCTCCTTTCTCTCTCTCTCTCTTGTACTTTAAGGAAATCAAATTGTAGAAAACTGAGCGAAAACTATTGTTTTCTTTCTAACACTAATGCATTTTTCTATGCATGAGTGTCTGGCAGAAGTATATAAGGACCAACGACAAGTTGCATAATCGTCATTCGTACGACGACTTTGCGCAAGCATAGTTACGGACCTCCGGGTTTTTTTTCTTTCTGAATTTCTCTGCAGACTTTTCAAATTTTCTAATTTTTTCAGACCTTATGGTTTAAAGTCAATTTTTTGTAATTTTCAACTCTTATTTTCATTTTTTAGGCGCGACCGCTATACGGAAGTGCCTTATATTTTCGACATTGCGAAAAATTTAACCCTTTAAAATGTTATTTTATGATAAATAACTTATTTTTATAGCAAAATAAGACTATTACGAGGCTTCCTTAAAATGTATGTATGGATGTGTGTGTGAGAAATCAAGTTTATGAATTTCCTCAACGAGTTTCTATCCGATCTGAATAATTCAAACGGGGAATTGTTTCAAATAATAACGCAAGTAAACGTTCCTATTTAAAAAAAAATCGTTGAAAGTGTTTTTAAATAAGCGCCTTTTAAATGGTCAAAAAAATGGATTTTTGGTAATAACTTAAAAAATACCATTTTTTTTCAAAAAGTATATAGAAAAAAAGTTATAGAATATAAAAAAATAAATCTTTTTTATATTATACATTTTGTTCTGAAGTTAATATTTTTCAAATTATTCATGAAAAATGTTGAAATAGAAGGCTTTTTAATGATAATCTGGTAAATATTATTTAAAAAGAATATATATATATATATATATATATATATATATATATAATATTAAAAAGATGTACCTTATTTTTTTCTATGAATTTTATTTCATGTACTTTTTTTCAAAATTTGTTTTTTTCAAGTTATCTTTTTCACATAACATAAATTTCTTCGAAATCAATCAACTTAATTCACAAGAAAAATTTAAATAATTATAAATTTGTTTTTTCAAGTAAATACAATAAATTCAAACCTCCTTGTTGAAAGTTGCGGTAAAAGATACAACGAAAAAAACAAATAAGATTAACTTTTAATGCTTTTGCGTTTGTAAATGATTTGTTTTAATATTCTTTAAGTATCAAATAGCGAGCGCGAAGCGCGAGCGTTTCCGGTCGTGCCTTATATGCAATAAGCGAAGCTTTTTGCATGCCATGCATTGCTTCACGATGCAAGGCCCGAGGGCATTTCAGAGCTGAGCGAAGCGAAGCTCTGAAAGGACCGAGGTGCGAGCCACAGCGGCCTAAAGGGCCGCTATGGTCAGCTAGTTTCAATTTGCTTTCCAAGTCTTAAATTTTACGAGTTTCAAAAATGGGAAAAATATAAAAGTGAGTAAAACTTAAAAAATTTTTATTTTATTTTTTTCTCTGCCTTTTTCTATTTTTTTGAAAGCACGATTTGGTGGGTATAATTAATCCCCAAATCGATTTCTATTTGTAATAGAAATTATTCGAACGAATAGTTGGAGGTTATAACTTACTCTTCAACTTAAAAAAATAAAAACTTTGAACGCTAGTCAAAGAGCATCATTTACTCTTCACCCTTTTCTAAAAGGAAATAATTGAATGATAAGTTGACGGGTGTTATCAAGCTATCAACTTTTCTATTTAATTTATAGAAAACAATTCCTTTTAGAAAATTGATTATAATTTGAACGCCACTGAAAGGGTAAACTGTTTCTTGCTTGCAAGTTTCTTACCCTTCAGTATATTTTTATTGGGATAGCGATATTCCTTTAAAAGTCAGAGCTAAGTGGGTATCATTAACATTGTGCTATAACCCATTAGCTCATAACTCTTGAGGATATATGTGTAGATTACTATAAACCCTTGAGTTATATAATTATTTTCTAGTAAAAATTTTTGTTTTTTTCCTTCTTATTAACTAATGCGAAACCTGAGCCCTTAAGCTAAGGCTTAGACTCGAAAAAGAAAAAGTCACAGTGGTGGCTTATTTTAGTATTAATTATCAATATTAAGAGCAGGTCGAGTATATCTGTCCTTTTCTAATAAAATTGATTTTTTACAAAAACTAACTAGCGTGACCTCTGCTACCCTGTGTTAGTAGGGATCACCCCCGCTGTTAAGGGACTTTTATTTGATCTGAATATACTAGCTTTTGTATACATACAGGGTGAGGAAAAAGTATGGTAACCCCTGGAAATTTTGCGACTTTTATAGTAAAACAAAACAAACAAAAGACATACCCTAGGTAATTTTGAACAAGAAATCCGATGGTGACCTTGGATTTGACCTTGAACCTCATTTCCAAGGTTATATCAAGGTCAAACTCATTTTTTTAAATGAGAACCCCTACTTTTTATACTGTTATCGAAAAGAGCGGGAGATTGTACGTGTGGGAACCCCATACAGCATGAAAGGACTTTGAAAGGATTCTGAAAGGATTCATAAAAAGACTACAATCTTTCAGAAATATTTCACTGAAAGGATTCTGAAATAATTCTATGTCCGAGGTATTATTCTTTTAAAAATAATACATAAAAATATTTCATAAAGAATTCACAAGTCATTTCAAAATCCTTTCAATGGAAGAATTCTGTAAGGATCCATGAATTCTTTTGGTAATAATTCGTAAATCTTTTCATACATCTTCCATTGAAAGGATTCTGTAAGAATAATATGAAATATTTTGAAAATATTTCATTGTATTATTTCTAAAAGGAATATACCTCGGACATAGAATTATTACAGAATCCTTTCAATGAAAGAATTCTGTAAGGATCCATGAATTCTTTTGGTAATAATTCGTAAATCTTTTCATACATCTTCCATTGAAAGGATTCTGTAAGAATAATATGAAATATTTTTAAAATATTTCATTGTATTATTTCTAAAAGGAATATACCTCGGACATAGAATTATTACAGAATCCTTTCAATAAAAGAATTCTGTAAGGATCCATGAATTCTTTTGGTAATAATTCTTAAATCTTTTCATACATCTTTCATTAAAAGTATTCTGTAAGAATGATATAAAATATTTTAAAAATATTTCATTGTATTATTTCTGAAAGAAATATACCTCGGACATAGAATTATTACAGAATCCTTTCAATGAAAGAATTCTGTAAGGATCCATGAATTCTTTTAGTAATAATGCATTAATCTTTTCATCTATCTTTAGTTGAGAGACGTGTAAAGTTCTAGAAATTTTATTCTTTCCTGTAGTATTTAAGAATCAATTTAGTATCAATACACACACACACATATATATATAACGGATATATGATGATATAATTATTCATAGGATTACGAATAGTTTTACAGCGGTTAAAATCGAAGTTATCATAACACAGACATCGCACGCATAACAATTTATAGTTTCCATTTAAGATTCTTATTTTCCTTATATATGAAACGGGAAGCACTCTTACCGCTTGCGAGAATAAGAGATACCGCCATCAAGCGGATAAATTATAAACTAATCCCGAAAATATTTCTAAATGATTCTGTTATCTTTCACGTTTTCTTTCATAAAGTCCTTTCAAAGTCCTTTCAGTAAGGATTCATGTAATAACTTTTATTCTTATCATAAGTTATTTCATGAAATATTTCAAAAAGATTTCAAAATTATTTCATGTATGATTTCTTGAGACTTTACCAAAATATTGCATGAATTATTTCATGAAAGCTTTTTGAATGAATCTTGAAATGATTCGGTGAAAGAATACCTTAGATCATTCCGAAAATCTTTCTAAATTATTTTCTGATTTTAATCGTTAGAAGATTTCTGAGTTCTTTCTTGTTTCCTTTCAAGAAGTCTTTTCAAAGTCCTTTCAGTAAGGATTCATGTAATAACTTTTATCGTCATGATAAGTTCTTTCATGAATTATTTCAAAAAGGTTTTAATATTATTTCATGTAAGATTACTTGAAATATTACTAAAACCTTGCTTGGAATTATTACATAAAAACTTTATGTAAGTATCTTGAAATGATTCGTTGAAAGAATACCTTAGATCATTCCGAAAATCTTTCTAAATTATTTCATGACTAGAATCTTTGGAAGATTTTTGAGTTATTTCTTGTTTCCTTTCAAGAAGTTCTCTCAAAGTCCTTTCAGTAAGGATTCATGTAATAACTTTTATCGTCATGATAAGTTCTTTCATGAATTATTTCAAAAGGTTTTAAAATTATTTCATGTAAGATTACTTGAAATATTACCAAAACCTTGCTTGGAATTATTACATAAAAGCTTTTTGTAAGTATCTTGAAATGATTCGTTGAAAGAATACCTTAGATTATTTAAAAAATCTTTCTAAATTATTTCATGACTACAATCTTTGGAAGATTTCTGAGTTATTTCTTGTTTCCTTTCAAGAAGTTCTCTCAAAGTCCTTTCAGTAAGGATTCATGTAATAACTTTTATCGTCATGATAAGTTCTTTCATGAATTATTTCAAAAAGGTTTTAAAATTATTTCATGTAAGATTACTTGAAATATTACCAAAACCTTGCTTGGAATTATTACATAAAAGCTTTTTGTAAGTATCTTGAAATGATTCGTTGAAAGAATACCTTAGATCATTTTGATAATCTTTCTAAATTATTTTATGACTGGAATCTTTGGAAGATTTCTGAGTTATTTCTTGTTTCCTTTCAAGAAGTTTTCTTAAAGTCCTTTCAGTAAGGATTCATGTAATAACTTTTATCGTCATGATAAGTTCTTTAATGAATTATTTCAAAAGGTTTTAAAATTATTTCATGTATGATTTCTTGAGACTTTACCAAAATATTACATGAATTATTTCATAAAAGCTTTTTGAATGAATCTTGAAATGATCCGGTGAAAGAATACCTTAGATCATTCCGAAAATCTTTCTAAATTATTTTCTGATTTTAATCGTTGGAAGATTTCTGAGTTATTTCTTGTTTCCTTTCAAGAAGTTCTCTCAAAGTCCTTTCAGTAAGGATTCATGTAATAACTTTTATCGTCATGATAAGTTCTTTCATGAATTATTTCAAAAAGGTTTTAATATTATTTCATGTAAGATTACTTGAAATATTACTAAAACCTTGCTTGGAATTATTACATAAAAACTTTTTGTAAGTATCTTGAAATGATTCGTTGAAAGAATACCTTAGATTATTTCGAAAATCTTTCTAAATTATTTCATGACTAGAATCTTTGGAAGATTTTTGAGTTATTTCTTGTTTCCTTTCAAGAAGTTCTCTCAAAGCCCTTTCAGTAAGGATTCATGTAATAACTTTTATCGTCATGATAAGTTCTTTCATGAATTATTTCAAAAGGTTTTAAAATTATTTCATGTAAGATTACTTGAAATATTACCAAAACCTTGCTTGGAATTATTACATAAAAGCTTTTTGTAAGTATCTTGAAATGATTCGTTGAAAGAATACCTTAGATTATTTAAAAAATCTTTCTAAATTATTTCATGACTACAATCTTTGGAAGATTTCTGAGTTATTTCTTGTTTCCTTTCAAGAAGTTCTCTCAAAGTCCTTTCAGTAAGGATTCATGTAATAACTTTTATCGTCATGATAAGTTCTTTCATGAATTATTTCAAAAAGGTTTTAAAATTATTTCATGTAAGATTACTTGAAATATTACCAAAACCTTGCTTGGAATTATTACATAAAAGCTTTTTGTAAGTATCTTGAAATGATTCGTAGAAAGAATACCTTAGATTATTTCGAAAATCTTTCTAAATTATTTCATGACTAGAATCTTTGGAAGATTTCTGAGTTATTTCTTGTTTCCTTTCAAGAAGTCATTTCAAAGTCCTTTTAGAAAGGATTCGTGTAATATTTCATATTTTAACTTTCATTTCCTTCTTGGTATTATTTTTGTAAAGACTTTTTAATCTTTCTGTGTATTATTTCATAAATTCTTTTCAAAAGAATATGGTTATCTTTTTAAGTCCTTTTTAAATTTTTTCAACGTATTATTACTTGTAATATTTCATGAAATTATTTCGAAATTCTTTCATGCTGTGTGGGAACAATTCTAGTCCGGAGATAGCATAATCCCTAACCCTCCTTTTAGCGCTACCCGGGAACAACGACGTGAATGTAGAAGGAATCTGTTCCCTTCGGGGTGCTTTTTTACAGTGAGTTCCCCTTGCCTCTCACGTGAATGAATTTACAACAGATGTTCAAATTGTTCTTCATTTGCTTCCTGACAGTAACCAATTCTATTGTAAAATGATTTAATTGCATCTTGGATTATCTGTCGTGAAATGGCATTAATTTTTTGAACTGTTCTACGTCTTAATTCTTCAAGGTTTTCTGGATTATTTTTGTATACCAGATCTTTTAAATACCCCCACAAAAAATAGTCCAAAGGTGTTAAGTCTGCGGATATTGGAGCCCACTCTACTGCACCTCTTCTACCTATCCATCTTACAAAAAATGTCAAATCCAAGGTCATCATCGGATTCCTTGTTCAAAGTTACCTAGGGTATGCCTTTTGTTTGTTTTGTTTTTCCACTGAACTAGAGAGATTTTTAAGAAGTCATACTTTGACCTGTAGAGGTTACGTTAAATTCATACCTAAACACATATCCGGACGTAAAATTTTCTGCTCTTTTCGATTACGGTATTGAAAGTAGGGGTTCCCATTTAAAAAAATGAGGTTATCCTTGAAATAACCTTGGAAATGAGGTTTAAGGTCAAATCCAAGGTCACCATCGGCTTTCTCGTTCAAAGTTACCTAGGATACGCCTTTTGTTGGTTTTGTTTTACCACTAAACTAGAAAGATTTTTAAGAAGTTATACTTTGACCTCTATTTGACCTCTAGAGGTTACGTTAACCTCATACCTAAACAAATACTTGGACGTAAAATTTTCCGCTCTTTTCGATTACGGTATCAAAAGTAGGGGTTCCTATTTGAAAAAATTAAATTGACCTTGAAATAACCTTGGAAATGAGGTTCAAGGTCAAATCCAAGGTCATCATCGGATTCCTTGTTCAAAGTTACCTGGGGTATGCCTTTTGTTTGTTTTGTTTTACTATAAACGTCGCGAAATTTCTAGGGGTTTCCATACTTTTTCCTCACCCTGTATATAATCAATGTTCTTATCCTTTCACATATTCAAATAATTATTAGATTTTTCATTGCTAAACAGTAATTGTTACCTTTTTATTTTTATTTACTTGCAAAAATAAATTATCATATGCAAGCCTAATTTAAGGAATCGTATGATAATGATGAATATAATAATAACAGTAATAAAAATAATAATTAAATGATAATAAAAATAATTAATTGAAAATCTATGGATTTAAAAACATTGTCTAAGGACTTATTATACGACGGATTCCATTCAGATTCATGCAGGCCGTCACTGATCGAATTTTTTTTTCTCTTCTAACAAGGAAGGACCCCAACCCGAACTCACCGATTTTGATAATTCTTGTATATGCTGTAGTACATTAAAAAAACAAGAGATTGGTATTTTTTTTATTGGTGGAAAAACATATTTAAGGGGTGAAATCCACCCTCAAAATTCACCTCCATAAACATTTTTTTTCAAATAACTTTTCTTCTAGTCAATATTTTTTAGTAAAACCAAATGGGTAATAATCCTTATAAAAAGTAAAACAAACTCTGCTGTGTTTGACTTTTGGAGGTTGCAACCCCTATTTTTAATACACGAAAAATTGAAAAACTGTCATCATTTTCTGCAGTAAAAACTTTTAAAATAGTGTAATTATAACCAAATTTTTATATTTATAAACAAAATAGAAAAAATAAGTTTATGTTTTTCAGCATTTTTAATAAAAAATATTTTTAGAGAGTAAAGCCACCCCTATTAATGAAAATTAGTACTTTCGATATTAAAATTATTTAAAAGCGAGTTTTTTAATTTTTACTGCTTTGTAGATATTATCATAATAAAAATATTCTAATAACACATTTAAAGGGTGAAATCCACCCTCAAAGTTCACCCCCAAAAACAAGTTTTTTTAAATAGCTTTTTTCCTAATCAATATTCTTTAGTAAAAGTGGGTAATATTCCTTATAGAAAGTATAACAAATTCTGGTGAATTTGACTTTTGGTGGTTGCAACCCCTATTTTTGATAGGTGAAAAGTTGAACAATTGCATTGCATTTTTGCAGTTGAAAAATAGTTTAGTTTCGAATAGATATTTATGTTTTGAAAGAAAATAGAAAAATAGAATCCTTCAATTTCTGAATCATCAATAAAACATAATTTGAGAGGGTAAAACTACTCTTATTTATAAAAATTAGTATCTAATGAGTAGATAATGTGAAGGTTTTAAATAAATTTTCTAATTTTCAGTACTCGATGACCGTCGCCATACTAAAAATGTTAGAAAGAAGTGAATAATTTAATTATTATTATTATATTTTGAATAATTATAATAATAATGGAATAATAATGAAGGAAATAACATTAGCTTGTTTAGTAGTAATGTAGAATATTATAGTGTGATAAAACGTTTGTGTACAAAAGAGTAAGGTCTTTCAATTATCAAGTTTAATTCAACATATGTAAAATAAATATCAAAACTGAACCAAATGAAATGATGTTATTAAATTCTTTAATTTCATCCATACGTTGAGAGTGAGAGTTGAGAATACTTACAATTGTAACGGTTATTTTGCACACGTTACAAAAAAAAATTAGCTTTTAATTAAATATTATTTTAGCTAAGTCTATAAATTTTACTATATTCGGAGTTGCTGAAAATTATCATAAATATGTTAAATTTTACGTAACAAACTTCGATTGTGCTAGCTAGTCAATCCTGTTGATAAACGACAAAATCTTATGTGATATACTTGTCGCTTACTGCACACACTGCGTCTCTCTCTCTCTCTCTCTCTCTCTCTCTCTCTCTCTCTCTCTCTCTCTTTACCTGATCGAGAGAGGCGTTGCCGGTAGCGCAGTTTTCCTTCGTGAGGCAGGTTTCAAAATACGTTATATTAAATTATATGATATTACGTAACTAATCAATTTATGACTGCTCACAAGGACCGCGGAGGCGTCGGAGTAAGCAACGGAAAATATATTTTGTTATATATAGTCAAGCAATATAAATTAATTGAAAGCACGTTTTAATAGAAAACAAAATTAATTTATTATAAGAAAAATATAAATATAATAAAGATAAAGTATGAACTAAATAAACGAGAATGAAACTGTATAATATATGAAAAGTGATGCACGCGTCTAATGAGAGAGTGAGCGAAGGGAGGGCGCGTCGCGAACTAAATAGTACTCGCTTATGACGCTGATCGGTTATATAACCGATGACACAATATATCTGAAGAAGTATCTCTCGAGGAAGAGACACTTGGATATCGCACAGTATAATTATACTTACAATAACGCACTGACCAGCTTACACTAATTACCTACGTGCACGTAGATGTCGCTCGCCCGTTACTGTAGCTTCCCCTTTGTGCGTAACCAATACGTAGATGCTCTGAAATAGATCGGTGGAATCCGCCTTTTCCCGATCGTTGAATTCCGCTGAGCTCTGCCAACGTGGTTGCCTTGACGTAGATCGGTAGAACCCTTTACACGCCGATTAACGTGTTACTGGCACTTAATGGCTGACCGCTAAGACGCGCGAAAAGCGGTCAAGCAAAACTCTACAGAAAGAATTTCTGAGAGTTGCAACTAGCCAATATAATATAATACGCTCGTCGATATAATTTAACGACTTTTATTTAAGACAACGTTTCGCGCTATCAATTCCGAACTTAGTCTAACATATTATATGACCACGTGGCGAAATCTTTTAACAAGCACAGCACGGCTTAAGCTTCGTGTTAACGCGACGGTAGCCGGAAACTCTCTGAAGCGCCTCGCGGCCTGCGAGCTTCTCTCTCGTGTGCCGGTCGTCAAGATACGCACTTCTTTACTCGTCTTAGACGAGATATATGACCGAGCGTTAATCCTATTTTAATACCTAAGCGCGCAAGATTCAAACACGGTAGAATACCGTTACACAATTAAGAAAACAAGATAAAAATACTATTAAATGAAATGTGTTATTTGTCCTATATATATCGTACAAGTTTTTTGTAAACATAAGATATCAGTTTGAATTCCATGTCTTTACTGGACGGACGTTATTTGGGGAGTTAAATAATTTCTTCAATATTTTCAAATTTAAATTCATAAAATCATTTTTTCTTAATTTCTGTTTCATCGAAAAGGTAAGAAATTTCGAATATTTATTTTTCATTCTATTAACACAGTCTATTCACAAAAGTAATTAATGCGATTGCAGTATTCACGATGATAGTCAATCCTTTGAACTTAATCAATTTATTGCTGGCATACTTTCAAACATTGGAATTACCGATTAATAACCCAACTACTTATCAAGAAAATCAGTTAGTGGAAAACATAAAAAATATTTTAATAGATTCGATGAACGAATTTCACGATGTAGAAATAATTTCAGAAGAAACGTTAGATTTCCAGGAGGAATACAAGGATCCTGATGCACAAATTATCGAGGACGATATAATGCATCATTTTCCTCCTCCTGTAGAATTTCCAACAAATCAGTGTAAAGAAGATGGAGAAGATTTATCTTTTGATTATAAAGAAAGAGCAGTGAATTATTGGCGGAGAGGGAAAAGAAAAAATTTGAGTCTTGAGAGTGTGAAAAGTAAATTTAAAAAAGTATCTTCTATCAGTCAGCTTCAGCGTTGGGCTCACACAGTCCACCAAGGTGGTACATACAGAGAAAAAATCGCCCGAATTTGTGATTATGTATTACAAAATTTTAAATCTGCTGTTGTCGCTGGTTTTATTGTGCATGATCAAGATTTGCGTCATTGGGCATTACACGCAAAAAAGGATCTAGAGTTTGAAGATTTTAGGTTCAAAGCTTCAAAACACTGGTTATCAAGATTTAAAATTACTCACAGAATTGTATCAAGAAAAATTAACAAATTCGTTACCCGAAAAACTTTCGAAAGTAGTGTAGAACTAGAGAAACAAGCTCTTACATTTGTTACCAATGTGAAGAAAGCTATTCAAGAAATTGGAATTCATAATACATATAATACAGATCAAAGTGGATTTCAATTGGAGACCCACTCCGGAAGGACACTTGCGGTGGAAGGCCAAAGTCAGATTGAATGTCTAATACAATCGGTATCATCAGCAACACACAGATATACTATACAGCGGTGAAGGAAAACTTTTGTCACCTCTCTTTTTAGTTTTAAATGAACAATCTGGCCAGTTTGGACCAATTGTAGAATCGAAATTGTTCAAACCTCAAAATGTATACGTAGAAGCATCTAAATCTGGAAAATTAACTTCAGGTAAGTAATAATTAAATATAATTTAAAAATAACAGAAAGCTGGTAGAAAAATGTTGAACAAATTCTTCTATTGCAGATCTTTTTAAAATTTGGTTGAAGAACATTTTTCATCCAAATGTTGGTCCTACCAGTATATTGCTGCTAGATTCTTGGAGTAGTCACTGCAAAAAAGTAATTGAAGAAACTAGACCAGAAAATAAGATTGTTAATGTTATGAAAATTCCAACTGGAACTACAGGAAAAATTCAACCATTAGATGTATACGGATTTCGAGAGTGGAAAAACTTTGTTCGACGTTTTTTAGATAAAGTTATTTTAATGGATTACGATATGAATTTACATTTGAGAAATAATATTATTAGGCTTCAGTCATTGGTTCATAACCAATTTTCGTCACCAAGATATTTAAATCTTTTTAAATATTCTTGGTTTAAAAGTGGATATCTCGAAGAAAAACCCGAAAAATTTGATAATCCGGTTGATTTCAGTTTCGGGAATTCTTGTAGTTCAAAATGCGAAATCGAAGGCTGCCAAAATGCTGCAATTATACGTTGTGGCTGGTGTAAAAAGTCCCTATGTTTCAAACATTTTTTTTATGATTATCATTACTGTTCAGACTTTAACAAATAAAAAATGTTAAAAAACGGTTCCTTCTAAATTGCATTAAATTTTATAAAAGTTTATATTAGTAAGTGTGCAGCACTCTATCAAAAAATTGGTACAAAGACAAATGAGTTAAAAGTAGAATCATGTAAGATAATACAGATTGAATATAATTTTCTCTTTTTATCGATTATGTATAAAAATAAGATTTTTCACCATAAAGGGTTATAATAGGAATTCATATAAATTTTTCCAGTTTATTTCTATTAAAAACAGGAGCTTCAATCCCTATAATTTAATTAAAAACACAGAAACTGTTTACGTCTATTTTCTTTCAAAACATAAACATCTGCTCAAAACTAAACTATTTTTTCACTGCGAAAATTCATGTCAATTTTTAAATTTTTCGTGTATTAAAAATAGGGGTTGCAACCCCCAAAAGTCAATGTCACTAGAATTTGTTATACTTTCTATAAAGAATATTACCCACTTGGTTTTACTAAAAAATATTGATTAGGAAAAAAGCTATTTAAAAAACCTGTTTTTGGGAGTGAACTTTGAGGGTGGATTTCACCCTTTAAATGTGTTATTAGAATATTTTTATTATGATAATATCTACAAAGCAGTAAAAATTAAAAAACTCGCTTTTAAATAATTTTAATATCGAAAGTACTAATTTTCATTAATAGGGGTGGCTTTACTCTCTAAAAATATTTTTTATTAAAAATGCTGAAAAACATAAACTTATTTTTTCTATTTTGTTTATAAATATAAAAATTTGGTTATAATTACACTATTTTAAAAGTTTTTACTGCAGAAAATGATGACAGTTTTTCAATTTTTCGTGTATTAAAAATAGGGGTTGCAACCCCCAAAAGTCAAACACAGCAGAGTTTGTTTTACTTTTTATAAGGATTATTACTCATTTGGTTTTACTAAAAAATATTGACTAGAAGAAAAGTTATTTGAAAAAAAATGTTTTTGGAGGTGAACTTTGAGGGTGGATTTTACCTCTTAAATATGTTTTTTCGCCGATAAAAAAATACTAATCTCTTGCTTTTTTAATGTACTACAACATATACAAGAATTATCAAAATCAGTGAGTTCAGGTTGGGGTACCTTCCTTGTAAGTGATAAAAATACCTTCCAATATGTATATAAAGATAAAATTTACCTCATAGAACACTCAATAATATGTTTTTTCCTCACTACAGCTTATTTAGTGTTGGGTGTGAAAATGAAAATTAAAAAATTGAAAATGAACCTCAATTTTTAAATTGCCGTAGCTCCGTCAATTTTTGACCTTTTTAGACGTTCTTTTAATGAAAATGTGTGAAATTCAGTCTAGTTTTAAATGTTATTTTGGTTTTTGCGATACAAGTTTATCTCTCTGAGTTATTCATGAAAAACCGAAAAAAGCGATTTTTTTCAAACGCAATTTTCTCAAAAACTATATTTTTTTTATTTTAAATTTTTATTTATTTTTATACATGAAAAATACTAACTTTTAGGATAGGTGAGAATACGCCATTTTGCCTTATTTTTTTAAAACAGATTTCTAAACGTTTTTTATATTTTCCATTTTAACGCATTGATACCATGGCGCATCATGCCATTTTTCCAACTATTACGTCTTTTTACAATTCGATTATGCTTTTATTTATCAAAAATATTAACAATAGCTTTAAAATAAACCCTCAATTGAATTTTTTCATCAATTAGAACCGAAGTTATGATAATTTTATGTTTATAATAATAGAAATATTTTTTGTTGATAATTAAAATTTTTCATTCAGTTTGAATTTTGTGCCCACGATTTAAATTCACTTTTTAGGGAGTGGCATATGCCACCGCTAGATGGCGACGATTCGCTTTTTGCATTCTCATTAACGACTTGACGCATTCAAGCATATAAGACAAGTAAGATCAAAAATAAAATTGTCTAATAAAGTTTGTGACAACCCTGGGGATCAGGAGGTTGCACTAAATTTATAAAAATATAAGCTGTAATTAATTAAGTAACAAATAATAAGAGAAACTTTATTTAAGAAATATGTACAGTAATCGTACGCTCGCTCAAAATGGACGCCAGCCGCGTATAGCGTACGCGACGCCGCTTGCTCTAATTAAATAACTATTGGCACGACGAAAAGCAAATATTACAAAAACGTAAGCTAAAAGGGACACGAGCAATAAACACACAACAAAAGAAAGAATTAGAAAAGCACGAAGGGAAAATATGCAATAGAACGCGCACGCGATCGTCCGGCACACACGTCGTAAAAGACAAAAATAAATTATATAATTTTATTTAGCAATCGTGCACTCACAACAATTTTAAGCACACTAAAATAACTTAGAGAATAGTGAATTTATCTATTCTCGCTCACACTAACTACGATAATTGTAACACACAACCAGAAAAGTATTACGCAATATCGCAAGTCGGAACGCTCTTTATCGGACGCCGGCGACACAAGGAATAATAATGGTATTCCTTCTCGTCTATGCTCAGCTTCATCTCTCTTGCTGTACGCTGCGCGCGCCGCAAGAGAGAGACAAACGATCCTAAACGGACCCAAGCTCAGCTACTCGAGTCAAGCTGCTCGCTAGCTATATGTATGCACAGTATACGTGCTATAGAGATTCGCACGTGTGTGCCAACGATTTTGGGTTATGCTCTTAAATACTTGACTCACGTGGTCTGCTTTCCGTCTTGCCCGTAGCTAGAGGCTCCCTTCTGTCGGCTATATGCGCCACAAATATACATATACGTAAGATGGCCAATCTTCCATGTTACAAGTTAATTCTTCATATAAATCTTCTTTTGTCAAAGAAATCACTTTTAAATCAATACTATCTCCAATTGGGAATTTTTTACATTCTCTTAGTACACATTTCATATCATTTTTTGAACAAAAAAGTGAAGAATATATTTTCAATTCCAAATCCGCAATGCCATGTTTATTTTCTTTTTAATATTTATTCAAAGCATCCAACGTAAGTTTCAGGTTCTCGCAATAAACGCAAAGACACAAATCGTTTGGTGGATGGGGTATAACGCACTTTGGTCTTAAGGCATAGAATATTGATTTACCAATTTTTATTTTTATTTCAGAATTTGCTCCTATAAATAATTGATATATTTCTTTTATGCTACGCGTAAGAAAGCGTTTAACTTTTTTAGTTTTTATACCATTTTCTTTAACAGATATTGTGTCACTTTTATTTGCACTTTGACGAGAACAATTGAAATCATCGTTCAAATAATAATTTTTCACTCTCGTTATAATTTCACTATTCAAAGAATGGCCACAATAGTTCTCAGGTTTTTTGTAAATATCTTTATTATTGACCAATGATCTCGCTTGCTCAATCATATAAACAGTTACATTTGATAAAACTAATTATAAATAATTTTTGAAAATATTGCTTGGTATAAGACTTAATAACTACAATTTCTCGAGGAAATTTGAACAAGTATCTAAAGGAATTTTAATATTTTCGAGCCATTTATCACATGTTTCACATTCGTCATTTTCATCTAATGTGGGCAAATCCGTTATATCGTAGACTTTTATAATTTTACTTGCTATTTGTAAATCAAATGCATCGTTTATTTGTTTTCTTTTTCGAAGAGCATAGGATTTTCGCATTTGTATATTGATACTCTGAGGCATTTTGATTGGTGAGATTTTTAATTCTAAATTACTTGAAGTCTGATTAAACTGCTCTACCACAGCCTTACTATAAAAAACTTCTTCCGACATTGTTGACTGTTTGAGGTAGATAAAATAGGTCTATTTTCACTTCATCTAAAAATATTCTGTAACATGAAGGACATACTTAATTCTCTCTAGAAAAAGAAGTATTCGGATACAAGCGTTTCAAAGACTGCGTTAGATCACTTTATTCTCTAAACGGATTTTCGGAGCAATCGTAAATAACTTTTTTATGCCTTTCATTCAAATCCATGCACTTAGTCTTAACAACTAGTGATGCCATTATTATTAATAAGTTCTTCAACAGAGCAAAAAAAAAATTTATGTTAGACAATTTTATTTTTGATCTTACTTGTCTTATGCGCTTGAATGCGTCAAGTCGTTAATGAGAATGCAGAAAGCGAATGGTCACCATATAGCGGTGGCATATATCACTCCCTACGAAGTAAAGGATACCCCCCATTAAGATAATTAATTTTGCCCTGTCCCTGAAATTTTTGTTTGACCTTGTAACTTTGTTTTGGATAAAAAAAAATAGTTTTTGTCATATTTGCAGACCGCGACCCCCCTTCCCCTGTCCACAGCATGGAAAAAATGACTTTATCAGTATTTATTTTTTTTTCCGCATCTAGTCCGTAAAAAAACCGAAAGAAAATCGTGCTTATAGCTTAAATGGTTACAAATCATGTAGAATTTTTTCATGAAGATTTGATGATGTTATATAACCTAAAAAGATGAAAATGCCAAAGTCAAGGTTCATATTATTAAATCATGATGATAATGTTTGTATTGATAAGTTTTTCTTACGAAATATAAATTCATATGTAATCTCAAGTTGATATTTTGACCGTACTTAATATAGCTGTACCTGTGAAATGACTTATTTACCAAAATATTTTCGTTTATTAAAGCAATATGATATTTAAAAGATTTTATCACATATAAAGTAGTGAAATATCAAAAAAATCACGAAAGAAGTGTTTAAATACCTAATCTAAAATGTGGATTTGTGCAAAAATTTTAAGCCGAATATTTGTATATCTTATTTTTCTGACTTGATTGCATAATTAAATTTATAAATATAGTTCTAGAATACAATTTCATAATATAAATAATAATATAAAGTCTGCAAATGAGCTACGATTAGCCAAAAACGTCGAAAAAATGAGTTTTTTTGCATTTTTAAATATGGCGCACCAACAGGAAATATCTGGAAAAATTCAGGCAAGTAATTTTAAACAAAATACATGTTTTTTTTGCAAGAAGTGGCCCTGTACCGCATTTCCCGTAAAAATAGGAAGGGTTTGAATTTTTTTCTTATCTTTTTAGGTTATATAGCATCATCAAATCTTTATGAAAAAATTCTACATGATTTGTAACCATTTAAGCTATAAGCACGATTTTCTTGGGGTTTTTTTACCGACTAGATGCGGAGAAAAAAAATAAATACTGAAAAAGTCATTTTTTCCATGCTGTGGACAGGGGGAGGGGGGTCGCGATCTGCAAATATGACAAAAACTATTTTTAATTATCCAAAACAAAGTTATAAGATCAAACAAAAATTTCAGGGACAGGGCAAAATTGACTATCTTAACGGGGGGTACCCTTTAAATCGTACGTGCAAAATTCAAACTGAATATGAAATTCTAATTATAAACAAAAATAGTACATTATTGACCAAGGATGCATATTGATCATTCTCGGCGAGTGCGAACTTTTGGGGCCGAGCGTAGCGAGGCCTCGAAAGTTGCACGAGCTAGGATGATCAATATGCATCCATGGTCTAATATACTATTTTTTTGTCCCAAGGTCGAGACATTTAAAGTTTTTCCGTAGGACGCAAAATGGTCATTTTGCGGCCTAGGGCAAAAAAAATCTTTTTTTATAAACTTAAAATCATCATAACTTCGGTTCTATTTGATGAAAAAATTTAATTGAGGGTTTATTTTAAAGATTTTTGTTAAAATTTTTTATAAATCAATAAATAAAAGCATAAACGAATTGTAAAAAGACGTATAAGTTAGAAAAATGGCATGATGCGCCATGGTATCAATTTAGGATGGACCCCCTGTTGTCATATTTCACGTATATCTTATTAATCATAGGTCGCATTATATTATTTTAAGCAATATTTTTTTCTATATATAACAAAAAAAATTAATAATTCCTTTTTCTAATTTTTAAAATTATTTTATTATAAATATTTTTACATATATTTGTTATAAATTAATTAAAAATATTATATTATATATTTCCAACATCTTATACTTAATTTAATTTTTTTAAATGTAATTTCACATTTAATTGTTTATCCATACAAAAAAAAGACATATAGTCTTGAGTAACGACTTTCCACACCACCTTATATTTCAAACTGTAGTTAATATTATGATGAATTGCATTTATGTATTCAATTTTATTTTATACAGTACCCTGCAAAAATTTTCGGAAAAATTTTTTAAGAAAGGTAATTTTTTAAATAAAAATATCTCCGGTCTTATTGGTCGTAGAATAAAAAACAAAAAAGGAAATTGAAGTAGAGATCAAATACTTACTTATTATGGATCGCAAAATTTTTTTAAGTCGTTTTTCTAATTTTTATACCGTTTTGAAAATTTTGAAAATTTTCGAAATTTTTAAATTTTGTTCAATTACTTGTATCTTTTTAAAAAATGAAGCTATGTAAAAAATTCAAACGAAAATTGAAAGATATCGACGAAATCTAAAAGTTTTCAGTAAGGTTATTTTTTGCTAGGATGACTTTTAAAAAAGTTAGATGTGCTTGAATATTACTACTTGTAGAAAAATAATGTTTAGTTTTCTTTATAATTCAACATTTTTTTTCTAGTCAACATATAAATTACATTAATTTCTATATTTGTATAATACCTAATGTTAATAACAAACTTTAAAATAAGTGAATTTTTTTATAAAATTGTTAATTTGCGTTCTATTAAAAATTATATAAAAAATGTTGAGAGTTGTTTAATAAATTAATTTTACTATGTCTATATTCAACCATCTCTAATTTTTTTAAAAGTTATCCTAGCAAAAAATAACCTTAGTGAAAACTTTTAGATTCCGTCGATATCTTTCAATTTTTGTTTGAATTTTTTACAGAGCTTCATTTTTTTTAAAAAATATACAAGTGATTGAACAAAATTTAAAAATTTCGAAAATTTTCAAAATTTTTAAAACGGTATGAAAATTAGAAAAAACGACTTAAAAAAATTTTGCGATCCATAAAAAGTTAGTATTTGATCTCTATAATTTCCTTTTTTGTTTTTTATTCTACAACCAATAGGTCCGGAGATATTTTTATTTAAAGAATTACTTTTCTGAAAAAATTTTTCCGAAAACTTTTGCAAGGTACTGTAAATTTACTCAATTTTTAAATATCATTTTTAATTCAACTAATGCATTTTAACTGTGTGAAATATGGAGGCACCGTTACGGTGCGTTAGATTTTTTGATTAGTGGAAACCCTCGCCAGGATCCCTAAAAACCACTTTGTTTTGTTGTCGTATGATATCATGTTATATATTTATAATATAATTGATTTTATTTATTGTATATAAATCAAAAAATTGATATTATACAAAACATGAATAAAAAAAAACTTATTATTAATTGAATAATATTAATGATCAAAGTTATAATAAATTTAAAATCATAAAAAAATGTTTAAATAATTACTTTTGATAAAAATTTTGTTAATATTATATTTGATTTATCATAATGTTTATTTATGTCTTAAGATTTATAGGATTATTTTGGTATAATTTCTTTTTGATATCTTTTTGACTTAATTTACATTTTGTAAGATATATCGAAAATTTTTTACTAAAATTTAGAAATCTTTTTACTTTAATATTAAAAAATAAGTGACGTAATCATTATTATTCTAATTATTTTAATTTGTATATATATACATAGATATATGGGGCATTCTTTGTGAATCGGTACCCCCCTTCTCCAAAATTCTATCATCTAGTTTCAGCTGCAGAGTGGCGTTTTCAAAAATTCAATATGGTGGCTCCAATATGGTGGCCAAAACTTGAAAAGTTCGTAAAATTTTTACGAAATTTCGTAATAACTCGCACAGTTTTGAATTTTTCGTTTTTTTCTCACTAAAAAAGAATGAATAGAGCACAAAATTTTACATAGAAATATGGTATTATAGTCAAGGTCAAACCACATTTTGTAGGTTATTTTTTCCAATCCTTATTTTAAATCGCTTGGCTATTATTTCGGCTGAAAACGGATCTTGAATCAGTAACCTCTCAAATTCTTGAGATCGTCATAATTTTTACTTCTGAATATAATTTTTTTACTTCTGATTCTGAATGAACAGAAAATTCCACGTTGAGATAAGTTTGGATCTTATTGTTCAGGCCGTTGCCTTTAAATGCAAACCTTTCTTCTAAAAGGTTCCATCTCGCATCTCTAGCGTTGTGAACCCCGCGTCACGTTCTAAATTACGACCACGTGGCGCTTTGCTCTACGCGTCGGTTTAGATTTCTTCGCGCGGCACGTTAGATAGCCACGGACACTCGAGAGAGAAGCATCTCCCCTCTCCAGCACACATTACTACTTAGCATACGCTATACACGTAGACAGACCACGCGTTTACTAGCTTTAAAATCAAGTAGTGATTTCAGATAAAGATTAGTGCTGGATTAAGCTTAATTAATTTAATATAAAGATTTTAAAAAGCAGCAATAAATGAGACTTTGTTAAACTACAAATCTCAGTGTACTTTTTGTCTTTTCCTTCAGTGTGTGTATTTATCTAATTCTGAGTGTGTGTCGCTACTTTAATAAATAAATTGATATAATTAAAGAGAATTAATACAGTCCACTCATTGCTCTACAAATTTTCTGAAAAGCGCGCACATAAAAGTTTGGTCCTTCAACACAGGATTGAAAGATAAATCTATTCCCTTAAGTGAACTCGGTGCATTAAAAGCCTATAAGAAGTGTTTGTGCATAGTGCTGAAGGGAAAAAAAGGTACATTTTTGAGCATTTAACAGATAAAGAGTGCATGAAAAAACGTGAATTTTGATAGCGTCGGTTTTTCAAATGTAACGGTTTAGTGACGTCATGTCCGACACATAAAGAGGGCGCTCACACAAGTCCATATAAAAAGGACAGAGTGGAAAGATTTTAGCGTTGGTACGAGTGCGCATAGTCACAAATCTCTGTCGTGCGCTATTTTTACATAGCTGCTGTGACGCTAGCTACACTTACACATAAAAGCGGTTACGGAAAATTCTATACATTGTGACGTGATCAAGCCTATTCATTTCTTGATTTAAAATCTCCTAAAGAATACTATATACTTAACCCGCTGACTGTTTTTGTCCACTACGGTGGACAAAGCTTTAAAGCCGTATAAAAAAAACACTGCGCCATCTTTTTTGGATTGCGTTGTTTTTTTTTATAAATAAACACAAATGTAATATAAATCAACTACTAATATAACATTTACTAGCGAAATCATTTCATAAGAGCTAATTGAGTTACGCTATTTTTTGAAAAATTTGACAACTCATATTTTGCTTCAAGATATTATCGTATAAAAGCTTTAAAAGTAGTTGTATAAGGTAAGTTAATTAATTGTTATACTTTTGGAGGTTAACTTTAAATATTTTATTAGTTAAAAATATCATAATTCGCTTAAAAATAATTCATATGCTTTGTTGAAAACATGTCCACTGTAGCTTTTGTCCACTACAGTAGACATCGGTTTTATTATATTTATTCTAACCTAAACTTGTATATGAAGCTTTTAATCATCATTGTGACACATATTATGATAAATTTAAGAAGAAATAGAATTTTTCAAAGTTTCGAAATGTGCTCTGCAGTCAGCGGGTTAAATCTACGTCTGTCTATGGTGTGCATATTTTCTTTCTGCATTTTCTGAAATTTCAAGCAAATTTAATTTGTCATTGAAATAAAAAACGTATTGTGGCTCAATCTCAAAATCTATCAATCATACTTTGATCTAATATATTGCACATTTCTATTGAAGTGCAACCAAATAATAATTGCTTAATCTATTTTCTGGATTTTTTTGATTCACTATTTCAGTGATTTTAAGCATTTAATTTCATCTGTTTTACATTGCTTATCAATTGGTAATAAAGCTCTCACTCTAAACTCAATTGCTGGGAGTTTAGTTAGACGCTTATGTTCTGTAAGTACGTCTTGTAATCACTTGGAGTAACTTTTTACTCAACGGTATCTAGACGTTCCTAGATATTCGTACTTCTGTTATCAAATAACTGTCTCTACGTAAAGCATCATGCCGCCAAAAGGCGATGGAGAGTCCAAAGAAATCAACAACTGGTTACTGGATCAAAAGCGATTAGGTGTTGTGATCACAAATACAGATGCAGCTACAAATGTCACAGCTTACCTGCATTTCACACAAGATGAAATTGAAACAAGGTTGGAATTATTAGAAACATATTGGACGGATTTTGCAGTTAAGGATGTCATATTGTCCAAATTTGCTGAGCAACTTTCAGAAAGGACGTATTTCACAACTGCTTATTTCAGCAAAGTTCAAACTGCCTACTTCACTGCTAAATCTTGGTACAAGAGACAATGTCGTCTCTATAACGTGCCACAAGGAAATAGTGCAATCCCTCCTACGACACGTGATCTTTAGCCTGTACAGCTAAACCAAGTTTCTTTGGAAAAATTAAAATTACCTCACTTCAGTGGTATTCAAGCTGACTGGGAGTCTTTTAAGGACAAATACTCTTCTCTAGTAGTAGGTGATGTAAGTATGGCTCCTATTATTAAATTCCAAAGACTTATCAACTGTCTGTAAGGTGGAGCTTTGCAACTTGTCAAAGGAGTCAAGGCTACTGCTGAAAACTTTAGCACCGCTTGGAAACTGCTCTGTCGTCAATATGACAATCGACAATTGCGTTTTATTTGTCAAATGGACGCATTAGTTGCTTTACCAGACTCAAAGGATGAGTCTCTTTAACATCTTAATTCTTTGCTCTCTACGATTGATCAAAGCATTAATGTTTTTTCTAATTTACAGAGGCCAGTCAATCATTGAGACGACTTATTCATTTACTTTGCCGTCTCTAAACTACCTTATTCGCTGAGATTGCTTTGGGTACAACAGGTTGGGAAAGATCACCCTGATGATTTTCCAACATTCACTGAATTGAGGAAATTTATTGAGCATTGGATTCAAGCGCTGATAACGACTCAAGGTTCTTTAGAAAAGTCAAAGCCGCTCAAATCCCTCAATAAAAATCCTACTGCTGGTTCTGAGTCAAATAAACCAATAGATGATTATCGATTCAAGAAATCACAAGAGTGTTATGCTTATTCTGCACTTGGTAAATCCAACAAGGATGCTTCAAATCGCAAATGTTCGTATTGCAACAAAGGTCATTTCCTTGGATTTTGTCCTAAATTCTGTTTCTGATCTCAGGATCAATGATGGTTGCATGTTAAGACTGCAAATCTGTGCAGCAACTGTTTAAATGCCAACCACTCACTTGATGCCTGTATTTCAAAGAATAGGTGTCTTATATGCGGGGAAAAGCATCACACGAAGCTTCATTCAGCCCCACAAGCTCCTCCTATACCTGCTGCGCCTTCTGCAGCTGCTTCATCAACGGCTCACTTGATTACGCTAATGGCACAGAGTCAACGAAGCAAAATCTTAGCCACTGCGTGCGTTATTCTCCAAGCACCTGATGATCCTTCAATTTCTGTTCGTGCTCTACTTGATTCTGGAGCTGAAGAATCATAAGCAAGCGCTGTCTTTGTGTAAAACACCCGACAACATTCTTTTTAGTGGTGTTGGTGGCTCGACTACTGCTCATGCAAAAAGTCGTGTCTCTCTTATCCTTAGATCTATTCATGATGCTAATTTTAAATTCAGTTTTTCAGCTCTGGTGCTCAAAACCGTTTTCAGCTTGGCATCACGATCAAGAATAAAGTTACCACCTTGGCCTAACTTTGACCGATTACAACTGGCAGATCCGCACTTTGCAGAGAATGCAAGAATCGACTGTATTCTTGACACAGAGGTTTTGCTTCTTCAACCTGGTCTCCAACGAGGTCCTCCAGGGGTCAACGTGACTGCAATCAACACCGTTTTCGGTTGGGTGTTAAAAGGAGGCATGCAGCCACCTTTTCAACAATCTGATGTCAACATTACAATGTCAATCCACTTGACCGTACGTGATTCACTGGAAACTATTCTGAGTCGTTTTAGGGACATAGAAGAAGTGCCTACTTCATGCACACCAACACCAGAGGATGATGAATGTTATCAGCATTTTCTTTCTACTCATCATCGTAATATTGAAGGCCGCTTTGTAGTGTGGTTGCCCTTCATCAGTCGTCCTATGATGGGAGATCTGTGTGATACCGCTGAACGCTAGCTGAAGCGATTGGAGAAACGCTTTGCTTGTCACCCCGAGATTCAACAGCCATATTTAGATTTCATGTCTGAATACGAGCAGCTTCAGCACATGGTGAGACTATCATCAGATTAGATGAACTCTACTCAGTGTTGCTATTTACCTCACCACCCAGTCTTCAAAAGGGATGGTTTAAACAAAATTAGAGTGGTTTTTAACGCCTCTCAATCTAACAGCAACGGTATCTCTCTTAATTCATTTCTGCATGTAGGTCCAAAACTTTAGCAGAACGAGCTTGCCATTAATTTAAGATGGTCTTTCTTTCAGTTCGTTTTTACCTGTGACATAGTCCAGATGTTCCGACAGTTCCTTGTTCATCCAGATGATCAGGATTGGCAACGCATGCTGTGGCGTCGTTCACCAGAGGAACCTATTGATACATTTCGTTTAACTACTGTCACTTATGGCAATGCCAGTGCTCCATTCTTATTAAACGCACGCATGTTGCAACTCGCTGAAGATGAAAGGGATCGTTATCCGGAAGCATCCAAGGTTATACACCAAGGTCTGTATGCGGATGATTTCTTTGCTGGAGAAAATTCGTTGGAAGATGTACTCCTGATTCGAAAACAGCTAATTTTTGTGTTGGCTTCAGTAGGCTTATCTGCTGGAAAATGGGCATCTAACAGTCCGGAATTGATATCTAAAGTCAATTCAATCTCTCAGCCATCTATGATGCACTTCCAAGACCATGGATCACGGGTGGCAGGAAGTACTTTTCAACAAAATTTTTTGGTGATAAGAAATTCCTCTGCGATAATTTTCGTAAAATTTTTCTCAATCATTTTCCGCTAAACAGAAAATCGTAACTGTTCCTTTTCGCGGGATATAGCTATTTTTTAATGAGATCGTTGAACTCATATAATATACATTTGTGAACACTATTAACTTTTAAAAATAAATATTTTAGTGAGCCAACTGTTAAATATAATAAATAAATATTTTAGTAAATAAATATAATAATATAATAATAATTTAATAATATAATATTTTTTTGAATAATTATGTTAAAAAAAATTTTTTTTTTATGTTTTGGTTTAATAATATAATAATTTTTTTAAATAAATATTTTAGTGAGCTAGCTGTTGTTTATATTTCCAAATATAAAAAAAAAATTAAAATAAAAATTTAAAAAATGTAAGAAAAAAAAATTTGTAAGAGTCAAAATATTATGAAATAAAGCAGTGTATTTAACTTTACTGACCTATATTTAATTAATATTGTAAGATTTTGTTGACTTATTTCTAAGTTTTTACGTATATATATATATATATATATATATATATATATATATATATATATATATATATATATATATATATATATATTATATTTAATTATAAGGTAGTGGGTATCTTTTATATCACGTCTAATCTTGGTAAATCCAAGCAGTCAGTTTGCGTAAAGAATTAAATAAATATTCAGTATTTATGATATAAATATAAGTTTATTAATACTTTCGTCGAGAGAGATATGTCCTATTATTATGTCGTCGCCTAATACGTTCCTTACTGCTTGCTTCAATCGGGCGTACACCCGTCGTTCGTGGCTGAAGGTTGGTTGCTTACTCTCTCTACCTCGTGGTGCATCCGGCTGTATTTATACTCGCCAAATTCGTTGTTTCCACGTGTCTATCCTTCTGGAATATTCGTTATTAATTAGAATTTGCTGATCAGTCCGTCAGCGATTTTTCGTTCTGGTCTTAACCTGTCGCTGGGTGGTCAGCTCTTTTTTCATGGTGCTCAACGTTTTTCATCGTTTCCAGGCAGGTTATAACTTGTTAGTATCACGGTCAGCGTTTTCTGTCAATTAATATGTTTAAAAAAAATTTTTTTTTTGTTTTACCTGAAGTTTTATACAATTTAATGAAATTTATTTAAACTTGCCTAATTGTATGTGTTACATTGGCTTATGTGGAGTAGTGTTGTGTACCTATCAATTACATTTCCATTCTATATCTCTCTCCTTTATATTTACAGTTAAGTTTTGACTTATGTATATATGATTGTTTTTGATTTTCGTAATTTTAGTTCGTTGATCCTTCTTCTTCTATGATGTGGATTTTATTCAGTGCATGTAATGAAAATACCATTATGTTATCTCGTCTCAGGATACTTATTGGTTCAAGTTGTTGCATCTCTTGGCCAGGGTTGTGGATAACGTATTCCCTGTGGATGGTGTTGGTACCTGAAATTACTTTTTCTTGATTAGTTTTATGGGAGTCCCCCCAGGCTTGAGCTTTCCATATGGTAATTATTGACGCCCCTAATATAAGTTTGGTTGCGCCGGAATAGGTCATTGTATCCGTTAATATAGTGAATTTGGTTGTAATCACGTGGTATTTTCCTAACTCGCGAGCTCTATTTATTACTTTTTGTATGTCGCTACCGACTTCGAGTGATCTGGTAGGGGTGGTTCCTTCATATGGCATTATTTTTTTATATTTCTTATTTATTTATAATTTATAATTATAATTAATCTTTATATTATTTAATTATACATATTTTATTCACTTAAAAGTTAATAATGACTTTCTCATATGAGTCCCGATATTGCACTATGGCTTTTATATGAGTCTCGATACTGCAACATGGTGTTTATACGTGTCCCGGTATAGGGTCATGGTTTAATTTTCAATTCTGTCGTATATATATTTATTATTTATCATTTAATTATTCGTCTTCAATAATATTAAGTTATTATATAATTATTTTATTGATTATTTATATGTATTACTGGTTATATAATAATTTTATAAGCATTATTAACGATTTACCTATACTTGTCCTGATATAGGTGTATGTCTATATATATATATATATATATATATATATATATATATATATATATATACTAGGGGGGGTACCCCCCTGCTCGCGCTGCTCGCCAACCCCCGTGCATATTTACACTAATAAAAATACCAATCAGTAATGAAATTTGTACTGACAAAAATTATTAATAAAATTAATATTAATTATATATTTGTTTAGACAGATTTCCACACCACCCGAAGAGGCACTGTCAATAATACCTTACAATTAATAATTTATAATATAAATTAAATAATAAAAAATGTATAGTATTACGGCGCGTTGGTTTTTTTTGTTTTATTTTAAATAATTATATAAAATCAATAATAATAATTTTAAGATATTTTAAAATATGTTAAAATTAATTAAAATTATTCCATTTTTTTAAAACAATTATTTAAAATAAAATCATGGTTCCCTTCGCCTGTAGCACTACATTTAATCTACCAATGGCTACATTTTTTCTAAATTTTAATCTTTTAATCCAAGATTTAGTCTTAGAATTAAAAATATAATATTGTAGTATATTAACATATTTAATTTTTTTAGCAAAATCATCTTTTTTATTCAATTTGAACCATGTCGTCAATGTTGTTTCGTATTTGTTTAATGCTGAATGTATATCATTTTCATCAAAAATTATTTTTTGTTGATTTTCTGTATGGATATTTAATCTTATTACTGTATGACTTCTACCGCATAGTGTAAATTCTTGTCATCTCCATGCGGCCTCCATTGGACTTAAATATCTTCCATCTATGTATTGAGTTGTTTTATCATAAACATCATCTTTATTATTTTCTTCAATTTTATCTTGTTTTATTTTACAGTAAGCTTTATCTACACCTTTATAAATATAATAATAAATATATTTTATACTTTGTACTGACATACAAAGTTCAGTATTGATATGAGCATTAAATTTTGCTAACAAAAAACTGTTGTAAGGAACTACCATTGAATTATCAACTTTTATCATTTTTTTATTATTTTTTAAATTATACGTATGATTATCTAAAATATTATTTCTTCTTTTGTATTGCGGATATTTGTTTTCTTCAACTATTGTAATTTCATTAAATGATTTTGGGAATTTTTTTTTACATATAGTTTTATTTTTATCGTAACAAGGTGATTTATCTGTATGTGGTCCATGTAACATGTGTTTAATTACTAATTTTTGTAAATATTTATTTTCTGATGAAGGTATTTCTGATGAAATATATTTATCAATATTTTCTGGAGTTAATATTTTATGATTATGATGTAATGTTATAATAATATGCGCGTGAGGTAACCCTCTTTTTTTAAATTCAATCGAAAATACATAAGCTATAACAGGACCAAAAATTTCGTTTTTTATAATATCATTCAATAAAATTTTAAATTTCATATAAAATAATCTTACTGTGAGATTTGGTATGTCATTGGGAGTTGTCCCTTCTGGAAAATTTTTTAAGATTTCTTTCAATTCTTTCCATTTAGGATTACATGTCGTTGTTATAAATAAGTCTGGTTTTCCTACTGTTCTCATTATTGCCATGGCATCTTGATAATATTGCTGCATATATCTTAGACTACCAATATACGATGAGGGTAAAATAAAAAGATTTCCAATTCTCTCTTTGTTTTCAAAATTTGTTGAAACATTTAAAGCACTATTTATTACATGATCTAATAAACCTTGATAACATTTTATGCGTAATTGTTTTTGATTATTTCTAAAACAATTTATTCTATTACTTTCAACCATCACATATGCATGTATTATGTTTTATTGTATTAATCTTCCACAATATAAAAAAGGGTTGAAATTTTTTAAATTTGGTCTCCAATGGATTCCATATAAATAATATTGTAGTATTGTAATACAATCATTATTTTCAATATTTTCATTTTTTTTTATATCCTATACTCCAAACTAAATCTCCTGCTGGAAACATTAACCTTTAGAGGACGGGGATTTGGGTTTACTGTTTTCTCTCACTTTTCTATAGAAATCGAGTTTTTGTGATGTCTCACATCTCAAAACTAACACATGTAAAGGGTCGATCATGGGCATGGCTCGTATAGGGGCCATCCCGTCCTCTAAAGGTTAAAGGGAAAACCATTGGATCCACGTGATAAGATAATTTATTTAAATAAGTATGAGGAATTCTATCTTCAGAAGATAATTTCGGATATACACAAAGATCATAATTATCTGGAATTCCTGAATTAGATACTATGATAGCACCACATTCCGAAGTTAGTGGCTTATTATAACGATGTTATTGTTTATCATTTTTTCGCATAAAATACAATTTATAATTTGGAATATTTTGTATATTTGATAATTGATGTAAGCTTCTGTAATTCTTAGCCATGGGATTATCATTCATTATCTCTGTTAAAAGTAACATATGTTCTTTTGTTAATTTTTCATTAGTTTTTAATCGTGTTTCAATCGCTACTGTATTATCGTAAATATGTAACTGTCCGCATGTAGGTTTAATGTCGTTAGTAGAAATTAATGTATTAGGTGCTGTATGACAAATTTGTCCTTAAATTTTTAAATTATATATAGATTTTCCTTAGTTTTGAATGACATTTGCATTAAAAGTTGCAAAACTAAATAAATTATTATAATATCTAATTAAATTTCTAAAAACACTACCATGTAATAATAAATATTTCAATTTTTCATTATATTTTGTGAGATAACACATTCATACATTATGTGCATAATGTAATAAGAGCGAGGTGGGGTAAAATAAAAGCATCGAACGCGCTCTTATACTCGCGCATGGCTACGCCCATCGAAAGCACACATACAGGTATAATCAGTCAAAGCGAGATTTGATGATATAAAATTAATATGTATTACAGCATTGACACAACGTACGACTACGAGAAGTGGGAGCGAGTCGATGCTGTGTGGGTTAGGGATAGCGGCGAATCGAACATCGGCGGCTCGAATGCGAGGTGTCCCGATGAAAAGAAAATTGTAGAGAGTTCACTCTCATCGCTCTTCTAGTACAATAAACATTTAAAATTTAAATACTTGTTGATTTGAGTATTATTCGTTAAGAGTAGACTTGCGACGGCGAAGTAATCGAGTTAACCCTCGATTGCAAACCCGTGTCTATTCTTAACGGTTTTCGTTATATCTGTGTAGTGTAACTTGTGGAAATTGTTAAAAGAATGCTTACAGAGGTAATAGAGTTCTTCTTACCTATTGCTTCTGTAAGTTACAATCATAGTTTGTGTGAAGTTAAGTGGTGAGAGGCATTTAACCAATTCTTTATATTTTCCTATCCTTTTACCTGTCATCTAGAGCAAAGATCCCGAAGCAGTTAGGCATGGCATCCTAGCTGCGAACGGATTAGCTCTCAATCCTCTACACAAATGAACATAACAAATACACTTTACATCACACTTAAGCATTACGCGCGGTTGTAGCCGCGTAATTAAGTAATTGACTTAGCCAAATACAGTACTTTTGATATATTACATTAATCTAAATACAAATAATATCAAGTACTTTTGCACCTGTGTAAGGGACATTAATGGCGTTATTTTAATAAATGAAAGAAGCGTCATTATATCCCGCAAAGCAATAATTAACTGAGGTAGCCTCAATGCATGAATCATAGCATTGAGCAAGCCAAAAGTTATAACAAATGCTTAACTTAAAATCAAATAAACATTTTTAAAATTATCTTAATTTGAAACTAATAATAAGTATTTGGCCAGGTCAATTAGACGATGTTATAATTTGAATAGCCAGGGAAATCTATATTTACTTATATTAAAAGGTCGGAATTCTTAAGATAGAAAGAGAAAGAAACAAGGGGGTACCCTTGTTTTTGTTGGACCTAAAGATTATAGCGAGAATCACTTGATTTCACTTCACCTTTTAAATATAATACATACCGTTTGTTAAAATAAGTTCGTAAACTCGACATAAATTCGGTCATTACCACGTTGTATTTAATCGAACGTATAGAACTTACGCGTACCTTTGTTTGTTGATACGCGGTTAAACAAAGATACAAGTTTCTCTTGGTTTATGTATTATCTAATTAGAAATTTTATTAGTTTCCATTACTCATCATAAGATATAATTTCAAAATAAACTAAGAGAATTTTACAATTTAGTTAATGGTGATAAAATAACTTTTCCTTGTTGACAACAATTGAACTTTTTTATTTCTTCTTTCCGAAATAAAGCACTACAATATTTACATTCGTAACTCATTCTACCTAGATAATTTTTCAAATTTTTATTTATGTTATTTTTATTGTTTATATTATTCTTTAAATTAAATTTTTTAATTGATTTTTTTTTCAATTTATTTTTATTTATTTTATTATAAAGCTTATTTTTACTTTTATTTTTTTTTGTTTCTGTTTTTATTTTTTTTATTACATGTTTTATTAAATTCCTTAATTTTTAATTTTCTTTTAAGATTATAATTATTATAATTATTATTATTTTTATAATTTAAAATATCATAATGACGTGCATCATATGATCCAGTAAAAATGAATGATAATGAAAAATGATTAGAAAAGTTCCCAAATGTTTGTATTTTGTTTTTAATATGTACTTTAACATATACATTATAAAATTCTACAAAACTTTGAATTTTTATTTCTGTTCCAAAAGTACCATTATTCATTCCAAGAGTTCTATCCATTACGCCATCGCGCTTTCAATAATTACATCTATAGTTACTTTGTAGTTACTAATTTATATTTGCGACTATCGTCGGCGTCTGAAGGCCGTGGAAAAATTTTATTTTACTGTTTCTTTGATTATTATTATATTTGATTAATATTTTACGATTGTCGACGTCTGAGGGTCGTGGAAAAATTTTATTTTATTAAATTAATTTATTATTTATAGAATTTTATAGTTATTATCCATATTCTTTATTCACGTTCTGATGTTTTGGTTTCTTCATTAAGAAACGGTCGGAACCAAATCGGTGACTTAGTTCGGTGCTTGTAATAAATGCTTATAATAATTTATTCATTTATTAATATGGTAAAAATATAGTCATTTTCTCTAGTCATGTATATAAAGAATAATTTGAAATAGTGAAAGCCACAAAAGTATACAAAATATTGTTATAAAGCGAAAAATCCCACCTAACAATCGACACGACAGTTTTTTGCATGCGGTATATGTCAAGTCAGTTTGATATTTGTAATAAATGCTTATAATAATTTATTTACTTATTCATATAGTAAAAATATAATCATTTCCTCTAGTCATGTATATAAAGAATAATTTGAAATAGTTGAAGTCATAAAAATATACAAAATACTATCGTAAAGCGAAAAATGCTGACTTGACATATACCGCAAGTCACCAATTTGGTTCCGACCGCCTCTTAAGTAAACCATTTCTCCTTTTCTGAGGTGTTTAATATTTTGCTTTTGATCATAATAACACTTTGATTTATAATTGGACAGTGTTAGATTAACTTTTGGTGGTTTTGGTACTATCCACTAACCATTTCTCCTTTTCTGAGGTGTTTAATATTTTACTTTTGATCATAATAACACTTTGATTTATAATTGGATAGTGTTAAATTAACTTTTGGTGGTTTTGGCACTATCCACATAAATGAGGAATACGGGTTATCCGATGGCTTAGTACCTCCCGATTCCAAATGTTCTTCTATACGTTGGTGTCTAAATCTTGTGGTTTTTACTAGTACTTCTAGTAATTAACTCATTTTTATGCTTTACTAAATGTGTTTTTCTTAGTTTTTTTCCAGGTGACTCAATTATAAATGATTTTTCTTTTATTAGTTCGTTAATATTTTCTATTTCTTCTATATTTAAATGCCTTGATATTTTAGATTCAGTTCGGTTAAATATCTTTGCTGCTTTATTCTCTTTTTCCTCGCTTGATATGTTTAATTTTTATGCACGAAACATCCTCTTATTTGCTTCATTATTATTTATTCTTTTATTATTATTTATTTCGATCATTTTTTCTTCTTTATTTATAATATTCATGACCTTGCATACATCTGACTTAACTTCTGGCGGTTTTACTTCTACCGCGCTGTCATTAGTATTAATACACATGGCATATGCTTTGCCTTCATTATATTTGGCTACGAAATTTCCAACTAAGATACCCGATCCTATATCTTGGAGCGGTACGAATTCTATATCTTTACTGATATCTTTGACACATGCATAATTAATTTGTCTTGTACGAGGAGTGATAATAGAGCATTCTTCTTCAATAAATGGTACTATATTGCTATTTAATTCTAGGCATTCACGAGTGGCATTAGCTTGTCCTTTATATTTATTGATCATGTATCAATCTATTAATTCGTCTGTATCTATTAGGAAATCATCTGGGACTACTTGTACATCAAATAATGTTTTATTCAGAAATAGATTTATATGTCCTAATGACATGCATTCACCTGAAATGACACTGTTTATTAAAACAATCTTATGTGGATTTATAAACATATTATTTGATATTGTGCTTTCCATTATAATAGTTACATTAGCACCTGTATCAACGCAAAAACGACCTTTTCTGGACTTTAAAAATGACCCACTTAATTCAACTATTGGGGGCTTTGTTCCAGCTTGTATAAATTAGCATTCTGCGTAGGTAGGCTCTCTTTCTTTACAATAATCACAAAATTTCTGTCATATTCTTTCTTTCTACATTGTGCTTCTAAGTGACCTGTTTTTCGACAGTATGAGCATATTTCTACAGCTGGTGCTAGTCTAATGTTTGCATTATTTTGCTGTGCTAGATTTATTGCAGATAGTTGGTCAGCAATTTTTTGTAATATATCAGTCAGTTTACCTGAGTTTTCTGCTGAGTTAGTCGAAAGTTGCATTAGTCACCTCGCGCTTGTGCGTTGTTCGAATGAAATAGCCTCATGTATGGCATCTCTCAACGTCATTGGGTTCTTTGATCGAACTTGGTGTTGTAGAGCGCCGTCTAGTCCAAATAAAAATTGTTTTAAGGCTTCTTTGTCTGCTTGATTATAAGTTTCCACCTCGAAAGGTCGTAGAATTCTGCATTAGTCATAGAAGTTCAAGAGACGATTGTGTAATGTTTGCATTCTTAGACCGTAGTCTCCCGCGCTTTCACCTGGCATCTGTCTTATTATTTTTATTTCTGCTAAAATCGTGTCTGCTCCTCCAGCATAGCTATAATGTTTTGTTAGATCGGCCAGCAACCCTTCTACTGTATGATATTGAGTTAACCGTGTTGTGTAACATTCTGCTGCTCTTCCTTTGAATTTAGTGGCTAGTGTGTTTAAAACCCATCTTTTTGACTCCATACGTTCTTACAATGTCTCGTACTGCTCTGCAGAATAGAAGCAATACATCAGAGTTGCCATCAAAGGTAGGGATTGTATTCAACGCTTGATATAATAAAAGGCTATTAGGTATCTCTCTTGGTGTTCCTGTGGACTCTTGGTGTGATGTAGAGCTAGTGAAGTGTATATTCACTGATGGTTCATACATGTTAAGTCCTGCAAGAGGATCATTGTCTTTGAAATTGTTAGCTAAGGCGTTTATATCTCTTGTACCTATGGCATGATTTTCCCTGCAATTGTAGTAGTTTCAATAATTAGTCCGTTCTTGTATCATGTTAATTGCATTTATGGTCGGCGTAGCTCCTTGGTCCTTTGGAGGCAAGTTCATTAACACTCTGTGGACTAGTCCGTGTTTTCTTTCAAATTTGTATAATTGTTGTACCATTTTTACTGCTGCAATTTGGGGATCTACTTCTGTGCTTGTTTGATATGTGTTAAGAATGTTTATTGGTTGAAAATATTCCTTATTCTTCTAGATGGGCTCATTTAGTCACTATGAGAAACCATTTCTGGAAACGGTGGCATAAAGAGTTCCTAACTCAACTATAACAACGTTCCAAATGGCTATATCCCCATAGATCAATTCAAGTAGGAGACTTAGTTCTATTCAAGGATCAGCTGGTCCCGCGAACTAAATGGCCTTTAACCAGAGTAACTAAGCTCTTTCCTGGACTAGATGGATTGTGTAGAGTCGCGAACGTCATCAGAATTCATACGACCAGTCAATCAACTGATTTACCTTCCAGTTAATTCAAGAGCCATTGAACTTCAACTTCAAATACTGCGAAGGTGGATGGTACTTCATCAACTTAATCTACGACATTGGAAATCGTATCATCACTCAAGACTCAAGATATTAATTATATAGCTTAGAGTTTAGTTTAGCTTACATATTCATTTTTCTAATTTCAATTGTTAAATTTTTGTATTCAGTTTAGTTCTTTAATTCTTTACTTTAAGTACAGTTCTATTCGCGCTAAACCATCGGTTGTTTCGTGAGTAGTTATCATTCATTTAATTTATTAACTAAACACCAGTTATTGTATTTGCATGTTAGTAATTGCTCATGTGATTGGATGTCGAATAGTAATTATTAATTTGTAACAGTAAAATCAATCTAACATTAAACTTAGCTATCATACGTGTTAAATTACGAATCCATGGTTTCTTCAGGGTGGATTCGTGGCGGGCGGTATGTTCAAGCCGTTGCCTTTAAATTCAAATCTTTCTTCTAGAAGGTTCCATCTCACTTCTCTAGCGTTATGAATCCTACGCCGCGTTCTAAACTGCAACCACGTGACGCTTTGCTGTACGCGTCAGTTTAACTTTCTTTGCACGGCACGTTCGATAGCTACGGACACTCGAGAGAGAAGCATCTCCCCTCTTTTGCACACATTACTACTTAGCATACGCTATACACGTAGACAGATCACGCGTTTACTCGCATTAAAATCAAGTAGTGATTTAAGATAAACATTAGTGTTGGATTAGGCTTAATTAATTTAATATAAAGATTGTAAAACGCAATAATAAATGAGACTTTGTTAAACTTCAAATCTCAGTGTACTTTTTGTGTCTTTTCCTTCAGTGTGTGTATTTAACTAATTCTGAATGTGTTTCGCTACTTTAATTAATAAATTAATATAATTAAAGAGAATTAATACAGTCTACACATTGCTCTACAAATTTTCTGAAAAGCGCGCACACTTATAATTTGCGAACTTATATTCTAATGTTGATAGTGTGACCTTAATAAAATAAATATCTTAAGAAAGTAGCCTGATATAGTAGTAGTATATCTGAGACACAACTCACAAGGTAAGTAATCTATAAAAATAATTGACCATATGAGTATTTGTGAATTTCACTATAAAAAATAATATGTTTAAAATAAATATTTTGTTGAAACAAATAAATGTAAAATATTTTTCGCCACTCTAACCCTAAAATCGCAGCTTCGTTGCTCTATTTTAGCTCTCATGGCAAAAAATACACTATGCAACTAGTTTGGAAAGGCCTTTTTACAGAACTCGTTACGACCCTCACCTTTGGCTCAGGCCGTAAACTTCTCGTTTTGTATATGAAGCCTTTCCATACCCGTTACATAATGTACTATTTCCACACGGCGTGCGGGAAGTTTGATTTTTCACGCGATTTTCCGTACGGGAAGTGCCCTATTTCCGCACGAAAATAGCGTGCGGAAAAAAAATTCCTACACGGAAAAAAGCGTGCGAGAAAAAAAATTCCCGCACGCCGTGTAATAGTATATTACACACCAAGGGAGGTAAAGTACTGGCGAGTCCATAGCACATATAATTGCCACCTCGAGCCGAAGGCGAGGGTGGCAAATATGTGCTATGGGCTCGCCATTTTACCTCCCGTGGTGTGTATACTATTTTTCGCCATATCCGGGCCGAAAATACAACTTTTGTTTTTCGGTGCCGGGACGAAAGTTGTGCTTTCGGGCAGGGTATGGCGAAAAATATAATATTACAACGAATAAAATAAATTTGTTCAATGTTCAATATTATAAAAGCGAGGATCTAAGGTTTTCGCGTAAGCATTGTAACTAAGAAAATTATGTAAACAAAGAAAAAAATATAGAAGAGTGGGGTTAAATTTTAACAAAGAAGAATACCATATATTAGATGTTTAATATTATAAAAACGAAAATCTAAAATTTCCGCATATGCATTGTAAGTTAGAAAACTATTCAAACAGAGAAAAAAGTAGAAGAGACGGGTTAAAATTTTAACAAAAAAGAATACCATTTATTAGATGTTTAATATCATAAAAACGAAAATTGGAGTTTACTCGTAAAATCCGATTTTCCGAGACTCGTTTTTACTCTAAATATCAGTTGAGAAAACCAAAAGAAGGATTTGACTTCAGAATAACCTTGAAATAACCTTTATAGAGACTTTTCCCTATGAGATCCAAACTTAACTCGACGTGCAATTTCCTGTTCATTCAGAATCAGAAGTAAGAAAAATTATATTATTCGAATTGAGGTGTTTGACCTCTGTTTGACCTTAACCGAAACATGTTGAAATCGTATGGACATGAGGATCGTAAGCGGTAATCTCAAGAATGTGAATGCTTACTGATTCGAGATCCGTTTTCAGCCAAAATAATAGCCAAGCAATTCAAAATAAGGACTGCAAAAAATATCCTTCAAAATGTGATTTGACCTTGACTATAATACCATATTTCTATGTAAAATTTTGTGCTCTATTCATTTTTAGTGAGAAGAAAACGGAAAATTCAAAACTGAGCGAGTTATCATGAAATTTAAAAAAATTTTTACGAATTTTTCAAGTTTTGGCCACCATATTGGAGCCACCACAGCGCCTGCCTTAAAAATGTAAATGCGTCTTTATAATTATACGTAAATCCTAATATATGCGAATACATGTATTGACGTATAAATATGATATAATAGTATATAAAATAGTATGTTGTAAGTAAATATGTGTTTTTCACAGCGAAAATTTGTAAAATATAGAATAAAAAATAGAATGTTGAACAGAATCGAAACAAAATACCTTCCGAACGGTGAAAAAATATAAAACTAACCAATTGATATTTGAATTATTGACTTCCCCAAAGCCTCCGGGAACCTTAAACTGGAATCTTCCATTGAATCTTTCTGAAAGAAAAGTGCGCGGGACATTTTACGCTTCCAGGAAGCTTCAAATAAAGCTTTCACGGAAGCTTGCATGTAAGCTTTTTGCATTATTCTGTGGAAGCTTCCATGAAGTACTTTTGGAACCTTACGGCAATCTTCCTTGGAAACTTCTTGTAAGATTCAAAAAGACCTTAATGCTAGCTTCCATGGAAGCTTACTGATTTCTTCCACGGAAGCTTTCTGGAAGCTTCCATTGAATCTTTCTGAATGAAAAGTGCGCGGGACATTTGACGCTTCCAGGAAGCTTACATGGAAGCTTCCGGGAAGTTTTCGAACCTTTTATGGAAGCTTCCTGGAAGCTTCGGTGCTATGTGGGTTAGAATTGATGTTAAAATGAACTTTGATTTTTATAAATTTTTTGAGAATACTGTCGAAGTTTAGCTTCATTGTTTTTATTTTTGTAATACTTTCAAGTCTAATTTGATATTATAAAAATGAATTTGGAATTATTAATTAGTGAAATTGTTTTCGGTATACATTATATATATAATGTTGCAAAAAAATTTGACATATTAAAAATACAAAATTTTAAAGTATATTTTTTAACAAAGAAAGAAATATTAATACAGGAAATTTAAAAGAAATTGAAAATATTAAATATTTACAGTTAAAAGATGGAACAATTTGTGCAGATCCTTTTTATAAAAAAAACGAAAATTTTGTATTCTAAATTTGAAAAATAATTACTAAATTGCAAACAGAATGGTTTGCAAATTCTTTTTTGAAAAAAGATGATTTTGGATATTACGTTAAAGAAAGCATACTATATTATATTAAAAACTGGATTTTACCTATACATTAAACAATTAATTCACTAGAAGTTGTAAAAAATATAGAAGAACTAGGAAAAATTTTTTCAATTATTATGAATAATAAATGATTTTAATTTTACGCAATATTTTACTAGAGGTAAGTGATTACTGTTTCGTTTAATTTAAAGAACTTTAAAAAACGTTCAAAACCAAATTAAAAATATAGTTAAATTAAAATTTTATAAATACTAAATTATAAACCATTTTGAGATTTTCTAAATATTTTTATTTTAAACTCAAAAATTAGTATTTAACTAAGAAACTTAATAAAACTTGAAACATTAAAAAAAATTATTCTTATTTCATTTATTTACAAAAGTTAACTTGATAGGTTATTAAAAATAAACATTGTCAAATTTTGGTGCAGTTTTAATAAATCTGTTTTTAAATTTTTTTAATTTTTAATTTAGTATTATTATTTATTTTTTAAATTTACTATTAAAATTTACTATTCAAATAATTAAAATATCACTATTTTAATTTTTAATTGTGTTAACCTGCAGCTGGCCGGGGTGATGCCGATCGGCATCACCCCGGCATACATACTCAAAACCACGGCATGCATACATACTCAAAACCACCAACGTTCGACTCATATAGTAAGTGTGTTATCATCTCACCACTTAGGGACGAAACGCCCATTCAACGCATATCCCCCTGTAGGCGTAACTGCGAATCGAAGGTGACAGACTTGTATGATATCTGTCCGTAGTTGAATCCCCGACTAAACATAATTTTTTTTTTATTATGTTGCACATGTATATATTTCAGTATTTTTTTAAATTTGAATATTTTTTATGTATACAGATAAATGTATATGTACACTTAGCGGAAAGGATATTTTTCCGAATGTGTACCTCAAATGGCAACATCGCATATTTTACCACAGGCATAAGACAATTTCAAATTATAGAGCAAATTTCGCATCATCGTCACTTATTACTTAATGACATAATTTTAGTAAACAAACAATATTACTTTCTTTTTTCATAATCCGAATTATAATTTTATTAAATAAAATTTTTATTTCTTGCTTCAATAATCATATAAGTAGTATATGGACTGGTATAGCGAGACACATCGATTTTTTTGCACCTGTCTCTCTCCCCCATTGTTTCGCTCCCCCTGTCTCGACCCCTTGTCTCGCTCCCCTTTACATGTCTGGCAGGTGTGGTGGTGTAGTCGTGAATTGATTTGACCCACTTTCCCCCCACCTGTGTGGGTGAATAAGGTGTCCTTTCTCCCGCACCTGTCTGAGGGTGTTATAGTTTCTATGGCGACCTTGAAACCCTTAATGATTTGCATCTTCTGTCTTTTTTCTTCACAGCCGTAAGTATAGTATATATGTATGTGTATATTTTTTAATGTGAGTAACATTATAAAAATTAAATAAATAAGTAATTAAAAAATCATATAACATTGTTATGAAAAAATATTAATATAAAAAATATATTTTATAATATTAAAGGTCTGAATGTTATATAGTACTTTTTATATATTGATTGTTATTTCTTACGCATGAACTTTTGTTGGTCCTAAAAAGGACCGTATGTAAGTATATGAATTTTTTTTTTAAATTAAAATTTTTTGTATCCTTTCCTTTCAGGAATAGAATAAGTGTTTGTTGAGAATTTATCAGAATATTGTTTCCAGGTTGATGATGATTGATTTTCCTTCTTTTTCTTATCGTCACCTTGTACTAAAGGTGTTTTGGCGGTGTTGGAACTATTTTGACCCATAGTGTTAAACGCGTGATATACAGATATGATAAGAGACAAATTATTTATTGTAAAAGTTATTATTTAAATGAATATTTTCATTTGTGTTATTTTTTTATTATGTTTTTGAGAACGTTCAAATTTTACTGTTTCTTTTTATAATGTTCCTTATATTTTTCTCTTTTTATAGCACTGTCTGTAGAACGTAATGAAGCGATCTTACCTGTGCATTGCCCCATGTCTGTTTCGAGCAATCGTTATAAAATAAATGAAGGATTATTGGGAAGGGTGGTTGCTTTTATAGTTAAAAAAAAAACAAGTCATTTACACAATTAAAGCAATTTATTAATATTAATATATATTTTTATACAGGAATCATTACATCCCTCAAATCTTTTACAATCATCGGTAAACTAAATGCGGATATTTCAGATAAAACAAATTTTAAATATAAGCTTTTATAATGATCCGTATCATCTAACATATTTTCTGTGACGTAACCTTCTAATTCGGTATTAAGAATAGAATAGTATTGTTTAAATGATTTGTAGTCGTTAAGAATTACTTTTGCGTTGTCCAGTCCTTCTTGTCCAAGTTTATTTTTTAAAAAGTCTAGTATGTGATCAGTAGTACGGTTGACCTTACCGACACGCTCGCTTAAATCGTTGAGAAGAAGATCTACCAAGACACTTTGTTGACGAAGACCTTCGAATGTTGACTGTTGCATGACTATACCTGATGGATGATTGAAAGTCTTTCTCTTTTTGCAGAGCGATTGTCCTGGAGTCTCTTCTTCTTCCTCGGAGACGTGTATCTCGTTTGGGTGAGGTCTTTCGTCAATGCTGATAGATTTGGTGCCGTATGATGTGGTGAAATTTAAATCATGATTGGTTAGAAACAATTTAGTCGGTCTTCCGAAATCTTGATAAAAAGAATAAGAATTATGAAAATAAGCTGTAATGGCGTCAAATTGATCTTCGAGAAAATCCCAGCTACGGCGATCAAGAGAGATACTTTTGTGCGAGCCGCCTGATGAAACTAGTTTAATAACTTCGTGATAGTATCCGCTGCTATATTCAAGACCGACACAAATTCTCTTTGAGTTCGACTTATTGAGCGCATAGGTAGTAGATAATAAAAGGTTTGGCAATTCCGGTTTTACCGGATCGCGTAATTCACAAGGAGCCATTTTTATGTTTTGCTCTATCCGAAGTTGATTTTGTACTGAAATTTGAAAAGAACATTTTACCTTACTGCGCATATGACAAGTCAGAATGTAGAGGGCGGTAAATACTTTTACAATAGGGTAGTAACACCTGGTCTGTATATTAGGTGTGCAATACAAAATATATATATACAAATTAAATAAAAAGAAATATTATTAGGGGTGGATAAATTTTATAATAGAATAATAACACCTGGTCTGTAGACCAGGTGTACAGTACAAATATATATATATATATATATATATATATATATATATATATATAAGTACAAACTACGTACAAAAAAACTATTATAGGTAGGATGGGAGGGTGGAGTAAAGGTAAGTAAATAATTACAAATTAATTTTTATGCACACAAAAGAAGATTTATTCACATATAAATTTCAAAATTGACATTGATTACAGTTAAATATAAAACACACGTTTGATTACAATATTTGGAAGTAAAATTATGAATATTATTATGTTTATCTTAATATCTTAACCTAGAAGTACATGTTTGATTATAAAGGCCTGAACCTCGAGAACGTTCTCCGGCGAATGTACTCGCCCACTTACATCTTTTGCGTTTAATTTTATTTAAAATTTTTTTATAAAAATTTTCAGCTATTTTATCATTTTTTTTCGTGTTATTTGAAAAGAAGCTACAAAACGCGCGTAAACTAGCACCGCTACACATATAATATAGAAACATAATAGTATACTGGCCGCAACACGTCGAATCGATGCTTTGCAGTTTCTTGGTGCTCCATCGAAAAACTTTACAGTTTCTTCTGAGTCTTTCAAGATGGTATTTTGAGACTGGTGGGAAACCGTAACTATCGAAATACGTTCCGTATCCATTTTTATCGATATGCATAGCAACCCAATGCGTACCAGGTTTGGTATGATCATCGGTATTACACACAACAGCGACCGGTGTTATCATTACATTCGGAATTCGATCTGCTGCGTATACGCCAATTGTTTTGGCTTTCAGCCCTTCCAGGGCCCTCATTATCTGACTGGTGTTCATTTGTATTATTTTCCTGTGTTAAACTACAATTCTGATCATCATCACTCGCGTATTCTATGGTTTTATCGTCGTCGTCGTCATCGTCTACTTCGTCGATTCCCGTAAAAGTCACACTTGATCCAAATCTTACGATGCTATTTTTCTTGTAAGCAAGTTTTTGAAGAGAGTCATAGAATAGTTCACAACTTCTTTTAGGCAGATTTTGTTCAGATTCTTGAGGGAGTAGTGAATAAAGCCACTCTCTCAACAGATGTGATCTCTGCATGGCACAGTACTCCTTTTTATAGAGGTTTTCTTGGCAAGCGTGAAAACAGCATATTTTCTGGGAAGGAAACTGTCTTTGTAAGTCGGTAAAGCCTGTGGTGGTGTAATCCTCTATATTTATAACGTTACGTGCCATAATAGATTCTATGTATCTAGCCTTTTCAGCACCTCTGACGTAAATTCTTACAGCATTTCTCGCTATGTTGTAAAAATGATACCGTAATTTGCGTAGAATAACGTCACCATCGAACCACTGTAAACCGTGTAGACGTGACGACACGTAATCGTTACTAGTTTTTATATCTTCTGGTAAATTATCAAATTCGTAGGGTGGTGCTATTATCCAATGACCGATTACTTGTTCTTGCAGAGAAACTACTGCCACTTCTTTGGGTAAAAATTTATTATCTTTATCTCTTAAGCCTTGAATATCTATTACGTAATCCATCGTGGTGAAAACGCGAGCTCGTGTGTACTACTACGACTGAGTGTAAGAAGCAACTAGAGCAATGAGAAATGAAACGAATGGTCTTATAATGTTTCTCCCATTATTTTCTCCACCCCTTCCACCTTAGGCATTAAAATCCGTAATAATTTGTCTGTTTGAATCGATTTCTAGCACGTTATCGAATTCGGCGTAAACGATGCAATTTGTTGTTTCCCTAAGAGCCTGCTCAAAGCGAACTTCAATGCGCAGAGAACCCGAGCGCACGAGATTCCAATGTGACGAAAAATGAGCCGACAAATCAGGCGTCAAGTCGAATGCAAAGAGACAGTAACCTTCTGGATAAGAGGTTCGGCTAACATCGATACCCTCGTTGAGAAAATGTATACCAGTACCGGAGAATAGCGTGTGATAAGCGTCTACATAGAGTTTATTATTTCCTGTGTATTTTGGCTGTAGGGGTTCGCTTGGTATTTGTACTCCATCGACGTAAAGAGAGAGAAAATTGATAGAATAATGTTAAAAGTTGAAAGGATTCAATTGACGATTGCCGTTGAAGGCTCGGTTACTCACAAAACCTATGATGATCCTTTTTGGCAACTGGCCTAATATAACATTATCAAGAGTATCTCCCAAAATTCCGCTATGTAAAGTGAATGATTTCACTTCCACTCTTGTTATTGGGTATTTTGCAGTAGTTTTGTTCAAAGCATTAGCATGAGCCAATAGTATGGCTGGACTTATTTTAGCTCGACGGACGATTAGCGTCGCTTCTCTGATGCGCACTGAAAATTTTCCGTCATCGGTGAAATCCATCAAACAAAACGCGTCCTTGCTACGAACAAATCTCACTCGCATCTCAACACCGTTTACCAAAAATTTACCTTGATTAAATACATCACAATGGAGGTGGCCAATCATATCGACAACTTTACCGCCAGATGTAAAGTATTGACGATTCCGAGAACCGACATTGGCCCCAACTGTTCCGGTAGCAATTGCTGGTGATGCATCCATACATCCTGCTGTGTCCGCATACCAAAGTGCGGAGGTGAGGTGTGATGTTAAGGCAGGAGAAGCGTAATTTAGAAGCGTTTCTATGCAAGCTCTGTAAGGATAGGCGTTGTTTGGGGGTGAAACTAGCTTTGAATTGAAAAAGATGTCCGTTTGCTTGAACAACGAATGTAAAAAATTGTTAATAGGAGCAACTTTTGCATTCTCGGCGTCGGTTCCCACGGGTGTAATTTCCACGCTTACTTGCAGCATTGTATGCGCTAGATCGATGTAATGCTCGGTCGAACCAGGAACCAAAAATTCTAAAGGTGAATCGCTTTCATTGCTGAGAGATGATACAGGTTTGTAGTAGAGAAAAGAACTGCTTTCAATTGAAGTTTGCGTCGGGGGAAGAGTAAAAATATCTAGTTCGCTCTTCGTACCTTCACCACTGCACGCGTGTAGAAAAGCCATTTTTTTTTAATGATTTATTTAGGTCCAAAAATGTCAGATACACTTCTCAATACTTTCTTCTTCTTTCGCCTTGATGTTTTCTTTTTCTTGCCTATACCACGCTTATTTGCCTTTCTCTTTGTCTTTTTTTTCTTGCTCGATGCGTTGTGTGCGGGAACACGAGCTCGCGTTGACTGTCGTTTGCGCTTAGCAGTAACAGCTTTATATCCACTACCTTTCATAATATCGGAAATTTTATTAGCTGCTTTTCTTTTTAAAATTTCGACCCGACTCTCGAGCACGCGTGTTGAGAGACTCTTTAAAATTCGCTCTCTTATTCGTCACGTCGTCTAGCACGTTCAAGCCTGTTCGGACGGCTTCTTTGCCTACTGCCTTGGCCCCACTGGCAAGATATGGCACAATTTTTCTAAATAATCCTCCGAGAAAGCTACCAATTCCAGAGCCTCTTTGAAACGTTGAACCAGAGTAAACGTTTTTAATACCGCTTCCACCACCACCAGCCTGCTCGTCGTAGTAATGAATATAATAACTCATATCGCTACGTATTTAACGACTACGCTTGAAATGAAGCGTAACCGTCAGCGTTCCATACTCAAATGGTATTTTACGCCCATGCTGATCTCTTATATCGATAACAATATTTCGAAAGGTATGATGTAGTAGAGGTATGTATTGAATCGGTGCAAACTGTTTGACGACGGTTGATCCGAATTTGTACTTTGAATTTTCCAGGGCTACAATGCGTAAAAGTGCCGTTTCCGTATCACCAACTGCATAAGGTTCGCATATGTCTGTGTAAACGTAGAGCTGATCGGGTATGGCCCGTGCTAAACTAGCTGGTCTATTGCCCACATTTATACTTGTTCCTGAGTTGGAAGTGACAAAAGTTTCTGTTTCTCTGTGGACAATATCTTCAAAACCAAGAATACGACGAATTTTTTCGTTGAAAGTCATGTAGTGCGGCTCTTCGTAAATGCAAATCCTTTTTAAGGTGTAATAACCTTTCTGAAATTCAGTCGGTTCAAGCTTCTGATGTTCACGCGCCTCGTGTACTTTATTTATTTCTTCCGCAAGTTGTTCAATGCTACTGTATACGCCATGAGGGAAATTACAAAACCCATTATTTTTCGAAACTTTGGGCTTAGCACTTCCTAATTTGAAAGTATAATAAGCTTCAGGTTCTTGAATATGCATAATAGTACAGGGTATGTGTATTTCGGCTATACCGACCTGCCAGTTACCGATTAATCTAATTTCACGACATAAATAAGTGGTAAAACAAGTAGTCGTATTGTCGGGAAAATAGCGCATACTACTGTTACTCGGTAGTACTAAATAAAAATCATCTAGATTATCCATTATTTTTAAATTCTTTCAATGTCCGATGCTTTTATCCACGAATTAAATTTATCCGGATATCCTTTCCACTTTACAAATAGCTGTTTTTTATTTCCGCTTCCTTTGGTCCGAAGAACTCGTTCAATTTTAAAATTTTGATCTTCCAGTAGTCGTTGTGATCCTACAGGAGCCAATTCTTCTGTATAAAAGAAACCGTCAATGTCCTCTCCTTGTAAATCTTGTAACTCGTAGGTATAAAGATTTTGCCTGATAGAAAAGCGTTTAACTTTAAATACTTCCTCGCTATAATTCTTATCGAATCCTTTCGCAAAGGTTCCCTTAGAGCGACTGATCCTCATGTAGTCACCAACCTCGTATTTACGGTCTTTTATTTGCCTTTGATTTTTTCTTTGCTGAAGAGCGCGCCTCTGTAAATTCGCTTGTGCCTCAGCTGCGTTATATAAATTAACCTCTGAAGGTTTCATCTTTATACCTGAATGTACTGTATTGTTGTATGCATAAACTATCTTTTGTATTACATCAATGTACCTATGTGTATTGCGATGTGTGAAATATCTCCAAACACGTTCTTTGAGAGTTCGATTAAGACGTTCTACCACTGCCGCCTTAATGTCCGGATTTCTTGCCGCTCTAAACTGTATGTCATATTTTTTAAGAGTATCTTGCAAACCTGCACCAACAAATTCTTTACCTTTGTCAGTTTGTAAGTAAACAGGTGTACGACCATTGGCTCGCTTAAGAATCTTCTCTAATGCAGCTGATACAGTATGCGCTGTTTTATCCCTCAGTGGTTCTACCCATGCATACTTACTGAGCACGTCAATGACTACTAGTAAATACGAATAACCGTCATTTTCTTTTTTAAGACTTGTTAGCTGACACAAATCTGCTTCCCAAACGTCATCCACGTTAATTACGTTATAGTGTAATCTAGGAAATTTTTTTCTTACAGGACGGTGAAGAGTATAAGCATCTTGATTATTCAACCAGTCGTGTATTCGTTTTTGTTCTTTTTCTCTGTTTTTCAATGATTTACCCTTTATATTTACACGTATTAAATTTCGCGCTCCTGCATAACCTGCTTCGTGCGAAGGGTCGTAATACTGATTTTCCAAAGACATTTTCTTCATAGGTCCGCTTTGAGCCACTTTTTCTTGGCAGCATGTCTCGTTACGGGTGGAGTAAATACTGGTGATAACATTTTTCGTTTAGCAGTATTTAAAGGAGACGTTAGCCTATTAGCAATTTTTAGAATTTTCGTGTTTCCGATCAGATCATTAGGCGTTTCTGAACTCCCGATAAACTTTGCAAATTCAAATCTACCAATAGGCGCTTCGTCATCATCCTCGATCTTTTTCTTTTTCTTTTGCAAAACATCGTTAAGCAATTCTGCTATGTTAGACCGTGGTATAAGTTTTCCATCTACGATAACGCTTCCAGTACTATCCCATTTTAATCGATCTGGCTCAAAAGTTCGCCAATGTTTTAGTAAAAGTCGTGCTTTTCTAGCATAAATTTTAGGCACGTTATCGAGTATTTTTTCTTCTGTTAGAGGTGTCAGTGTAGCTTCGATTTCGTCAATATCTCGACCAATTTCACCATCATCCATACGTTCGTTATCTTTGAAAAATAAATAACGCCTCAAAACTTGCAAATAATTTTTACACTTTTCTCGCTCACTGCTAAAACTTTTAGAATGAATAATTTTATACATTTCCGAATCAAGCCGTGTTAAGTTATCACCAGGTGTCTGTATAGTTTTTTCAATATTTTCAGTTGTGCTATTTGTCGAAGAATTAATTATAGGCACAGCTCCTCCCTGCTGCTGCTGCGAAAAACCTTGTATTTGTTCCAGAGTTTTTTCGGGGACAATGACCATTTTTCGAGCGCGTTCCATAATTTTTTGTTTTGCCTTGAAAGAAAATTAATTTTTGTTTCCTAAAAATTTGGAAAAAATTGTACTTATCAGTGGAGCCAATAGAAGTGGTAAAAAAGAACCACCACTCTGAATTATAGTACGTTTTTTAGCTTTCCAAGCACCAGCACCACCAGCTGTTTTTCTTCCACTTTTTACTAATTTTCTTAATATAGTTTTGTGTTTTTTTAAACGGTTTTGTTCATGAGTTTTTAATTTTACAACACCTTGCAATACATTGAGTGCACACTCGCAAATACACTTTATGAGATTTTTATCGGCTGTACGAATCAAAGCTGAGCGCTGTTAACTATCAGCGTGGCTCAGAGCATTTAAAAATGCAACGTGCTTTTTTGAATATAATTTCCCAGGCGTACAGCAGGTGCTAGACTTGATGGAACTTTTTCTCTTTCCTCCTCCTCCTGGTTTTCTTTTTGTTTCAGATGGGGCCATTGATGTTGTCTCAGCCATCGCTATTTGAAGACTGCTTCTCCGCTACGGATGCTTCTTTCTTTTTATTTCTCCACGCTCACCTGAATCTCGATGAAAATTTAGGCGCGTAAGCATAGTGCAACTTGTCATCGGGAAATATGTCGGTGCGAAAGCGAAACTCATCTGGAGTATCTTGTTTCAAATCCAATAAAAGATAGCTAAATGGCCTACTACAGGCATCGATGTAGGCTTCTTGCAAGAACTTTGGATCCTCAGGGTAAACTTGTCGAGCGAGAAATTGTATTTGCGCGCGATCTCTCGGATTTTTGAACAACACAATATAATTTGAATTCAACGATAAATCGCGCTGGTTTGGCCCCCTATGAAAAATATTTTGCTTGATGAAAATTACACTGATATTTTTATGATGACAACCTTTTGTGAATAAATCAAGTACTGTATTATTCGATGATTCGCGCATCAGATCGTCGAGTATGAGTAATTTTCTCTTATCATTGTCATTGGAATAGTCTGTAGCTTGTAAGCCTTCTCGAAATTCGATGCGTTGATTACCACCTACTTTAAACTCGCTACGGTATGCTTCTTGCCACTCGACGTAATAAAAGAGAATACGATCAAAATTCACATCGCACATTTGTGGCAAATTACAGAGAAATCGCTTTACAAAAACAGTTTTCCCACACATAGTAGGCCCCGAAATTATACACGTAAAGGGATATTTCCATCGTGTATCCATTTCGAATACTGAATACAGGAGGCATAAGTTTTATACTTTTATGTTGAAACCCCTCTTAATTTTATTTATTTTTTTTTCAAGTTAAGTAGTTGTGATGTAGGGAGGGCGGCGGCGGCGGCGTGGGCACACGTGTTTTTTATTAGCTTATTCAACACGTGTGCGGGGATAAGCTTATTTTCCGCGTTAATTAGCTAAATAAGAAAAGTATAAGCTTATCACCGCGCGGGGGTGTTAGCGTATTGTTAGCGTTTATGAATAATTGTTTTCTAAAATAAAATAGATTTCATGGAATTTTTTTATCGTTTTTTCATCATTCATATTTTGTTCATTCACTCTTGTAACCAAAAGGAAGAGAAAGCGATAAGGAAACACATCGTCTTTTTTTCAAAACAACGCTACAGGTTTTGAATTCTTCTCTTGTTATGACCTCGTGGTAAGGTGTGCGTCGTATAGATTTAAAATTCAATCGTATTTCGTTTTCATTCGTCTCTTTCTCATTCTCTTCTCTAAGCTTTCTCGCAAATACCTCGTCTATGAGCGTTTTAATACTATCAAAATTTATTTTTAATGAATTTTTGAAATTTAGAGTTATTCCCCTAACCTTGCAACATTCATAAGTATTTCCTGACGGTGTCACAGCACGATAAGCGTAAAACTTTGGTGCTGCAGACATCATGGTATCTATGTAAGTACCAGGACCGTAAGATCTTAATTCATCCGTCATATCACCCAATAAGTTTCCCAAGGCTGGCTCGTATTCATCTGAATCGTCCTTTTTTACAAAAATACACGAATCGGTATCACAGTACAGAGTACGTCTATCAAGCTTTTCCATGTGTTTGTACAATTCTAGCCTGGCTTGCGCTGTTGTGAATGCTGCTATTACCACATTTGTATTGGATGATGCTTCAACGGCTTCTTCTCTAAGCTGCCAATAAACGTATAAAATATCGTCGTTTACAGGTAAAATACTTAGAACTTCTTTGTCAGGAGAGGTTAATAATCGCAAGAGATTTTCGCGCGATTTCACGATTTCCGTTTGTTTTAAGTTGCTGCGTTGTCCAAACTTTCCCCAAAAAGAATTTAAACAAAGTTTTGCTACAGCTCTTAGACCAGCATTTTTTTCTATTTTCTCACGATCTAATCGAATACCTTCATTTTTTTCATACTCATCCAAGTACCGCAATTTCTCATCGTCGTCATTTACACACCAGGCGGGCCATCCGCTTGCTTCTTGTTTTATTTTCAAAAACGTATTTACGTATCCAGCAAAAAGACCCCCGTTAATACCGTTAAAGCGTGTCATTTCGTATTTCCATATAACGTATATTTTCGTTATACGGTAGCCAAGTTCGACAGCTTTACGTAATTCGTCGGCTACCCAAGTTCCCGTAAATTCTCGTTCACCAGCATTTTCGTGATTACAGTCGCTTCCTCGCATTTCTTCGCAACAATATCGACAAAGAGCAAATAACAAACGACCGTGCATTTTAACGGGTAACAAAGGTAAGTACAGGTTTCGCGGTGGTAAGACTTTACACTTGACCAGTCCCTCAACGCGTTGCAAATCATTATTATTTTCTCCAGTTAGTTCACGACACTCATTTCCAATGTAAATTTTTGGATGTCCAACGGGATATCGCCCACGTTTGCAAACGTAAGGATACAAGGAGCATATATCTGTGTATTTAATTTTTTCACCTTCCTTAATTTTATAATATGGAATTATATCTTCAGTTCTTCCGCCAAAAAATGCTTCTCGAGGATTTAAAGTAATATTACTCATTAAAGGGTGATTACGCGCATATTCAGCTATTTCCGGATTCTCAAGTTTAATTTTATCGAATTCGCATTCCCATATGCAGCGAACCTCATATCCGCATTTTCGAATTTTATTTATTTTTATCCATGTATTTTCATAAACTTCATTAAACGTACGTCCAAAAGCGATGGGTGTATCTCGATTTTTATCAAAGCATTTGGGACAACCGTGAGTGTAACAACCTTCGTATTCAAAAACTATACCCTTTGCATTCTGATTTTCCGATGAAGGTGGCAAAAATCCATCTACGAGAAAACCTTCAGGTAACCTGAATTCTCTCGCCCTACCAGCATGAATAATTTCACGACCGATTTCTCGTTCACATGCTAATAACCATTCAATTGATTTCTGAGAATGTTTATCACAGCGTCGATAGCCTGCAGGAGGTATAATTCCAATACTCTTAGGTAATAAGAAATTTTTTCTATAAACGAGAGAACACGCACTTGCGATAGTAGTTGCAGATGTAAACGGACAGATTTGTCCTACGTCTAAGAAAATTTTTCTAAAGGCCAAACATGCGCGTCTTAAAATTTCAACATCCATACGACAATATTCTACGATTTCATTTTTAAAATCGAATACGCGTCCGCTCAATGTTTCGGAATCGTACCACGTAAAAAAGGTATCTCTTTCCGTGCACGACATGGAATCAGGCGCGTAAAAATGCGTATTGGGCAATGAACCTACGTAATTTTCGTTCTCAACTTTATTAAACAGATGAGGAAAGTAGCCCTTTTTCGCGCTAGCCGGTAAGCCGAATGTTTCCGTTAATGCGCTTAATTTCATATGGAAATAATTTAAACTATCGATGAATTTTGTTCTTCCGCATTGTAGCAAAATTATATTTTGTCCGTTAAGAATCACCAGGGGTGATGTTTGACTATATTTTTCTACTAACTCTTTCAGCATAAATTGTGCGTCAAAACCACCAGCATTGTGTGCAATGCATATAATTTGCTTAAAATCTGTTCTATCGCGTATATACATATCTAAAAATTGCTTGATTGGGTTTGTTTGAAAAACATGCTCGCGAATACCACAAGTATCGCATCTTTGAGAATAATCATCATTCTGCAAACAATCATCACATGTTTGCTGTACAACGCAGAGGTTGGGAACGTGCAATCGCGTGCTGGTGTGACTTCTGTACTCTCTATCTTGTTGTGTTTCTAAATCGTAAAATACAAATAGAGTTTTCTTTGTATTTTTTTGAACATTGTCTGCATCGTCATTCGCGGCTAGAGGGCGCATATAACATAACTCGTTAACAGAATGTTTTCCGCGACAAAGCTTACACCAATTAACCCCACATTCGTGCTTGCCCCTATGAACATGAATAACTTTATTACAAACTTGGCAAATTTTAATAAGTTCGCAAATTTTTTATTTTTCACCTTATAGTTTCCATTTGTTTGGTGATTTTTGTAGCAAGCGTTATTGAAAAAAGTTCTATTGCATTCATTACATTTCAAGATAATACCATTTTCTTTTTCACATGATGGGGATAGAAAACAGTTTGGGCATGTATTTGAACACCTATGTTGGTCAATATATCTGTAACATTTATTACAATATTCACAGAAAAATCTTTTACCCGCTGCTCCGGTTATATTTAAAATAGTATGATAATGACGTTCATCAGAATCATAATATAAATTTATGACACCTTGTAAATTTACATTATTTTTGGATTGGACAATTGATGCGCGACCGTTAAAGAATGGTGGTTCCCCACTTCCGAAATTACTCTTATCATATACTTGTATAGCAATGCCAAGTCTACTATAGTATTTCTGAAATTTATCTATTTCACGAAACCCCCACCCTTCCGTCGGAATATTCAATTCTGCATTTTTTATCAACTGCAAAGCGTACTCTTTTTGCAAAGTTCTGCGGCCATCGCGAATGAACGACCACTGCTTTTTCATATCGTTAGAATCGTTATTTTTATAATTTATATACATCTCTCCAACTACTAATGCTCGCGGCAAACACAAATTGTCTTTATTTTGTATAAAAACTATTGACTTTTTATGCAGTATGTTTATATTTAATTTATTTTTTTGACCGGTACCTCGTGGTAAATTAACATACGTTGCCTCTATAACAAAACTTTCGTCTATCTCAAAATTTTCGTTGCTCTGAGTTAAATTAGATATAAGTTCCCATAAATCGTCGTAATTAAAATCAATAATCGGTCTTAGCGACATTCCGGCCGGACCATGGCTAAAGCGAATACTTTTTACACTGATTCCTATTAAGTCATTTTCTTCCCCTAATGATATTAAATATGCATGTATATCCCGCATAATCAATTCTAACCATACAATTGGATTAAAATTTTCCGCAGGGGGTTGCATGCTAAGAATTAATCTTGTTGCATTTAATTGGAATTTTCTGATATAATGATTACCTCTTTGATTAATACGAAATCTTACGCCTGGTGGTTTTATCGAAAATTCTCCCGCACTAGCGCCTCTACCGAGACCTATTTGAATATTACCAGCCTCACTCACACTCGATTCTCTCTCACTCGCATTCTCATACCTGTCTAAATTCCCGCTTGAGTAGGTATGAAAATCCCTCTCAGTGTCGTCACTACGTTCATGACTGTCGTAGCTATTGGAAATAGACTCGGGCTCGATCTCTCCCTCCGATGCATTTTCGTCTCCCCACTCTTCTTCTTCTTCTTCTTCTTCTTCTTCTTCGCTTTCAACACCACCAGCAACAGCAGCAGCAGCATCAGTAGGAGGAGGGGTAGCAGGTAGATGCGTGGAAAGGTTTTCCAGTGCGCTTGATCCTTCTACGAAGGATGATGATGATGCTATAAAAATTTAGGATGATATTATATAAATAATTCGAAAATTGTTTTAAAATATTTTCTTTATTTATTTAAAATTTTTATTAAAAAATTTTTTATTTAACAAAATTATTATTATCATTATTATACTTTAACATTAAAAAAACATCATTATTATTATTATTGGTATTTTTTTCATTATATATCGAACTTTACGAATGAGACAATGTTTTCAAATTTTTTATTCTTCCGAAGACCCATTGAAACTATCGTGTACCCGATCTAGTAGATCGGTTAAATCGCTGGTCGAATCTGTATACAATGCTGATGTAAGATCCTCAGACATTGTATGGAACCAACGCAATTCTTGTGCCCGTCGAACGGGCCTAATTCTCTGGGCATAAATTTGCAGAGTCGTTGAATTCAAATTCGATACGCTGTCAGTTCCGTTTTCTTCCCTCCAAATCACTTTAGATTAAAATAAAAAATATTTTTAAAAATAATAATAATAAAATAATAATAAAGATAATGTTAATAAAATAAATAAAAGAATAAATATATTAACAATACTATTATAATAACAGCAATACCAATAATAATAATAATAATAATAATAATAGTAATAATAATAATAATAATAAAGAAAACTTACATTCATTAAGACGCCGATCTAGTACTCCTCCATCAAAAAAGTGATAACTCATACGCGAGCCATTCGCTATGTGAAATTCTCTCTCTCTTAATGGTGCCGTTTGCGTATAAAAACTGTGTAAAGTAGCAAAACGTTCTTCATGGTTTTCCGAACGACCTGGCGCGTTTGCTGCTGACTCTGATGCATTTTCCGGGCCATTATGGTTTAGACTTCTTATAACCGCACTGAATGGCTCGGGATAATTGTTTATCACCGCACGCGTCAATTGACCACCCTGCCTAATTATTTCTGGGTTCGGCTCTTCATCATCAAACTCGAAGTCCTCGGACCCTGATTCGAAATCTCTTCCGAATTCCTCTTGTATCCGTTCTTGCGGGACGATTCGATCGTTGATGACTGTTTCAGCATCGCTGTCTATAATCATCTCATTATCATGTACAATTCGCACACTTTCTTCTTCTTCTTCTTCGTTACGAGTTACTTCATTGTTATCGTAAAACAAACGCCGTCGAACGTTATTTCTAGATGTACTCGGCAAATCGGGATTGTTGACTGATTGTTCAAATAATGTTTCCACATCGCTTGCATTGCTGTCATCGCTCTCGCTACTACTACTACTACTAGCTAGTAATATTTCAAGAGCTGTAAAAATGAATCATATATTAATTATATATATATACACGTTGCATAATTTTCAATTTCAACTTATAAGCATCAATGATTTATTATTATATACAATAAAAATAATAATTTTAATACATCTTAATGTTTATTAAATGATATTTTAAATTATTTAAAAAATAGCTTTTATTTTTAAAAAGTATTCGCGTGAAAAATTAGTAAAATTAGACAAAATTATTCTAATATGAAAAATGTAAGCTATTGGTTTTGATAATAATAGTGGTTAAGATGATATAATAGGATATATGATTTATAAGTAGCTACCAACATTACAGTTTCACAGATTTGTAATCTTTTTATTAAAAAATTTCTCGAAATATCTTTATAATCGACTCAACATAAATTGAAATCGAAGATTGTAATAAAGAGATATTTTAAAAACTTATGGATTAGAAAAAAAATTTTTTTTTGAAAACTGTAATCACGATATTTTACATTCCTTAAAATATAATATTTTAAGTATTTACAACTCAAAATCGTGTTATATAAAATATAAGACCAAGAAATCATTTAATAGTAATATTTAAAGTTATGTACAAAAATGTCTATCATTTTTTTTAAAAAAAAAAAAAAGGAAATGTATAAAAATTTTCATTTTGAAATTGCTACAAAAATTATATATATTCGGTAAGAAGTTTAATAAAATTAGTAATTTAAACATTTTTTTTATACTTACAACGTTTCTCGTTATATTCGTTTATCAGACCCTGGAGTACATAGGCATCATGTAGATTTTTTGATATTACGTATTCCCCTGCTGCTATTACAGCAAGATCGTTTTCTTTAAAAATCATATTGAACAATCGCGCAATCATGCGCAATGACACACACGATAATATACAACCAAATTGTTTTTTCAACTGTAAAATAGACATACGCTGTACTTTCAGGCGCCATGCAGAATCGCATTTACGCTGTATAACGTAAGACAATCTCGCATTAATTAAATAATCAACAATCCGAAATATAATTTTACGGAATTCATTTTCATCAATTTCCTCATGATTTCTCTCTCAATAAAATCACTTAACACTTAAAATTTATACTTCTATTCGTCACTAAGACAAAATACTATCTGTGGCAATAATAGTTTCGCCATTTATTTATATACTGCTTTTCCTGAAAGAGAAGATCGATTTTTAGGGAACAAGGAAAAACAATATTACGCGTCTAAAAAAATATTGTCTACGAACAAGCTGCAAGAAAAATTTTAAAAGAAAATCGGTCATCGGGCAAAAAAGGAAAACAATATTATACGTATAGAAATGGTCGAAATACATAACGGATGTTTACCTGTTGCCTTGCGACTCCAAAAATATCTTTTCCGAAAGGCAACTACTATAAAAAAAACATCTGGTTAGTAGTGTCAGTGCAAAAAAAAACATCTAAACATGATGCCTACTAATCTACTCATCGCTATACCACCGGACGTCCCCTTTTTTTTTGTCCCTTTAACACCCCTGCAGAGTATACATGTCGATTACTTTCTTCTATCTTTTCTTAAGTGCATTCTCTTGCAGTAAAACCTATTAAATGTTTTTTCTTTAATTTTTTCTTTGTACCTTTCACTTGGACCAGATGATTTTGTTCTAAAATTTTCTATATCAGATGAAATGTCCACAACGTTTTCTCGATTTCTATGTCCATCTTACAAGACTAGAAGAAGACTACCTTTCTGCGCTTTGACTTCTTCAAATATTTTCATTTTATTTTAGAGAACCGAGTTATACACAACGTTTTCTTTTGTTTTCCCGTGGTATTATAAAAATTAAAAAGTTACAGTTTAAAAAACAATTTTTTTAAAAAATGAATTTTGAAATACAAATATCTGCGGATATGTCGTGGTTAGATCAACTAATTGAAGAAAGAGTGGATGAAGCAGAAGTGCAACGAGCAAAAAATCAATTAGAAATGAGTATTGAAAAAGAAAATACAGCCGCATTAAATAATCAAAGAGAATGCGCAAAAAGTGTAATGTCGTGGTTAGATCAACTAATTGAAGAAAGAGTGGATGAAGCAGAAGTGCAACGAGCAAAAAATCAATTAAAAATGAGTATCGAAAAAGAAAATACAGCCGCATTAAATAATCAAAGAGAATGCGCAGAAAGTGTTAGTGTCAGTGCTGAAAAAAATAAAAATGACGAGAGAGCAGAGATAGAGGTAATACATGAAATACCTCAATCAACAGCTGGACGAAAGAGTGCGTACAGGAAACGCAAGCCAAACGAAGTGGTCGTTCTCTTATCAGAAGATAGAAAACAAAGAGCAGCTCTCAATGATGAGGTTTTTCATAAATTTTCGAGAGAACGAAAAATAACGCTGATGACCCCGTTCGTTAATATGCAAAAATTGGGTTCAATGGGAATCAACATATCTCAGTGCAAAAGAGATTTGGAATTTGCAGCTTATAAGACAAATTTACACCAAGTGTATACAGATAAAATACTCGTGTTTTACTGGGCGCGACTGATCCTCAGTATAAACGCTGTAATTATGAAAACGCCGGTGTTTAAATTGTCAAGTGAAGAATTTTTCAACCATGTGACCCCCGTGCCGAAACCAACGAATTATGATCATTACAACGAGAACATCGGACAAGGAGATCTATACGAAAAAATATTGGAATTAACAAAACTAGAATCGAGGATAATAGGATAGTGAGTAAAACTTTTCAATATATATTCATATATTATTTTTTTAAAAATTATTTTATTAAAAAAAATAAAATATTTTGATAATTTTTTATCAATAATCATAATGTAACAGTTAACATATTTTTGTTTTTAAAATAATTAATTTTCAAATAGTTTTTTCTTAAAATAATAATAATTCTTTTCCTGTTTTATTTTATTTAAAAATTTTATTTTTAAATAATAAAAATTTTAAATTGAAATTATATTTCATTTCTTTTTTTTACTTTTCAGCGCTGAAATACACTGCTCTCCGATGATGGGCAAGGCGCTGAGGCAGAATGTGATAAATTACGCCTGGCGCGTGAAATCGGTCCAAATCGCCCGGAAAGAACCTTGTACAATACAATCAGATAGAGACCTTCTCGCTTTTCCATACGGCGAAGAAGGCTTTCTGAATATCATCTCACAACAAGACTATTCAAACATAATGAATAAAAAGGGATTGAGGAAAACTCTACTCGACAGAAAAAAACCATATCCGTCAACATCAAAAGAAGTATATGAAGGTATACAATAAAATGTACTTAAATCAAAAACCGAAAAAAAAGCCTTATTGTCAATAAAATAAAGTACGACTACATATGTATGTTAAGGTAATCAATAAAAATTAAAACGTATTTACTTTTATTCTATTCTATTTTTTTTACCCATTTCCTTAATTTTTAACAATATATATTTTAATAAATATATTTATAATATTTGAGAACTTATTTTAAAATTTAATTATTTTTAACTACTATTAATTTTCTCTATTCATTCATTTAATCTATTATAATTAAATGTTAAACGTTTTTTATTAATTATTTATTTAATTCATAGAATTTTTATAATTTTACTCACATTAAAAAATATATACATACACACATATATATACTTACGCCTGTGAAGAAAAAAGACAGAAGGTGCAAATCATTTCGGGTTTCAAGGTCACCATAGAAGCTATATCACCCTCAGACAGGTGCGAGAGAGAGGACACCTTATTCACCAGAACACCCAGACAGGTAAGCGAGGGAAATGTGGGTCAAATCAATTCACGATTATACAACCCCTTTATACCTGCCAGACATGTAAAGGGGAGCGAGACAAGGGGTCGAGACAGGGGGAGCGAAACAATGGGGGAGAGAGACAGGTGCAAAAAAATCGATATGTCTCGCTATACCAGTCCATATACTACTCATATAGAATCTAATATTGTGAATTTAAATTATATAAGCAATAAAATTTAAGTTGTTATCATTTGAATTTTGCATGAATAACCTATAAAAAAAACAAAATAATCGTGATGCAGAACTCAATGCATAATTCGAAGTTTTCTTATGTCTGTGGTAAAATATGCAGCGCTGCCATTTGAGGTACACATTCGGAAAAATATCCTTTCCGCCAAGTGTACATGTACCTACGTATTATTCACACACAAACATTTTCATGCTATCTGAAGTCGAAAAATTCATTTTATATAGATTTCAAAATAAATTTATTTAAAAAAACTTAAATAAATAATACAACACTCTTTCTTAAAACTTTATTCAATTAAAGACTTTTCTTTAAAAAAGCAACAAAATGTTTTGTGTGCTTATTTACTAACTTAAATTAATATTAAAAGAAATTTTTTATCTAAAGTTATACAATCATAGAAACTTTTAATCATTTAATTTGTAATCTGTTTTATTCGTATTCATATAATAATCCGATATCAATTTTTAATATTAAAAAGAATATCTCTATACATTAATTTAACAAAAAAGACTATATTTTTAATTTATAAAATTAATGGGGGATTATTATATAAATACGGAAAAAGCAGATTACAAACTGAATGAATTAATTTTTATAATTATGTAACTTTGGGTAAAAATTTTTCATTACTATTAATTTTTAGTTAGTAAAAGAACCCAAAATATTATGCTTTTTGAGGAAAAATCTTTTATTTGATAAAAGTCATGTATTCAAAACATTGTAAAAATATTTAAACTTTGTAATTAATTTATTTAATTTATAAAATTTTATTAAATTAACGACTTTCTTTAAAAAAAAAAACATATTTGTTTGTGTTCTTTTTTATTAATTAAAATCAATAACAATAAAAATTCTTCATCGAAAGTTATACACAATTATAAAGAATTTTTAATCATTTGAAATGTAATATGTTTTACTTCATATTTAAATAATCTACCATAAATTTTGTAAATTAAAAAGAATATGAGACATTAATTTAATTAAAAAAAAGACAATATTTTTAATCCATAAAATTAAATTAATGTAAGGCAGACACTACACCTGTACTCATAAATATTGCCTCAATTGTCATTTTATTGTGAAATTTTAGAGCAAAAATGCATTAGCTTATAGTATGTACCATGAAGATTATTCTATGAATTTTTTAAATAAATTCATTCATCAGTTATTCAAAATGTGGAAGCCCAATGATATATATAAAAATTATTCGATTTCGTACCAGGAATACAAAATTCCTATAAACAAAGGAATAGATTTATTTAAAAATTCAACTAAATAATTTTCATGATATTTATTACAAACTAATGTATTTTTTTCTGAAACTTTGCAATAACTTTCCGTGAACATTAATATATCCTTCCTGTTATATTCTGTGAAAAGCTGCAAAAAGTTTGGATAGAATTTTCCGCAAAATGTTACTGCAAGCTTCCTGCTAAATGTAAAGTAATCTTCCAAACAATATTCGGATATAACGTTTCGGAAGCTTAATAGAAGCTATCTTGTAATATTCCATTTAGCTCTCACGGAATATTACATGTGAGCTTTCCTGAACCTTCCGTAAGGCTTACATAAAAGATTCCAATGGAATCTTCCTGAAACTTTTATTTAGCTTTCCAAAAGCTTACAGGAAATCTTCCTGATAAGTTACTGGTGACCTTTCGTAAACAATAAAATATTTTTTCTATAACATTCCACGAAAGGCTGCAGAAAGTTTAAATGGAACCTTCCACAAAATATTACTGGAAGCTTCCTGCAAGATATAATATAATCTTCCGAATAACGTTTCTATAATATTGCATGTAAAATTCAGAAAGCTTACTGGAAGCTATTTTGTAATGTTTCATTTAGCCCTCATGGAATATTACATGTTAGCTTCTCTGAACCTTCCGTAAAGCTTATATGAAAGATTCCAATGGAAGCCTTCCGAAACTTTCATTTAGCTTTCGGGAAGCTTACAGAGAATCTTCCTGACAAGTTACTGGTAACCTTCTGTAAACAATAAAATATTTTTTTATAACATTCCACGGAAAGCTGCAGAAAGTTTGAATGGAACCTTCCACAAAATATTACTGGAAGCTTTCTGCAAGATATAATGTAATCTTCCGAATAACGTTTCTGTAATATTGCATGCAATCTTTCAGAAAGCTTACTGGAAGCTATTTTGTGATGTTTTACTTAGCCCTCATGGAATATTACATGTTAGCTTCTCTGAACCTTCCGTAAAGCTTATATGAAAGATTCCAATGGAAGCCTTCCGAAACTTTCATTTAGCTTTCGGGAAGCTTACAGAGAATCTTCCTGACAAGTTACTGGTAACCTTCTGTAAACAATAAAATATTTTTTTTATAACATTCCACGGAAAGCTGCAGAAAGTTTGAATGGAACCTTCCACAAAATATTACTGGAAGCTTTCTGCAAGATATAATGTAATCTTCCGAATAACGTTTCTGTAATATTGCATGCAATCTTTCAGAAAGCTTACTGGAAGCTATTTTGTGATGTTTTACTTAGCCCTCATGGAATATTACATGTTAGCTTCTCTGAACCTTCCGTAAAGCTTATATGAAAGATTCCAATGGAAGCCTTCCGAAACTTTCATTTAGCTTTCGGGAAGCTTACAGAGAATCTTCCTGACAAGTTACTGGTAACCTTCTGTAAACAATAAAATATTTTTTTTATAACATTCCACGGAAAGCTGCAGAAAGTTTGAATGGAATCTTCCACAAAATATTACTGGAAGCTTCCTGTAAGACATAATGTAATTTTCCGAATAACGTTCCTGTAATGTTGCATGTAATCTTTTCGGAAGCTTACTGGAAGCTATTTCGCAATGTTTTATTTAGCCCTCATGGAATATTACATGTTAGATTCTCTAAATCTTCCCTAAAGCTTATATGAAAGATTCCAATGGTAGCTCCCCGAAACTTTCATTTAGCTTTAGGGAAGCTTAGAGGGAATCTTCCTGATAAGTTACTGGCAACCTTTCGTAAACAATAAAATATTTTTCCTATAACATTCCACGGAAAGCTGCAGAAAGTTTGAATGGAACCTTCCACAAAATATTACTGGAAGCTTCCTGCAAGATGTAATGTAATCTTTCGAATAATGTTTCTGTAATATTGCATGTAATCTTTCAGAAAGTTTGCTAGAAGCTATTTTGTAATGTTTCATTTAGCCCTCATGGAATATTACATGTTAGCTTCTCTGAACCTTCCGTAAAGCTTACATGAAAGATTCCAATGGAAGCTTCCTGAAACTTTCATTTAGCTTTCGGGAAGCTTACAGGGAATCTTTTTAAAAAGTTACTGGTAACCTTCTGTAAACAATAAAATATTTTTTTTATAACATTCCACGGAAAGCTGCAGAAAGTTTGAATGGAATCTTCCACAAAATATTACTGGAAGCTTCCTGTAAGACATAATGTAATTTTCCGAATAACGTTTCTGTAATGTTACATGTAATCTTTCCGGAAGCTTACTGGAAGCTATTTCGCAATGTTTTATTTAGCCCTCATGGAATATTACATGTTAGATTCTCTAAATCTTCCCTAAAGCTTATATGAAAGATTCCAATGGTAGCTCCCCGAAACTTTCATTTAGCTTTAGGGAAGCTTAGAGGGAATCTTCCTGATAAGTTACTGGCAACCTTTCGTAAACAATAAAATATTTTTCCTATAACATTCCACGGAAGACTGCAGGAAGTTTGAATGGAATATTCCACAAAATATTACTGGAAGCTTCCTGCAAGATGTAATGTAATCTTTCGAATAATGTTTCTGTAATATTGCATGTAATCTTTCAGAAAGTTTGCTAGAAGCTATTTTGTAATGTTTCATTTAGCCCTCATGGAATATTACATGTTAGCTTCTCTGAACCTTCCGTAAAGCTTACATGAAAGATTCCAATGGAAGCTTCCTGAAACTTTCATTTAGCTTTCGGGAAGCTTACAGGGAATCTTTTTAAAAAGTTACTGGTAACCTTCTGTAAATATTGAAATATTTTTCTTGTAATAAGCTGTACAAGGCTGCAGGAAGTTTGAATGGAATCTTCCACAAAATATTACTGGAAGCTTCCTGCAAGACATAATGTAATCTTTCGAATAACGTTTCTGTAATGTTACATGTAATCTTTCCGGAAGCTTACTGGAAGCTATTTTGTGATGTTTTACTTAGCCCTCATGGAATATTACATGTTAGCTTCTCTGAACCTTCCGTAAAGCTTATATGAAAGATTCCAATGGAAGCCTTCCGAAACTTTCATTTAGCTTCCGGGAAGCTTGCTAGAAGATTGCATTTGAATCTTTCTCAAATCTTTCGATGGAAGCTTCCCAAATCTTTCGTGCTATGTGGGATATCATTAATATTTTAAAAATTGGACTTTTTCTTCTTTCTTTTATTAAATATCATATTTTTATAATATCATTGATTTTTATTTCCAAAACAAAAAAATTGATGACTCTCTTTAACGAACGTAATAATTTTCAGTTTTTACTAAACAAAATTTTGACTTAACTTTGAATAGTTGAATTATTTTTTCCGTTAAAAAGTGACATTTTCTAAAGTTATGTAGGGGCATGATAACATTCTTTTTAATTAATTTAAAAAAAATAACATTTTATTTCAACAGTTACAAAATTTAAAAGACGAAAAATCTCAATATTTCAAAAAATACATAAACGCTTTTTAAATTTATGTTACATAGAGATTAATTAATTAGGAAAAATTGAAAATTCTTTCAGAAAAATAACTATTCTGCATCTTATCTGACTGCTCGTTCTGTTAATTACTATTTTGTAATAAAATTACTTTAAAAATTGAAGATGTCATGCAAATTAGTATATTAATAATAAAGAGCTGAACGGTTCTTCAAGCTGAAATTATATGTATTTTAAATAAACATACAATACTGATTTTATTAATTAACAGTTTATTGAGACCCAAAGTGGTCATTCTTTAGATGAGATTATCTTAAAGAAATGATCGGCGAGGCTATTTGAAAATTTACAGTAATAACATATGAAATAAAAACTCATTTAAAGTTTCAAAAGATTATCCGCCTTTTTAATAAACAACAAATTATAACTGATGGAGGAGCTATCAGACTATTAACAAAACGTATATAATTTTTAAATCTTTGAAACTTTATGAGAAAAAATTAAAAATGACAGATAAAGGGAAACATCTCTTCCAATTAAAAAATATTAAAGAATTATGAAATGTATCTTAAAAAATCAATTCCGAATTGTTTATTATATGTTTAAATGGTTTATTATGGTTATGTAAATTAAATATTTTTATTATTTTTTTTATTGATTTAACAAAAATTTAACTTAAAATGATAAAAAAAATAATAAAAGAATAAATAAAAGAATTAAGGAATGTGCTTTGATAAAGCATATTTTTTAAAAAGTGTTGTCAACTCCATCAAAGCGCATTAAATAAAAATCACGCTAAATACCATTGATGTTAAAAAAACATTGATTAAAAAAATGGTTTAATTTTTATAATTACAAAAAAATGTAATTATAATACTGCTTATAAATTTGCTATGGGTTAACGAACTAAATAAAAATATAAAAAAAACCTGATGCAAAAAAAACTATCGTATATTTAGAAAGAAATATCGTAAGAAAATCCAAAAAAGTAGGTATTTTAAAGTATTTACTAAAAAGAATGCATTAAAATTTTTTCAAAGCTTCTTATCATATTATAAAGTTAACTGAAAAATAAAATGTATTCGTTTAATTTTTTAAAGATGGATTTGTTTAGTTACTTTTCAAGTATGATTCAATAAAATTTGAAAATAATATATTTGATAGTATTGCATTGTTTTGTGTAATTTGTGAAAATTATTTTCATTGGAAATCGTATCACATAAGTACGTAAACTTAACGTAAAATTTTCGTATGCTTTGAAACCAAAAAAATTTCGTCAAATTTACATCAAATATATGTACATCATTATTCAAATTGTCTCATTACATATATTATACATTTCATTATTAAAAAAATTTATATTCTTTATAAATTTTTTAATTGAAATTTTCATTTTAAAATTTACCTAAAAACTTTTTTGAAGTAACCGAATTTTAATCCAAGCCGACGATATGTAAAAAAAATAATTTATTGATAATTTTATTATTAAAACAGTTTTAAATGTATGTGGTAAATGTTATTTTGTTGTAGTTTTTAAAAATAAAATGTTAATTATATTGATATTGCACCTAAACATTTACTAAATTTGAAATTTTTCCAATACTATTAAATTTTTTCTAACAAATATAATAAAAAAAAAACTTTTGAAATTTCAAACTGAAAGTTCATTCAAAGAACTTTTAATAATTAATTAGGCAATTATATCTTGAGTATAAGTATTTTTTTCCTATTTAAATAACTAATGATCAAAGCCTACTCATAAGGAGAAATCATCTCCACCTTCAAGAAAGAAATTCGGTTAAAACTAAAAGATATGATTTCGTGATGAAAAAAATTAACCCGTATTTTTTCTTTTGCTTAAATAGATTTCAAAGACAAAGATACACTGCCGCCGAGACACTTTTGCCCCCTTCGTGTAAAATCGACTTATCTAAAAAGTTTTATAACTCTGGAAAAAATGCTCGTAGCCTAAAAATTCCAACTGGATTCGAAAGATTGTTCAAAATTCTTTCAAAGACTATTGGTTTGATATAAAAAAACCATTTTTTTCGTATCTCTTATCCTTATTTAAAAAGAAATTTTTTTTAACTTTGTTTTGACTTTGTAAAATAGTGTTCAATTTTAGTAGAAATCGTTACATTAATACAAAACCAAATAGATTTTAAAGCTCATATTTCGACGATGAAAATGCAATGTCGAACGTCTAGATCCGACCTTTCAAACCAGAGTTATAAGATTTTATATTTAAAAATAAGGTTTTTTTCGATATATGAATATCTCTGAATTTAAGAGGAATAGAAAAATTTGTCAGAGAGATAAAATGTTCCTTTTTGGTCAAATAATAATAATATATAATAAAAAAATTGATTTCGAGAAAAAAATTTTTTTTTTTGCCTTTTTTACCCACGTTGTTCAATATTTTAAAGATATCAAAATTTCATTACATTCCAACAAAAAAAAAATTTTTTTTCGAAATCAATTTTTTATTATATATTATTATTATTTGACTAAAAAGGAACATTTTTTCTCTCTGACAAAATTTTCTATTCCTCTTAAATTCAGAGATATTCATATATCGAAAAAAACCTTATTTTTAAATATAAAATCTTATAATTCTGGTTTAAAAGGTCGAATCTAGACGTTCGACATTGCATTTTTATCGTCGAAATATGAGCTTTAAAATCTATTTGGTTTTGTATTAATGTAACGATTTCTACTAAAATTGAACACTATTTTACAAAGTCAAAACAAAGTTAAAAAAAATTTCTTTTTAAACAAGGATAAGAGATACGAAAAAAATGGTTTTTTTATATCAAACCAATAGTCTTTGAAAGAATTTTGAACAATCTTTCGAATCCAGTTGGAATTTTTAGGCTACGAGCATTTTTTCCAGAGTTATAAAACTTTTTAGATAAATCGATTTTAGACGAAGGGGGGCAAAAGTATCTCGGCGGCAGTGTATACACATTTTTCAATAATATAATGAAAAGAAGTTGTAGTAAGAACTTAAATGATCGGACAACTAAAAATCTTACAGAAAAATGTATTAAATATTAAAAAAGTACAAATTAAATACTTTAATTTAAGCCTTATTAGCTTAAAAAAGCTGAATATGGTTAAAAGTTATGCTTAATTGAAAATTATTACATATTAGTTAATAGTTTTAGCATATAATATATGATAAATTTTTTACTCCATTTCACTTGTATATTTTGATCGTTCGTAATTCGTAACTTTTGAACTACATAATATAACCTTTTTTGATGCAATACAGTTTAAATTAATATATTTAAGTACTTTCTTTGATCTATCACACATTTTCTAGTAAGAATTTTAGCTGTTTGGCTATTCAAGTTCCGATAAGCATTTCTTTTCACTATATTTTTTATGAAATATCGGTATTTTCATGTCCAGAACCTTTTTTCATTCAATTTTTTTCATAAAAAATCAGATTCTAGTTTCAACCAAATTCGTTTTTCGAAGATAGGGACCTTTCTTCTCCTTGTTCATTTGAAAATTTTTCATTCAAATTAAATTTTGTAATCCTTTTTGTAAGATTTTTGTGAACTTAATTTAAACTTTATATAATGTTTATTCAAAACATATTATCCCTTTCGTTAAAAAATGCCTAATTCTGAATATTATTCAAGAACATTTATTTTTTTTATGCTATTTTAGATTTATTATTAATGTCTTAAACATTTTTATTTTATTATTATGTTTTAATACTTTCTATTTAACATTTTCTATTATGAAACATGTTTCTCATAAGGTTTTAAACAATTTTTAAATTACATACTCTCTTTAAGTTTATTATTAATTTATTTATGTTTAGAATTTAATTAATATTTTATAAATTCTTTTTAAATGTTATGCATAAATTTATTTGATCTATTTATAAATTATATTTATAAACGTTATATAACTATATCATATTTATAAACGTATTATCTTTAAAATATATAAAATACAATAATGTTTTTATTACTTCATAAAAATCAGAATAAATAAGCTTTGGCTACAATTATAAAAGAAAATCTGTCAGAATAATCAATTCCACAAATTACTTATATGAAATGGATCTATAAAATAAAGAAGAATTTAAAAAGAGAAGATAAAATAAATATCAAATAAAAATTTTCATTATATTCAAATTAAGAAAATAATCTATATTTAAAAAAAAACGTTTTTAAAATTTTTATTGCTAATATTTCTTAATAAAAAAATTTTTTTATTTAAAACTTTTTTTTTTATTAAAATTCTGCATTTAACAGCGTTTGGGGATTTGAAAAAAGCTTTAATTTTTTTATACTAGCGATGCAAAGAACAGTAAGTCTGAATTAAAAATTTTATGTTTAAAAAAACGTTAATTAGCACATGCTTAGAAAATATTTGCAGTAAACAGTTATTTTCTTTTAAACAGCTGTATTGTAGGTCAATATTTTTTGTCAAAAATGTTTCTAATTGTATTGTAAAAAATTTTATTTGTAAGCATATTATTAATTTTTTTTATAAAAAAAGGCAAAGCATAAGATTTTAACTTGGAAAAATTTTTAATTGTTGCAACGTACCCTAAAACTTAGCCAACACAGCTATTGTACGTTTTTTATTTGAACCAAATAACATATTTTTATCGCTTTCTTGCCCCAAACTTAATTTTTTTAATTATCTAAACAGTTTTCATAATTAAATAACAAAATTAGTAAAATGAGCATTTTAAGAACAAACACGTTGCATGCTGCACATCGTTTTTATGATTACATTTTGTTTATTTGAATAATTAATTTCTTTATTTTTTGGAATATTGTATTTAAATACATTTTTTATGATATAATAAAGTATTCACGTATTTTATTACATTCATCCTAAATAACAGTAAAAAATATACTTTAAAAAGATGAAATAAACGTCAAAACATAAAAAAATATATATTTAATAAAAAACTGCTATTTTTAAACATTAAAAACATAGATAAAATTTTTTCCTAATTAATTATAAAACTGACAAAAATTTTAAATGCTTTTCATATTATGGTTCAAAGTTTGGAATCATTGTAATAATTACAAAAAAAAAATTGAAATCAATTTTTTTAATTTTTGGAAATTTTAAAATTCAACGTAAAATTTTTTAAAATAAAATAGAATTTAAAGTCATTTTCATTTAAAACACGCTTTCGTGAAATTTGCAAGGTTTCGTAAAGTTTCATTTTTCCTAAATCAAATTATCGACATTATAAATTTATATTAAGTTAATTCAATAAAAAGACATTTAAAACCTGATATCAAGATATTTGCTGCTATACTAAGAAATGATATTAAAAAGCATATACTGTGTGATGCATTTATTGCATCACAATAAAATATTTATTTAAAAGAATAAAAGAGGAAAATTAGCCGAAATGCACTGACTGAATAGTTTATTAATTAATATAATTAAAAGAAATTAATCAGTTTACTCTTGTTTGTTTCGAGGTAAACAAGAAGCATAGCGAGGAGCAGACGACTTACCGCTAGAGAGAGAAAGAAAGAAAGAGGAACCTAACCTCACATCCGAACACGTGGTGAAGGAAAAAACCCCAGTCACCATCAGTTTTCTTGTTGTGCACTAGGAGTTGAAGCTACGGTGATGGCTGTAACCTCTTAACACTAGTGCACATAACAGATCAACGAAAAGAACACATGTTTAGAAAAGAAAATAATCTGTGACAGTGTTCTTGTGCGTCGCCATCTTATGTTCTCGATGACGACGGGCACGCCGCAGCACTGTCACCTGTACACTGACACACACACACACACCCGGTGTATAAGTACATGCGCACAATACACTCGCGGTACGCGATGACGAGCGAAACCGGGAAACGACGCGGAACATTTGTAACACGTGCTCGAGAGTAAAGGGGAAGTGTCGGTAAATGACCGACTCACGGCAGAAATCGAGTCATGCACATGAAAAGTTAAAGGATCAGCGAAAAAGGGGAGCCAGCTATAGCTTGTATAGCAGGCTCGTATATACATGGGTAATTGTACAAATAACGGCAGCAGGCTCGTATATACATGAGTAAAGGTAGAAACGGTAGTAGAGGGAGTATATACATGGGCAATTGTAAAAATATTAATCTATATCAGTATGTTATATGAAGATACGTGAATTCGAGCGCGAGAGATAATAGAAGATAAAGAATCGAGCGTTGGAGAGAGATAACGTTACAATAATAGGTATAATTATTAAAACTAAGTATATGGAGTCTTCCAAATAGAAATTTAAATAGAGCGCGCAAGAAATAGAGGGCGCTAACATAAAAGAAGCCGCCAAAAGGAAAGATGTTGATTGGTTAAGAGTTAACATCCTTTGTAATTAACAAATAAGAATTACGGAAAGGATTAATAACCAATCAACCATTATCCTATTTATGACGTAATTGATAAAAGAAGGGATGAAGAGGAAGGAGCTCGAGAGAAGACGCGCCATCGACACACTTCTCTATTGGATCTTGCTGGTTACACTTGTTGGTTTTCCTGTTACTGCTCGTTGAGCCATTTTCTTGAGTCTTGACTCCATTTTATTATGATTTATTCAATAGAGTTTTTACACTGCCATTTTGCCATTTTGCTGCCTTACTATTTTTGCCATTTTTGGATATTTTCGAGAGGGCTGAGGAATTTATTAACACGAGGAAAGGAGATTTTGGGAGTTGGAGTTAAATCATTGGAGTTTTGTTTTATTTTCTTGGAGAGTAACGCTTTGTACATTAAGGTGAGTCCTCCATCTTAAATATCGAATCATTTAATAATTTAGAGTCAGTGCGCGTCGCCGTTTTGCTCGTCGGTTGTAGCCGCCATTATTAAAAGTAAATTAATTTAACGGGTTTAATTGGATTTTATTTAATTATCATTAATCTGAGAATTTATTAAGTCGAGTCAGAGTTTAATCACACTACTTTTCTTTTACACTTACACAATTTTCGAGAAATTGTCGGGTAAAAGTATGTTAAATTTACTTTAATAAATATAGAGTGAAAATTACTTCTTTTGTATTTTACTTAACAGTGTAATTTAAGTGTTTATTAACATTGTTTTGTTATAAAATATATATAAATAATTTATTGCTGGTTTACATCGGTGGTTTCGTCATTGTTCCCTACGAAGACCCGATCAGAATCCACCCGAGAGAGTTGATTGCTAATATATTCAGAGTAAAATTTAAGAAAAAAATAAGAACTAAATTAATAGTTATTCAGAGATGATACTGTAGAGTTTAAAATAATAGTAACTGGGGGATAGGGAACAAATTCCCCCATTACAACTGATATTAATGTACTTTTAATAAAAGCATTTCTTTATTTTTGAGTGAGAATAAAAAACAACTATAATTTATAATAATTTTTTCCAATCTTTAATATTTTTTATTTAGCGGGAAGAAATTACAGACCAAGCTACGTTTTTATTTCATATTGAAATGTTATATATCCATGTAATATTGACATTAAAACTTTTTTCTATCCCTATCTGTAAATATATTTTTTTTTATTTTTGAAATAAAATAGAATTTGAGGTCTTAAATAAATTTAAAATTTTATTTTTTCCACTATAAAAATTGATTATAAAAATACATAATATTTAAAAATAAAACATAAAAAAAAAAATATATGGAACAACGGGTTTGAACTTGGCAAAATTAGAATATCAGTGAGGTGCGTAAAAACTTAGTGACCACAGCCACCGCACACATTACTTGAATAGGGTAAAAAGTTACATATGTTCATCGCCCCCAAAAGATTTTATTTATTATTATTTATTTGTTTGATTACTTTAATGATTTTTATTATTAAAATATGTATCTGTTTTAAATAAAAATATCTAATTAATCAACAAATTTTCGGGACGGTTAATCGCATTGAAATAAAGCTATAAAGTATCGCGGCGAAAACAAGCTAAAGCGGGTTTGCCGTTAGTTTACCTACGCCACTGGAAGCCTCGTGTTTCGTGTGTTTGTCTCCTCCCCTCTCGCTTGCTTCTCTACGCGCGTGTAGACGTGGAGGGGCCTTGCGCGTATAGTTCGGGCATTTGCCCATGTGGCGGCAGTAGTTTACATTGAATTTTAACGGGCACGCTCTCGCCTATGCTCATCGGCGATCTCTACTAATCTCTGGTCACACTCATATTTGCACTCTCACACGCATACAGACTATCACTACACTGAGTTTATTGTCTCTTTTCATAGGTTTTCTGCCTCTACGGCCTAACGCCGCTACTCATGGATGATGTGGAGCAGGTCTTTTTCTTGCAGGGCTCCTCTGCTCCTTAAAAACACGGAGATCCGTGGTCAATCTCACCTTATACCTCCTAGCGATGAAGATGAACTCTTCTGGGTAATTCAGAATAAGTCTCTGAATAATGCCGATATTGAATTGCCTGTTGTTCCTATTATTTTTACCCAGAGAGTTGTGAATGGTAAGTTCCTTCATCTGGTATTCTCTTGAGGAAGAAAGGGATTGGATCCTCACATGGTACTGCATTTTGAGTGAGTGCAGGCTGATGGTGTTCCCAAAATTAAGTGATTTTACAGGGGTGAGGCCCAATAGGTTTAGTGTTCCCAGCACAAAGCATCTCCGGAGGATCTCGGGCAAACTCTGGATGACGTACTGATTGCCCTCCAAACTGAGTTCCTCCAATGCAAAATTGTCACGCAGTTCCGGCTGGTAGACGAATGGGAGCTCTTTTGTTGGAAACTTGCTGTAAGAGAAATGGAAGATCCTCACCTGGTTCCTGCTATGTCAAAAACGGTCGAGTAACCTCCATATATGCACCTTCTTATCGATGCTGTTGCAATCACGCACATATAGGGTGTCGTTTCCTACTAAAAACTCAAATAGGTTCTCGACAATGAGCGCCCTGCACTCCACCAATCGAAGAACGGTCAGGTTCTTGAGCGCGTCTTCGTTAAGCATTTTTAACCTTACCAAGTTGTAGCCATGGACACAATCTTTTGGTGTGGGCTTACCTTTATATATTTAGTTCGCGTCTTGTTATCCTCCGCGGTTCTAGTTCCATAAAAAATTTTATTAAACATCGCGTTGCCCTGGTACCTGACACACGAGGCTAACCTCTCGAAGGCGATAATAGCCGATGCTTGGCCACCCTTGTTGCAAACGATCTTGATGTTGTAGTCGCTCTGGGCTTTCTCCCGTAGTAATTTGTCGAGGGACGTCTTCCTGGAGTTTTTGGCCAGATTACAAGCAAAAACTTCTTTGACCGGCTGGTCATCGATAAAAAGGGTGGGTACACGGTACTCCGCCTGCTCGTGAGCCACCATCATGTTGCGCTGGGCTGCCCTTCGCAGGGCATTCTCCCATTTAGTATAATAATCTTGGAATTGCTCTTCGAATTCCTCGAAAACAATCTCCGCCAGCCTCAGTTCATACTTGTATGCCATGTCTCCTGTCTGCGTGATACGGTGAGAGAGGTCCGCCTTGATCCTTGCGACTTCTTGCATCGTTACAGAACACAGATATACTAAAATTGAGAAAGGAAGCACACTAAAGTTTATCAGAAATAAGGTCACAGAGGTGTTCCTATAGAAGAGGAACTCAGTTTAGTAGGAACGCACCAAAGATACCTGAATAAAAAAGAAAAAAACGCTGCCAAGTGCTTTGGCGCAATGCTTTCTCATAGAGCACATTGAGTTAGAGTAATTTAATTTTATTTTTTTAAATACGATTTTAATATAAATGTCCCTATTAGTCCAATCAATAAAGACATTTTGAGGACATTAATTAAAGGCTTAATGAAACTTATATGGAGTTGTTAAGGGCGATGAAAAAACATACTCTGTATAAAATGTAACCAAAAAAAAAACGGTAGAAAATGCTCCAGGAGGCTGCAAAGTTGGCCAAAACAGCTTTTTTAATTCTCTGAAGCAACCTATGCATTTAATCGAAAAAAGTAATTAATAAAAGTATTAGAGAATAAAAAAACCTACAATTTGAGTACTGCTGCGATTATTTTCATCAATTAGTTATTGCAAAAAAGCCAAAAAACCATCAAAAATGGCCATTTCTTGAATATTAATTATTTATTGCAAAAATAATTTTTTAAATATTTTTAAACTTTTAAAAGGAAGCCTTCATCAAAACGAACAGAATGAGAGGTTGCAATAGCAAATTGGTTAATTTGTTGCTGAGATATTCCCTATTATTTATCCCAACGCGTTAAATGTTTATTGCTATAATTTTTTTTTGGCTGAACATATTGAGTTGCATAAGGGCTTAAACTCTTCATGAAGGTTCAAATTTTCATATTTTGTTAAGAGCAAATTAGAAAATTCAATTTCAATACTTTTATAACGCTTTAAAAAAGAGGGTGTTTTTTATAAATAAATAAAGCTGGGGCTTTATTTATAACTTTACGAATTCGCTATTTGAATATTCTTATAGCTGTGTTCGAAACGAAGATTTAAAAAAAAAAGAACTCTCTAAGGCCAATAGGAGCCGAGATAAGATTTTTTTTTTAAAAATCACAGGCACTTTGTTTATAACAATTAAGAAACGAATCAAGCGTCATTTTGTAGTTGAAGACTTAAATTTTAAAAATCTATGATTATATTTTTAAAAATAAGACTTTTTATTATTAAAATTAAAATAATACTAACATACAAATAATAACGTCAAAGTCGGAGTCGTGGTGGGGATGCTTATCTTTGTGCGTGAGAAAAATTAACGAAGGACCCCGTCCCAATAAAATTCGTAAAAATTAACCGTATCTCCGAAAATAATGGACCGATTTTGATGTTTTTTTTTTTAATCTGGGGTATCTTGAAAAATTATAAATATTGGTGCAAATAGTTTTTCAAAATAGGGCATATTTAAATTAAAACAACTGTACCTATTACGGATACCTTAAACGCAAATAATTGGTGTGGCTCACTAAATCAATATTTTTAAATGTGTAATATCTCATTTTAAAGCTAAAAAAAAGAACTTTAAAATGAGATATCATGAGTTTCATTACGATTAATATTTACGAAATGCGCGCGGATTAACGTAAATGTTGTAAATGAACTTACCTTATTATTCCTCATAATTATTACATTTGGAACCTGGAGATAAATTTAATTAAAATTTTTACTTTTTCTATATTTTAACTAATTATTATAATGAATTTATAGTTTAAATAAATAAAAAAATAATTATTAATAATTGCAAAAACTTTAATAGTAATAATAAAAATTGTTATCTCATTTTTTCTTATTTTTCTTTGTTTTTCATACAAAAAATTTTTTCATTATTAAATATATTTTCATTTTATTTTCTAAAGTTAAACTACTGAGATTTTTATGTAAGAAACATATTTAAAATAACACAAAAAAATCGATAAACAAAGGGTAATCAGAAAATATAAATTTGTATTTAAATAAACATTGAATTTCAGCAACAGCTTCTCATATATTATATAGATTAAAGTTATTATTTCTAGCAATCATAAGATTTGAAATATTTTTTTGTATGAAAAACAAAGAAAAATAAGAAAAAATGAGATAACAATTTTTATTATTACTATTAAAGTTTTTGCAATTATTAATAATTATTTTTTTATTTATTTAAACTATAAATTCATTATAATAATTAGTTAAAATATAGAAAAAGTAAAAATTTTAATTAAATTTATCTCCAGGTTCCAAATGTAATAATTATGAGGAATAATAAGGTAAGTTCATTTACAACATTTACGTTAATCCGCGCGCATTTCGTAAATATTAATCGTAATGAAACTCATGATATCTCATTTTAAAGTTCTTTTTTTTAGCTTTAAAATGAGACATTACACATTTAAAAATATTGATTTAGTGAGCCACACCAATTATTTGCGTTTAAGGTGTCCGTAATAGGTACAGTTGTTTTAATTTAAATATACTCTATTTTGAAAAACTATTTGCACCAATATTTATAATTTTTCAAGATACCCCAGATTAAAAAAAAAAAACATCAAAATCGGTCCATTATTTTCGGAGATACGGTTAATTTTTACGAATTTTATTGGGACGGGGTCCTTCGTTAATTTTTCTCACGCACAAAGATAAGCATCCCCACCACGACTCCGACTTTAACGTTATTATTTGTATGTTAGTATTATTTTAATTTTAATAATAAAGAGTCTTATTTTTAAAAATATAATCATAGATTTTTAAAATTTAAGTCTTCAACTACAAAATGACGCTTGATTCGTTTCTTAATTGTTATAAACGAAGTGCCTGTGATTTTTAAAAAAAAAATCTTATCTCGGCTCCTATTGGCCTTAGAGAGTTCTTTTTTTTTTAAATCTTCGTTTCGAACACAGCTATAAGAATATTCAAATAGCGAATTCGTAAAAGTTATAAATAAAGCCCCAGCTTTATTTATTTATAAAAAAAAAACACCCTCTTTTTTAAAGCGTTATAAAAAGTATTGAAATTGAATTTTCTAATTTGCTCTTAACAAAATATGAAAATTTGAACCTTCATGAAGAGTTTAAGCCCTTATGCAACTCAATATGTTCAGCCAAAAAAAAATTATAGCAATAAACATTTAACGCGTTGGGATAAATAATAGGGAATATCTCAGCAACAAATTAACCAATTTGCTATTGCAACCTCTCATTCTGTTCGTTTTGATGAAGGCTTCCTTTTAAAAGTTTAAAAATATTTAAAAAATTATTTTTGCAATAAATAATTAATATTCAAGAAATGGCCATTTTTGATGGTTTTTTGGCTTTTTTGCAATAACTAATTGATGAAAATAATCGCAGCAGTACTCAAATTGTAGGTTTTTTTATTCTCTAATACTTTTATTAATTACTTTTTTCGATTAAATGCATAGGTTGCTTCAGAGAATTAAAAAAGCTGTTTTGGCCAACTTTGCAGCCTCCTGGAGCATTTTCTACCGTTTTTTTTTGGTTACATTTTATACAGAGTATGTTTTTTCATCGCCCTTAACAACTCCATATAAGTTTCATTAAGCCTTTAATTAATGTCTAAAATAGCCATTTTTTTGCTCTATTGATTGGACTATATCCTCTGTATTGAAGGCTGTCTTAATACCTACGAAAACTATAAGAATTTTACTCTTTCTTAATTTTGCCATTTGCATAATGTGATTTTATGATGCTCTAAAATTAAAAATGCGTTTATAGAATTAATTTTCCCAAGCTTGTCTTCTTAACACTATAACCAATAACTTGCATACAAATTTTGGAACATTTTCATCGAATAGTTAACAAAAAATACCAAATGATTGAAAAATAAACATTGTTTTAAAATTTTCAAAACGCTTTAACGTTACAACTACGCTAAGAAAACCAGTTTTCAAAAGTTCATTTTATTTAGGCAATCGTAAATAATTTCTATACATAATTTTAAGCTACTTCATCGAGTAGTTTACGTAAAATACCAAATAATAAGTGAAATTCTATTCAATATTTACAAAATGCTCTAAAATTAAAAATGCGCTAAGAAAATAAGTTTTTCCAAGCTTGCTTTAATTAGGCGATAACAAATAGTTTGTATGAAAATTTTTGAGCAAATTTATCGAATGGCTTTTGTGTAATAGAAAAAAATGAAATATGAACATTTTTTCCAAAATTTTCAAAATGCTCTAAAATTAAAACTGCGCTAAAAAAATAAGTTTTACAAAGCTTGATTTATTCAGATAATAGTGAATAATTTGCATGAAAATTTTTGAGCAAGTTTATCGAGTGATTTTTGTGCAATAGAAAAGAAATTAAAAATAAAAAATTTTTTCAAAATTTTTAAAATGCTCTAAAATTAAATGTGCGCTAAGAAAATTGAAGAAAATTAGTTTTCAAAAGTTCATTTTATTTTGACAATCATAAATAATTCCCATACATAATTTGAAGCTCTTTCATCGAGTAGTTTACGTAAAATTTAAAAAAAATTAGAAGAATTTTATTCAAAATTTTCAAAATGCTCTAAAATTAAAACTGCACTGAGAAAATAAGTTTTTTAAAGCTTGTTTTATTTAGGCCATTGCAAATGATTTCCATAAAAATTTTTGAGCAAATCTATCAAATGGTTTTTGTGTAATAGGAAAAAAATGAAAAATAGAGATTTTTTCCAAAATTTTCAAAATGCTCTAAAATTAAAACTACGCAGTTGGTAAAAGTTTTTCTTCTTTTGGCAGTCGCAAATAATGTTCATACAAATTTTCAAGAAAATTCTTCGAGTAGTTTACGTAAAATATCAAAAAAATGAATAATCAAAATTTTTTTAAAATTCTTAAAATGGCTCTAAAAAAAACTGAGCTAAGAAGATCAATTTTCAATAGCTTCCCCCCCAGTTAAACAAAAAAATAAATTGCATGCAAAATTTGAAGCTAATCCATCGAGTAGTTCTCGAAATCTTATTGGCGTACTGAATACATACACACACACACACACACACACACACACACACACACACACACACACACACACGCGCGCGCGCGCACACACACACACACACACACACACACACATACATGCATACAGACATTTTCTGGAAACCACTTTTTTCGACTCCCTGAGTCTAAATATGTACAAATTAATGAAAAAATAGAAAAAAACATTTTTTTACCGATACAATGCTTTCTCTATGAGAAAGCAAAATGAACATTAATACACATAATAAAAAACATATATACATAAAAAAAAATTATAAAGAGAAAAAAAAATGATAAATTAATGTAATATAATTAGTGTTACATCCTTACTCATACTTCAATCATTCTTTATTTTCATACGATACTTAAAACTACTTACAAAAGCAGCTTCTTTATAGTCTTTTTTAAGGATGCTGTCGGTTCTTTTTATTCTCTTTAAAATGTTAGGCATAAATCTCTCCTTCTTTAGTCTTTGAGGAACCGTACTTGGGTTTTCAATGCTCCTGCCTTCGTCACTCTGTGCAATATTGGCAGTGTCCAGCTGACTGACCGTTGTCGATTCATCCAAGTGACGATTTTGCTGGTCTACTTCAGCCAGGGTTGTCTCGTCTACTAGATCAATTTCGTCCAAGACTTCATCTGACCGATCTTCAACTGCGCTTTGCACATCTGCGCTATGGTGGACTTTCACCTCGACCAGCGTTTGTTCTTCATGTTGCAGTTTTGCGAAGCGTTATTGTTGTATGATGGCGGTGTAAACGGATGCCCTTAATCTGGTGCATTCTCCTGCACTAGCTGCTCGACTGGAGTCAACTGTTCTTCGCTTCTTAAAAAGAAAGCTTGTTTTAACCCTTCCAGTCATGCAATTCAATTCATTTTTTTTAGTATGTATTTGTTTATAATAATAATTAATAGTTATAAATTTATAAAATATCATCAGCATTATAAATAGTAAGGCTATGTGTATCTGAAAATACAAAAAATCCAAGAATCAAGCATAATATTGCAAAAATATTGAGGTAAAAAAAAGAAAATTAGGTAGCCGATATATCGGCTCCTGTGACTGTAAGGGTTAATCTATCGGCCGAGACAACCACGTTTCTACTATTTTTCGCTATGATATAATTCCTACCACCATCTCGCCTCGATATGACTTTGTGAGGTCCTGTGTATGGATGCGTGAGGAGTGGCTTAACTGATTTCACTCTCTCAAAAACGTGGGTGCATTGTGCGAACTCCTTAAATACAAATGGCTTGATTGCACAATGGTGTGCGGCGGATACTGGCTTAACTTGCCTAATGTACTCCTTACTCGCAAAGATCACCTGGTACTGTCAATGTCGTACCATATAGAAACTCAGCTGGGCTCGCCCCCGTATCCAATCTCAAACGAGTGCGGAGACCAAGCATCACAGTAGGCAAAACTCTAGTCCACTCTACAGTGTCCATGTGGCACATGATTGCGGCCTTAAGATCTTGGTGCCATCTCTTGACGATACCATTGGAGGCTGGGTGGTATGGTGTTGTTCTAACTTCCTTACACCCAATATAATTTAATAGTTGTTTAAACAACTGCGCCTCGAATTGCCTTCCTTGATCACTTGTTATGATCACGGGTGCGCCAAACCTCGCCACCAAATTATCATAAAAAGCGCGTGCAACTGTGGGAGCGGATACATCTTACAGCGGAACTGCCTCTAGCCACCTTGAAAATCTGTCTATCATTGATAGAATATATCTGTATCCTTCACATGATGTTAGTGGGCTTATGAGATCCACATGAACATGAGTAAAACGAGCGTCTGGCTCGGTGAACTTGGAAGGCAAAAATTTACTCTCGCGAGAGATTTTTTATTTTTGGCAATCATTGCATGACTTGCACCATGCTGCTATCTCCTGATTCATCTTTAGCCATACGCATTGCTGTCTAATCAGCTTAGCTGTTACTCTGCTCGAAGGATGCGAGTTTTAATTGCGAAAGAGGTTAATGACATCCTGCCTCAATTCTCTGGGGACGTAAGGGCGAAAAACTTGATCTACCAACTCGACGTATAAAAAGGTCTTTCCAGCCCCCACTGCAGCCTAATTAACTTGAGAGGGTAATTAGGATTTTCTAAAACCGTTTATAATTCTTGATCCTTTAGCTGCTTTTTTGCTAATTCTTCTAATGAGAAAAGCGTGGGAAACCTTACATCCTCAATTCTCGATAAGGAATCTGCTACCACGTTATCTTGACCGGGCAAATAGCATATCTGCGTGCTAAATTCTGCTATATACGATAGACTTCTACTACGAATTGCAGGACAATCCTCTGCATTTTGCGCAAGCGCATATACTAGCAGCTTGTGGTCGGTATAAATTTCAAATTCTCGACCCTCTAGATAATACTTAAAATATTTGAGCGCTTCATATATAGCTGATAATTCCTCATCTACCAGAGTGGAAATCAGTTTTGCTAATAACTGCATGCAACTGCTAATAACTGTTATAAATAGTTTGGTTTGAGACAGAAGTAGCGGTTATTTGCAGTTATTAATAGTTATTAACATTTATAAGCACAACAATTTTGTACAATACAATTTCTAAAAATTAAGATAATAGTAACAGTTATTTGCAATTATTTTTTTTTTGCAGTTATTTACCGTTATTTGCGATTTCTCGCAGTTATTTGCAATTATTTTCTGATTTTTGTATTTATTTGCAGAAACTTGCAGTTATTTATAGTTAATAATAGTCATTCATAAAAATTTGTTGTCTTGGAAATTTTTTCTTATATATGAAAGACTAAAAAATTTTTTGAAAAGCGTATAATTGTTAATAACTGTAAATAATTGCAAGAAATTGCAAATAACTGCAAATAAACGCAAATAACTGTTAATAACTGTTAATGAGATAGCAAATAACTGCTTATGAATGTTAATAATTGCTAATAACTGCTAATAACTGATGATAACTGCTATGAACTGCAAATAACCACTACTTCTTGTATCCTGTCAGTACGTTACCGACCGCGTTAGTATTACCAACCATAGCTACAGGGTTTCCTTTGAAATAGGGTTTCGTGGGGTCAGGAGCGCCTACTTTTGCCTTTAATAAGTCAATCTCACAAAGCATTTTTTCTACTAATTTATCGCGTTCTTCTAATTTTGCGAGCAAGGCTTTATTCTCTTCCATATGTTTATCACGTAATTGATGCATTCTCTCACGGTATATCTTATCTTGTGCTTTTAAAAATTCTTCGTATCTACTTTCTATTTGCGATCTAGTTGCACCTTTTTGCGCGGCTCCCCCCACTGCCTCAAGCAGACTACTTTGCATTTTTTGCAAACCTAAGCTTCTACTATCGACCTGTTCTTTAAATTTATCAAAAGAATTCGGTATTAAATTGTGCTCTAAATTATCCTCTATAATCTTATTTACCCTAGCAATCTCAGTGATATTAAGCGCGCTCTCGTTATCAACGTCCATATTAGTGCTCATTTTGTGCGTGCTATTTGTTAAATAAGTCAGAAAAAACGCGTCAATTAAGATGCACAAATGCGCTCCGAAAACGGTCTGTCAAAATAATTAATCGATCCAAAAAAAATAAATACTACTAATGATAAATAATTAAATACGCAATTGCAACACGAACGGTTATAAAATAAATAATTGACGATACACGATGTTAATAAATAAATAAATACTCAAAACGGAAAGTTACAAAAATTAGGCACAATATAAATAAATTATAACAGGAAATACAAAAATTATTTACAACTAGTAAACAATTTATGAACAACATATGTACAAATAAATAAATTAATTACGACTCGAAATAAATAAATAGCGGTACACAAATTTAAACAAACTATGTACAATTAAATAAATAATAAATAGATAACGGTACACAAATAAATAATTAATAAATAAATAACAGTACACTAATAAATAATTAATGAATAAATAACGGTACACGAATAAAATAAATAATAACCACGCCCGTATATACAATTGTGTACTTATAACAATAAAATCGCAATAAGATTATTCTGTTCCCTAGTATAAAATTCTCGCTTTGTTCACGAGATAAAATTTGAGCCTAACACGTCTTGTTTACACTATTTGACTAACTACTATACTTTTCAAAACACAAAAGATCGCGTTCTAACGGCTTTCGGTCTCCTAACAACCTTGAGTGGTCACCTCGCGTTTATTCTAGAATTTTTGGTTTATAACGAATTTTTTTTAAATAAAATTTATTTCGTGAACTTTCTTTGTCTATAAAAATTTTGATCTTTTTCCTTTCTCAGTGCGCTTTGCATTAATTTTTCGCAGTTATTAATAATTTCACATTCATAACAATTTTACAATTTATATTAATATTGTTTTATTGACATGTGAAAAATTTTTGGAAGCAAGAAAAAAAATCATGTACTTTATTTTTAATAATTTAGCGTCTTGTTTGGTCAAGTAAATCCCGGTAGCTTGCACCTATAAAAGAGGCGAAAAGCCAGTAGGCGCAGAACTACCAGGACGTCCTTTGCTGCGCAAGATGATATGTATGCAATAATTCGCTGTTCCGATTGACTCGATTGCCCCAGAGGCTCGTACTTATAAAAGAGGCGAAAAGCCAGTAAGCATTTATCCCAAAAACGCTCTTTGTCGCACGAAACAGCATCAATTTGTTAAGAAAAACTAAATTTTTAACACTCTTTCCAAATTAAATATATATACATTTATATGTACATAACTTAACCGAGAAAAGAGAAAGTAAACCCAAGAACTGACTATCAAGGCGATTCACTTTTGGTTTTCGTCTAGTAATATGTTTTATAGCAATTATTTGCTCGTTACTTTGAAATTTGAAGTACTTTAATCGCACTTGCTTTTTGGAGCTGTGTACAATCTTTCTTATGATACCTGTACGCGACTTAACTGCGCGTTACCGCGTATCTTACAATTTATGTACTCTTAATTTCCTGTGCACTGTACACGACTTAATATGTGCTTAATAGTACACAAAATTTTTAGATTATTTGCAGTTTATGCAGACGAGAAGATTAATGCTTTTCTCTGCGCTGCTAAATAGTTTTTTTACATGAAAATAAGCCTCAACTTATTATCTTTACTACTCCTGAATAGAGCTGCGTGCTACTTCGCTTCCTCTCGTTAACCTGTCGGTCGGTGGTAATGGCTCTCGATGAAAGAAGATTCCTCACGACGCGGCTTGAAGTTCTTACAGAGAACGTGTCCTTGAAGAACTCGGTGTCACCAAATGTGGGGTCCAGGACTCCAACTAGAATCCAGCACAGTATAGATGAGATGGAAGTATAAGGTGTTGAGGTTATAAATGAGTACACGAAAGATATGGTTTAAGCGTATATTAGCTGAGACCAGGGATACAGTCGGTAATCAAGTGAGAGAGTGAACGCTCGCACGCTAACGCGTTAACTCGTCTCTAGGGGGTAGGATCGTCTGTATATTACATGATTGGTTACTTATACTACTTCACACATACACATCCCCACAACATTCTTTTTTTCAAAGAGGAAAATTATTTAATATTTTTAAATTATGAAATTGATAATAAAAGATATCAAATAGGAACTATAAAAAAATAATCCTCTAAATCTTAAAAGACTTAAATAAACATTATGATGTATCAATTATTATATTAAAATAATTATAATTGAAACTATTCATTACATTTATGACTTAAGATTTATTTAATAATCATATGAAATGTTAAACATTTAGTTAAAATATTTATAAATTTTAGTAAAAATGTTATGATACATCTTGTACACAAACAAACAACATACAAAAAAACTATAACATGAAATAATATATAATATGAAAAATGGTTTTTAGGGCTACTGGCGAAGGTTTCCACTAAAAGAAAAATCACAATGCGCCGTCAGCGATAACTACTACATTATAAACCTATTTTTTATATTTATTTAATATATTTATAGATTTATTGTAAATTTGTGTGTTAATTTTTTAAATGATTTAAAAACAATTTGTTAAAATCAAACAACAAAAGTTTAAAGTGTAAGGTGGTGTGGAAACTCGTATAGTTTATAAGATATAAACAATATTATGAGATTTAATTTTCGAATAATTTTTTTTCAGATATTCAATATGATTGATGAATATAATCAATTTTATTCATGTTCATGAATTAAGAATAAGTTAAGAATACGTTTTAATTAATTGATTAGTAATATCATGATATAACAATTTTTTATTTAAATTTATTAATAATTGTATATAATATTAATGTATAAACATTGAAGAATTATAAAATTTATAATAATAAAGAATAATAAAATTTTAGTATTTAAAATATAATTTTAATTTTTATTAAATATATTACATGATATTAATTAACTGTTACGTCACTACGTATCTTTTATTTCAAAATTTATTATTTCAAAAATATGAAGTTGTTGATCAATCAGCTAATTTAACTTAGCAAGCATATTGTAAAATTAAGCCATTTGTTAAGAAACAAAAGAAGGTGCAATGCGATTTACGGAATCAACAAAATAAGAACAATTACGAAGACTACATGAACCAGATTTACCACGTTAACCATATCATTCAATAAGAGTCAAAATGCATAATTAGCATTGCTCCATCGGTTGACAACAATTCAAATTCTTAACGAATTCGAAAGGGATCATCAATATAAAAAGACAGATCAAATCAAAATTAACGGTGCACTTTAAAATAGGCACTTTTTCAAAGCACTTTATCAAAGAACCTCTACAAGCATTTTTAAATAAGCACTTTAAAAGATACAATTATTAAAACTATATTTCTCGCACTTTAAAATTATACAATTATTCGCGCAATATATTAAATCGCTCTATATTCAGTTTATTATAAAAGTAACAAATAAAATCTCTATAATTGAAATATTAAATCAAGTGTACTTATTTACTGTCTGCTTGTATCTACTTAGCTGAATCAAGGTAAGATTCTTACAATTATATTTCTATATATTTCTTTAAAAATTGAAGTATATTTAATCATGATAACGATTCAAATCAGTTAAAATTAGTAGAGTTTTTCTACCACTAGACTAACATTTATTAAAATATTTTAAAATCAATCACTAACTTTAATCTTTTATTTAATATTATAATAAAACATATTTTCCTCATAACAACAACATAATAAATTATTAATTCTGTCCTGGTGTAAAGCCAGGACTTAACGTATATTTCAATAATAATTTATGAAAAGTGTAAACTGTTATATGTGTATTATGCGAGGATGCAAGTGGAGAAGGATGTAGGGGAACATGGGGGAACACGAGGGGCGTGGGGGATATGGGGGGCGTGAGGGAATAAGGGGAGGGGCGTGGGGGTGCTTAGTCCAAATTGATGTGTAAAAAATATCGTAGAATTTCAAACATTTTTACGTTATTTTGTGGGGGGGTTTTACGAAAGACTGTAGGGGAACAGTAGGGAGCGTGGGGGAACAATGACGGGGCGTGGGGAATACAGGGGGCGCGAGGGAACTCGGGGGGCGTGGGGGGTCTGAAGCTGAATTTTTAAATATAACTATATAATATAGGAAGATATATATATTAATTTATATTTAAGAAAACAAAATTTAACTATAGTATTAAAAATATAACAATTAATTATTTATTACTACGTGTAAAAAATAATTTATTTAAAAAAAATTTTTTTTCAAAAAAAAAACGAGCATACTTAATTTACTCGTAAAGAATCAATTTAAGAGGCCGCCGTATTCTCTGTCCTTTTCTAATCACAAAATTTTTTTTTCAAAAACTAGCAGCGAAAGGCAGAAATGAAGAGATGGTTTCGATTTGTATAATGAAAATTGATACTTTCTTTTATGAAAATAGGTTAATTTTATCGCTTCATTTTCGAGAAAAATTGGAATAACTTATAAAATTAGAGTTTAGAGGCAGAAAATACGACTTTCAAGTTATTACAACTTTTCTAGAAAACAAAGCGATAAAATTAATGTATTTTCATCAGAGAAAATAATGCTATTTTCTAAAATAGAGTCGGTAAAACAGGTATCTGTGTTGGTATACACCAGTCTCTTAATATTAATAAAAAAATAGAAAATTTGAAAATTATAAATAAAAAAAAGAATAAATAATATTAAAACAATAAAAAAATTTTTAAAAAAGTGATCCTAACCGAGAGTTGAACCCGCGCACCCAAAAGGAAAGGCGCGTACGCTACGAACTAGACCAAAACTATTTCAAGCAAAGTCTGGCGTGAAATGATATATGCTCATCTGCCGCCCCGCCCCCGCTTATTGAAAATAATTAGATTTTAAGATTAAAATTAGTTATTAATAATTTTTAAGTTTTAGATGTCATATATAGTTTATTCTAATTATATTTGTTTTTCTAAAAAATAGTAATAATAATAATTTTGGTTATTTAATAGATTTAAAAAATTTTAAGCAAGTTTTATGATAAACGTTGTTCAATTATTTAATTAAACTTTTTCATTCCGAGTTGTAGCTGAAACTCAATCAAGTCTGAAGACGAAGGCGGTTTATTTATTCCGAATATAGTTTGCGTAAATACTTGCTAATGTTTTATAATCTAAATAGACGATATGTTTACATCAATAATCTTGAGGATGAAAATAAGTCATCAATAAAAATGTTGGTTGATTATATATGCACCAAAATCAATTTCGAATTCTTTCAAACGCAAATTAAATACATAATTTGTGTTATGTTCACAAACAATTTTTTAGTTACCAATTAATTCTCGATTTAGAAACTAAAAATATAACAAGTTTAACACCAAAATCTTTTCAGTTATTTTATTTAGTTATTTCAGTTTGAGTTGAAGCTAAAACTCGATCAACTCTGGATATGACTCTTCATTTCTGTGGAACATAATCAACGTACTACATATTTCAGAATGTTCTATAATCTAAACAGACAGTATGTTCACATAAGATAAGACAGAATGTAAAACAAGCCATAAATGAAAATATTAATAGTTCATAAGCGCATTAAGATCCATTTCTATTCTTTTCGAACAGAAATTATTTTCATAAGTTTTTCCATGCACATTGGATAATTAAGAAATTTTTACAGGAAAGAACTAGAAAGACTAGCTGAGTTCAATTCCCTACCAAAAATAATCACGTGATTGACAAAAAAAATATTTAAAAAATATAAAATTATTGCAATCTAACTCAATAATCACGTGAATTATTATCTTATAATCATATTTTTTTCTCTGAATCACATAATAATCACGTGATTTTCTTTAATAAGGTATTTCTTTCTTAAATGACGTGATTATCACGTAATTATCACATGATAATCTTGTAATTATTTTCAGTAGAATATTTGTTTTCTTAAGAGTCTGCCGTATACCGACACAGTTATCTGTTTTACCAAATCTGTTTGAAATTTATTTTTTATAAAAACTAATAACTCGAGGCAGGGTGGCGAAAAAAGTAATTAAAAATTAGTTGAATCACGAAGCATTTTTGAATTTGTAATTAAAGTTTTATTTAATTAACAATTCCTTTTAAATTAATAATTAAAAATATTTTAATAAACAAATCAAAATCTAATCGTGAATTGAAAAGGCTTTAATTAAAAAATCAAAAGGAATTCTCAATTAAATAAATTTCAATTAAGAAATCAAAATGTAATCGTGAATTAAAAGGACTTTAATTACAAAATCAAAAGGAATTCTTAATTAAATAAATTTCAATTAAGAAATCAAAATGTAATCGTGAATTAAAAGGACTTTAATTACAAAATCAAAAGGAATTCTTAATTAAATAAATTTTAATTAAGAAATCAAAATTTAATCGTGAATTGAAAGGGCTTTAATTCCAAAATCAAAACGAATTCTTAATTAAATAAATTTCAATTAAGAAATCAAAATGTAATCGTGAATTGAAAGAGCGTCAGTTATGATTATGATTTGTGAATTCGAGGGCTTCAATTAAAAATTCCACAATTCCTTTTTAATTAAAAGTACTAAGAAATTTTTATCATATATATGTATATAGAAAAACATATGTGGTCGCGCACATACATACGCACCAAGGCTCATATATATGCAACATTTCATGTCGACCCACACGCACACATACGGACAAGTTGATATATATATATATATATATATATATATATATATATATATATATATATATATATATATACATGGTCCGTTTCATGTCAACTTGCACCCGTTGACCCGTATATATATTTTGGTTTATATATATATATATATATATATATATATATATCCCATATATATATATATATATATATATATATACACATGGGATATTTCATGTCGGTTAGCACGTACTCATAAGTACAGGTTTTCTTTATATGTGGTACATTTCATGACAACACGCACACACCCATTCGTGTACCCTTAGATTTATATATATGGGACATTTCATGTCGATTCGCATGCATGCACACGCACCTTAATAAACATAGGATTTTTCACGTCAATTCGAAAGCACACACACAGGTTTATATATATGGGACATTTTATGTCTATTCGCATGCATGCACACAGACTTTAATAAACATGGGATTTTTTACGTCAATTGGAACGCACGCACTTACAGGTCTAGATATATGGGACATTTCATGCCAATGCGCACGCACGCACACACACACACACACAGGATTATATATGGGACATTTCATGTCAACTCGTACATACTCATAATGACAGGCTTTTTATATATGTGGGACATTTTATGACAACATGCACACACCCATCCGAGTACCCTTAGGTTTGCATGCACACGCACGTTAATATACATAGGATTTTTCACGTCAATTCGAACGCACACACACAGGTTTATATATATATATATATATATATATATATGGGGCATTTCATGTCAATTCGATTGCATGCACACAAACTTTAATAAATATTGGATTTTTTACGTTAATTGGAACACACGCACATACAGGTATATATATATATATATATATATATATGAGATATTTCATGCTAATGTACACCCATGCACACACACACACAGGATTATATATATGCGACATTTCATGTCAACTCGTACGTACTCATAATCACAGGCTTTTCTATATATGATCATATCTCCACAACTTTTAATCTTTTGGTGATATGTCATTTTACAGCTGTCACTGGGTAGCGAATGATGCACACTATTCAAACTAGGTTCACACCTTTTGTACAATCTTGTTCCTCTATTTTTTATGTATATAGTGAATGTGCCACCAATGCTCCAGTAGATATTTCTATAAAACGTAAATTTTTACATGGATAAAAGTTCGGAAATTTTATCCATGTAAAAATTTTCGTTTTATAGAAATATCTACTGGAGCATTGGTGGCACATTCACCATATACATAAAAAATAGAGGAACAAGATTGTACAAATGATGTAAACCTAGTTTGAATAGTGTGCATTATTCGCTACCCAGTAACAGCAGTAAAATGACTTTTCAAAAACATTATAAAAAAATTAAAAGTTGTGGAGATATGCTCATATGCGGGGCATTTCATGACAACACGCTCACACCCATCCTAGTAACCTTAGGTTTATATATATATATGGGATATTTCATGTCGATTCGCATGCATGCACACGCACGTTAATATACATAGGATTTTTCACGTCAATTCGAATGCACACACACAGGTTTACATATATATGGGACATTTCATGTCAATTCGCATGCATGCACACAAACTTTAATAGATATTGGATTTTTCACGTCAATTGGAACGTATGCACATACAGGTATATATATTTGAGATATTTCATGTCGTTTACAGGTTTATATATATATATATATATATATATATATATATATATATATATATATATATATATATATATATGGGACAGTACATGTCGTTGCGCATGCATGCACACACGCGTTAATATACATAGGATTTTTATTATCAATTCAAACGCATACAAACACACAGGTTTATATATATTGGACATTTCATGTCGATTCGCATGCATGCACACGTACGTTAATATACATGGGATTTTCCATGTCAATTCGAACGCACGCACACACACACAGGTTTATACATATGGTACATTTCATATCGATTCGCATGCATGCACACACGTTAATATACATAGGATTTTCCACGTCAATTATTACCCACGCCTATACAGGTTTATATATATGGGACATTTCATAACAACTCTAACACACCTATCCGAGCGCCCTTCGGTTCACATATATGGGATGTATCATGTCAACACGCACGCGCCGGTTTTCATATATTTGACATATATTGTCAACTCGGACGCGCAAACACATCTAAACATGTATTTAAAATTTGTATTTATATATGTGGGACCGTTTCTGTCAATTCGCATGTACGCACACACATGGGCTTATGAATATATATATATATATATATATATATATATATATATATATATATATATATATATATATATATATATATATATATATATGTGTATATCTGTGTACACATATACATGGGATATTTAATGTTAATTCACACGCGCACATACACACAGGCTTATATATACGGGACGTTTTATGTCAATTTACATGCATGACACACGTACTTGAGTTTATATATATTTTTCTTTATATATATATATATATATATATATATATATATATATATATATAGGGCTGTTCCTGTCAAGGCGCATGTATGCACACACATGGGCTTATGAATATATGTATATACATATACATGGGATATTTTATGTCAACTCACACACACACAAGGTATATATATATATATATATATATATATATATATATATATATATATATATATATATGAGTGCCACCACATTTTTTTTTTAACAAGTGAGCAGTTTTTAATCAGTTACACAAACAGGTTATTTTTTCTATGTTACTTAAAATAAAAAAAATTCCAGTTTAGGAAAAGTTGCTAATATTAATACTGATAAAAATCTTAAAGATTTTTAAGGAATGGTTTTACTTTTTGATGGATAATTTGATTATATGATTTTATTTTTGAAAAAGTTTTTCATATAATAGTTATCTGTAATAAAAAAATTCTTTTACAATGTTAATTACTTTTCCCTGACATTCATTTTGAAAGTTTATGCTTAGCAATTTTAAAATTTGATTGTGACACTGATGATGCTGCTATAAATTATTTTGGATGTGTTATAATTAGTGTGCTGCCTCAATTTTCAACTGAAGGATTATAAATTAAGGATATTTTGGATTGAATTGCGGAAATAAAATAAATGATTAAAGAATTACAATCAACAAATCAATAAATTCAATTAATAAAAAATTTTTAAAAAAATGTTACCATGTCAGTGAGTTTTTTCAACAGGGTTATACTTAAATTAAATCAATTAAAATTAATATTTTCAATCAATCATATACCTATTTTTTTTATTGAAAAGATATATTTTTACAAAATATGTAACAGTAAAAAAGTAGTTCACAGAAAAAAATTGTACTTCGTTAAAAAATTTTATAAATTATAAAAACACAAGTTTTTTAAACTTCATAAAATAATGAATAGCATACTGTACATATTGTTCTTGTAGCAAAAATTCTACATGTAAAAAATGTAGTAAGATTAAAATACAAATAACGATTAGTTAAGCATATTTATAAATTATAACATATATTTAGCAAATGAAATAAAATTTTAGGAAATTCTATTCTAATCTCTGCTGCACTGTAACAATAGTCTCATTCTAATATGAAAAATTGAAAAAAATTATAAAACTTATTCTTTTTCATAACTTTGGCATGAGAATTGCATGAAATAAGCGACAAAATGTTTTTTATTTAAAAAATAGACTTTTCAAATTTTTGGAAATTATATCATACAAATTTTCCTGGACATTTTCCGACTTCACCCCCTTTAAATTAATGTTTAGTGACAAAATATATAAAAAAAATTTTTGGAACCGTGGACTTTAATGTTACTATAGCAATCTCCCCTATTTTCCGACCTGACTTTTTCATGTGAGCACCGTTGCGCGGTACTCTCTGAATATGCGGTTCAATTATTCGTGAAAAATTAAATGAAGACCGCAACCAGCCTAAACCATTCTTTTTTTATCAACAGTTGGTGGATTCAACAATAATTTTAGCTAATTCAAATGTAAAAATTCTTAATTATATTGGTCACCAATGATTGGTGCAATAAAATAAAAAAAATCATTAAAAATGGCAAAATGAGTTTTTTTTTATATTTATGATGTTTTTACAGAGAAATGGTGCAATGTACGGCAAAATTGATAAGAATATTTTCGACTTAATATTTGATAAAAAACAAGAAAAATTATGTTATTCCGCAAAAAATTAACAACCAGAAAATTTACTTTAGAGATTTTCCTAACTATTTTCCAGCTATCCACCCTCGAAATTCGTGTTCAGGGCACCAAAATACATAGGAAAAACTTCGGTGGAGCCGTGGATCTCCATCGGCTACGGAAACTCTCCTAGCTACCTATATTAGTTATAAATGTCCTCCGTATTCAGGTGATATACCCCGGTTAAAATGTACATTAAGGTTTGGAAAGATCCTGATGTAAAAGAACCTTTCTAATTTTTTGCGGTTTTTGTTACCAGTCCATAATACAACTTTACGAACTCTTATTAAAAAAATTGTCATGATTGTCGTTGATACCTTCTGAACTTTTTTGATTCATTAAGTTTTACTAAGGAATAGTAACCTTAATTTTATCGTATTCACAATTAATGAACAATTAAAATCGCTTTAGAATTGAACAGCACTGTAAAGTTTTCAGGAGAAACCTTCTAGATTGTATTTTAAAAAATTCTTCAGAAATATTTTTTACGTTTTATCATCGTATGAATATATTTATTAAATTATTGGTAAATAAATGATTATAAATCTATGAGATCAATTAAGAATACGGATGAATCTTTATATTTTCTGTATATTGATTGAAAGCTTAATGAAACTTCACGAACTTTATGGAAGTAAATCGAGATGAATTATTACAATCTTGAAAAGAGTTTAATAGCTATTAAAGATCCTTAAGAGGAGGTCGAGTATATATGTCCTATTGTAATCAAAAAATTGATTTTTTTTTACAAAAACTAATAATTTTAGCAAAAAATAAAGAGAAAGCCCCATCTTGTATCATAAAAAGCAATATGATAATAAAAACAATTTTAACTTAAAAATAGAAAATACAAAATTTTCAAAACATGCTTTAAAAATAAAATACAATAATTGAATAAATAGACTAAAAAGTATAAAATAAATAAATTAACTTTCTTGATATTACTTTTATATAGTTTCATTGCAATAATCAATAGAAAATTTTACAACAACAATTTAAAAAGAAAAGTGTGGTTGCTGAAATTGTTTCTAAAATCTTTTTAAGAAATTATTAAAGATAGTATTGAAATTATTATGAGATTTACTGGAAATCAGTGCACACCCTTTTCTTTTATAATTTTTGCTGTAAAATTTTATCTTGATTATTGCAATGAAACTGTATAAAAGTAATTTTAAGAAATTTAATTAATTTATTTAATACTTTTTAGTGCATTTTTTCAATTATTGTTTTTTTTTTGAACAACGTGTTTTCAACATTAAAAAAACATTTTTTATTTAATTATATTATTTCACCAATTAGATAAACTCAAATATCTTCATATTATAATTTGCAAAATGTGTTATTTATTTAACATCAATTATTGTTTTAAGTATTTATCTAAAGTTTATAGTATTCGAGAAAACAATTCATTACGGAATTCATTAAACAATTCATAGAAAAAAAAATTTTTTTAATTTACATTGTCTCATTTCAACACTTTTATGATTTAGACCTATAAAATTTTTTGTATATGTTTTGTGTTTGAAAATATATGATTAATCTGTAACTGAAAAAATAATTTATAGACCACTAGTTATTTTATTACCGCAATTAATATAAATGCAAATCTTTGTACAATAACATAAAACTGGCTGACAATTTTTTCAAAAAATTAGGGAACGTAGATATCTGTATAACATAACCTTTTACTTTGGCATTCCGTACTTTTCTCAATAACGTCATTATAAATTTTCTATTTTGAAGTGAAACTTCTTTAGCGACGGTATACATCTCCCATAAGAAACGTATAAAAAAATTATACGGGAGTGAATTGATTTCATGACGGTACATGCAACGGAACTAATGAAACGGGAGTGTATATATATGAGGGGCGTCCGCGCCTCTTTTTTGTAAATCAAGGTACTAGATACGTATAAAGAAAAATTCGCGGGACTGACTTGATGTCAAATGCACAGATAGTGCATGAAATTAATGTTTATGTATTTTTCTAACAAAGTTGGGTTTTGTAAAATTGAATTTTCGTTAATAAGATTATAATTAAATTCATACTTTACAAATTTTAGACCTCGTAAAAATTTAATTTTAGGAATATTATTTATGAAATAAATTCTCAAATGATTGTTACTGGATCAATGAACCTATAAATACATTGTATTTTATTATGTTGTTCATTTTTTTGTTGTTCACTTTAAGGATTTAAAATGAACAGTGAAGAAAATTCAGTAGATAATACAGATGAATTGCTAGCTAGTTTAAGAGTTGATATAGATGGTGAACCATTACATGATGATGGAAGTCAGGGGACAGCAAATAATGGTACCCATTATGAGTTATCACGATTGAATAATTCTACAGGAATTACAAATGTTCCAACGGCGCCTTCTGTTTCATTAAGTGATGAGCAAAAAGAAATGTTAGATGTCTGCTGTAAAACTTGTTATTTGGATGGAAAATTTTTCGAAGCAAATTTGACGAAATCAAATGGCGATAAAATCATGGCAAAATGCATGACTTGTAACCAAATTATTACCCCCTTAAAGTTGGCACAGTACTTTTTGTCTACAATAAAAATAACTGTTGGATAATTTGCCGTAAATTATCCGTAAATTATCCGTGAAATCAGATAATTTACGGCAAATTATCCAACAGTTATTTTTATTGTAGACAAAAAGTACTGTGCCAACTTTAAGGGGGTCAAATTATTCATGGAAATCTTAAAGTTTCATCAAATTTTTATCGCCATTCAAAGGTTATTGTTTTTATATGTATATGTTATTAAATCAACTAATTTATTTATTGTTATTGTGACTTGCAAAATTTAAAAAGTAAAAATTGTACTTTTTTAAAAATACCTTGATGAGGTCAATATTTAATAGTATGAATTGAAAAAAAATTTTGATGTTTTTTATGACAGTACATTCAAATATAAAGTTAATATTTAGATGAAATATCAAGTATCATGTTTCAATAAATATCTTGTTCAATGATGAATTTTCTCTTATGGATATATAAAATTGAACATTATTTATATTAAAGTTATATACCTTATCAGAAAAAAAGGTCAGCCATGTTGGTAGGTGACAATAATACTAAATTTTATCTGTTATAGTAAAAACAGAATAAAATGTTGTGTTCACTTTTTTACAATGTCATCAAATTGCTTTTTAACACCTAGTCCAAAAGTACCATATTTTCTCCTGTCGTCGAAAATAGAATATGGTATTTTTGGCCTCTTGTTGGAAAATTTGTATTTTCACCTCGAGAGTAAATGAAGAATGACTTTAATTTTATGTGAATTGTCATCCAAGCCAAACAGGAGTTCTTTATTTTTACTTGCTCTAGGTGAAAAATATACTATTTCATACAAAACCAAAAAATTGTAATAATATTAAATGTTTATTTTGTATTAATTTTATGATTTAACATAATTATATTTTTAGAGAAAACATGGAGATAAACTACAAAGCTATCAGCAATATAAAAAATTTAAAAAATTGGATGGTGATGATGTAGATGAAAATGATGTTGTTTATCGACGTGTGACATGTGCTTTTTCTCAAAATACTTTTGAAAAAAATGTTGTTGAGTTTTTATTGAGAAATCAACTTTCTCTTCGTCTAGTTGAAGATTCAGCTTTTCGAAAAATATTTAATGGTTGTATATTTTATATAATATTTTTTTTATTATATTAATGAATAACATTTTATTTAAAATATTTAGATTTCAAAATTAAACATGGTGACGCTCCGTTATAGCATTCGACTCGTTATACTGCTGGAAAAAAAGTTGATTTATATTATAAACAATGAGACAAGATTAAAATGGCTTTAGCTAATGCAAACCATGTCTGTACAACAGCAGATATTTGGACTGGGTCGAATAGAAGATTTTTAGGTGTAACTGCTCATTGGGTAAGATAACATGTTATTCACATAAAGTAGTTAAGAAATTACAATAAAACCAAAATTATTTCTATTTGCAGATTGATGATACATCTTTGGAAAGAAGATCAGCACCTTTAGCTTGTAGACGATTTGAAGGATCGCATACATTTTCCAATATAGCAGAGCAACTATCTAATATCTATTCGACTTTCGAGCTAACTACTGCAAAAATTGTATCTACAGTTACAGATAATGGGAAAAATTTTGTTAAAGCCTTTAAAGAATTTGAAATAGAAAATCCTGAAAATTTGTATCCAGGTTATTTAAATTGTTATTTTAAATCAATTGTATTAAAAATTAAATAAATAGACATTTAAATTATTGGATGAATATAATCAATTCTTGAATTAAATTAATATTAAATAATAAAGTAAATTAATAACTGTCAATTATCGGTAGATTTTCTTTAGATTTTATAATTTCGAAACAAAATTTAATCAAAGAAATCTAAATTTATTAAAAAAGCTAATTTTGCTTAAAAGTTATAAATACAATAAAAAAAATGAAAAAATTGAACTTCAAATTTATATGAAAAATCTTTATAAAATCTTAATAAATTTTCAAATTAGTATATAAAAATTATTGCAGATGAGGATTCAAATGATTCTGAAGAGGAAATGGAAGAGTTTGAAGAAAATGATGACGAAGAATCACTGTTTATGAACAGTAACGATAATGTAAATCCTGTAGAAGACGAAGCAATATTTTCAAATATAACACTATCTCGTCATTTTCGATAGGTCAGCCATACCTTGAGTTTGATTGCAACAAAAGATCTTGTAGACGCAATTGACAGAGTTCCAAATATTAAAAAGTGTCATAAATTTGTCATGGAAAAATGCCAACAGTTATGGAAATGTTGATGTATGATCACTAAAAAAACGAGAAGAAATGAAAAAAATTTTTGAATACAGTTTACAGAGGCCCGTTATAACAAGGTGGAATTCTACGTATGACGCCTTTAAATAAATCATTTCGTTAAAAGAAAAAATTGATGATGAAAGAATTCATGACATGTTGGAATCTAATAAAATCTTAAGAAAAAAAGATTTTGAATTTATTTGTCTATGTGTGAGCCACTGTTGAAATATTTAAAGGAAGCTTGAGACAAAAGATTTCATGATTTTTTTTAAATCATTAAGAATGGCGAATTAGCAGCTATAGCAGCACTCACGCACCCCAAATTTAGAGCAAAATGGATTTCGTGCTTTGATAAAAATACACAAGCAAAAATAAAAAGGCTTGTTGAAGAATTGGTTAGGCCTAAAAAGCCGGAATCAGCTGTTCCAGATAATGAGGATTCTAAAGACTGATAAATTTGATTTTGATGATGACAGCTCAAATGCATTACCAAACACGGCTTTTGCACCTCAAGAACAAGAAGAAAATGAACTAATGAGGTTTTTAAATGAAAAAACGATGTCTTTGGAGTCTTTAAATAATTTGCCAGTTGTTAAAAGCTTATTTTTGAAATTAAATACCACATTACCTTCTTCAGCTCCAGTAGAAAGATTATTTTCTTATGCTACTTTAATGAACATGTCAAAATTTAATAGATTGTCCGATATTGAATTCGAAAAACAAGTACTGTATAAAGCAAATGGACTAAAAAGTTATTTGTAAGGGTATAAAGCTTTAAACTTAATAATACTTATTTTATTTTTTTTATGAATAAGCAAAAAGTTTAATAATTTATAATTGAATATTTATAATTATACAGAAACATTTTTTATAAAAGCAATCTTTCAATATGAATAGGTAAAAATTATCGCGATATTATGAAATATATGAAAGCTTACATTGGCTGAGTAATCGCTACTTGAAAAGTTATTATTCAAACTCTTGTGTTAAATATGCAATCATGATATTAAAAATTAACCAAAAATGTACATTGGCTAAGTTATCGCCACATATATTATTGTAAATTTTCACCAGCATGAAGTAAATAAATAATTTAAATAAATGACATGAAAAAAATTGTTTTATTGCTTTATATAAGGTCACATCGTATAGAAAAAAATTCAGAAGTCATGCATAAACAGCTATAGAGAACCTGCGTATTTATATGAGCCCACATAATTAATATACGATGTATCCATAGTCCATACACATTATGCATAAATGCGTCTAATTATGTAAATCTTATTCATAGTCAATATATTATCTCCATTTTAATTTATTTTTTTTATTCGAAAAACCAATTTTCTTATTAGCAAAGGACAGAAATATCATTCTTCCTCTTAAAATATATCTTCATTATCTATAATTTTGTAATAGTATTAGATATCTCTAATGATTTCAAAGATTTATGTCTATTAAGGAAATAATATTTATAATAAATGATGTTTAAAAATATTACTTTTTATTTTTGTAAAAAATTAAAGTTTCATGATTTCATGTAAATAGCAAGAATGTTTTTTGTTCGGTTAAATAAACAAAAATGTTAAAGATTTAATAAAAATTATATGTAAATACATAACTAATTCAGAATCTCTTTATCTTTGGAATTTGACTTATATAGATATTAAATGATTAAATTCAAATAAAATGAATTACTAAAATGATTTCTTAACTTTCGTGGTAAGTAAATAATTGCTAAGATTCATAAATTCTCAAATTTTTTAAATAATAGCACTTATTACCTGTATATCGGAATGATGTTTGATGAAAAAATGTTAAAATTATTCACTAATTACAATAGTAATATGCTTTCTTGAAGTTAAATTTCGCTGGCATTATTCGAACGAAAAATTCATAAATTAGTAGGGATACTATCGCAAATTTATATGCGAGATGATTTGTATGAATGATCTTTATGTATGGGTATCGAATACGAGTAAATCAACATATTTCATGGAACTTGCATGAATCTTAAACAATTGTTATTTTAAAATCTTTTTATTTCCGAGTATTCTCCGAGCTAATCAAACAACCTTAGAATCGAAATCTAAAAGAATCTCCAAGTTTAATTTGACGTAGTCCCTGCAAATGTCTGTAAACTTCATAATCGGTATGGAAAATTTCAAAATTCATTCATACAGACGATTTCCAGGTAGCCAGGATCACCTGGATATTGTGAGATGTAATCTCGGGAAACGTACATGTTATTAATAAATAATGGCTAAATTTCAAAAGATATTCTTGTAGACAATGTTTATCTTATTCGGAACATCCATGTTCGGCTAGATTACATTTGAAACAACTTCGAAGTCGTTATAAAACTATAAGTTGAATTTCAAAAGTTTTAGCTGTAGATGATGTTCAAGTTGTCATTAACACCTAGGTATCCAAAGATGGCGATCGTGTGTACCACAGCATAATAAATAACTATTTTCTAAATATTGTCTACATCGATAAGCTAAAGTATGTATACATATATATATATATATATATATATATATATATAAAGTTAAATATGTGTTTGTATGTGTGAGCGTGTGCCTGCGCGTATGAGTTGAAATTAAATGTTATATATAAACTTGAATATGCCTGTGTGTGTACGTGCGATTCTACATGAAATGTCCCTTATGTATATATATATATATGTTTATATCATGCTTGTGAGTCGACATGAACAGTCCCACCTACATCAACGCGTGTGTGCATGCATGCGAATTGTCATGAAACGTCTCATATATAAACCTAAGGGTACTTAGATAGGTGTGTACAAGTTGTCATGAAATGTCCCATATATATATAGAAAAACCTGTGCTTGCGAGTACGTGCGAATTGACATGAAATGTCCCATGTATATATATATATATATATATATATATATATATATATATATATATATATATATATAAACAAAAAAATTGCGGGTGAACCTGAGCAAGTTGATATGAAATGGAACATATATACATATGCAAAAACCTGTCTGTAAGGTCGTACATGAGTTGACATAAAGAGTCGCATGCATATAAAAGCGTGTATGCATGAATGCAAATTGACATGAAACGTCCCATATATGTAAACCTCAAGGAACTCGGATAGGTGTGTAAGAGTTGTCATGAAATGTCCCATATATATATATATATATATATATATATATATATATATATATATATATATATATATATAATGCTGTGTGTGTGTGTGCGTGCGCATTGGCATGAAATGTCCCATATATATAAACCTGTATGTGTGTGCGTTGAAATTTACATAAAAAATCCCATGTATATTAACATGTGTGTGTATGAATGAAAATTGACATGAAACGTCTCATATATGTTAACCTGAAGGAACTCGGATAGTTGTGTGAGAGTTGTCATGAAATGTTCCATATATATAGAAAAACCTGTGATTTTGAGTACGTACGAGTTGACATGAAATATCCCATGTATATTTATATATATATATATATATATATATATATATAATCCTGTGTGTGTGCGTACGCATTGGCATGAAATGTCGCATATATATAAACCTGTATGTACGTGCGTTGAAATTGACATAAAAAATCCCATGTATATTAAAGGTGTGCGTGCATGCATGCGAATTGACATGAAATGTCCCATATACATGAAGCTGTGTGTGCGTGCGTTATAATTGACATGAAAAATCCCATGTTTGTTAAAGCCTGTGTGCATGCATGCGAATTGACATCGAATGTCTTATATATATAAACCTTTGTCTGCTTGTGTTTCAATTGACACGAAAAATCCCATGAATATTAACGTGTGCGTGCATGCATGCGAAACGACATGGAACGTCCCATATATAGATATATAAACCTGTCTGTGGGTGCGTTCTAGTTGACGTGGAATGTCCCATGTATGTATGTATGTATATTTAAATATATATATATATATATATATATATATATATATATATATATATATATAAAAACCTGTCTGTGGGTGCGTTCCAATTGACGTGGAATGTCCCACGTATGTATGTATGTATATACATATAAATATATATATATATATATATATATATATATATATATATATATATATATATATCACCTTGTCTGTATGTGTGCGTGTGGGTCGACACGAAATGTTGCATATATATGAGCCTAGGTGCGTATGTATGTGCGCGTCCACATATGTTTTTCTATATACATATATATGATAAAAATTCCTTAGTATGTTTAATTAAAAAGGAATTGTGGAATTTTTAATCAAAGCCCTTGAATTCACAAATCATAATCATAACTGACGCTCTTCCAATTCACGATTACATTTTGATTTCTTAATTGAAATTTATTTAAGGATTCCTTTTGATTTTGGAATTAAAGCCCTTTCAATTCACGATTAAATTTTGAATTCTTAATTGAAATTTATTTAATTAAGAATTCGTTTTGATTTTGGAATTAAAGCCCTTTCAATTCACGATTACATTTTGATTTCTTAATTGAAATTTATTTAATTAAGAATTCCTTTTGATTTTGTAATTAAAGCCCTTTCAATTCACGATTACATTTTGATTTCTTAATTGAAATTTATTTAATTAAGAATTCCTTTTGATTTTTTAATTAAAGTCTTTTTAATTCACGATTAGATTTTGATTTGTTAATTAAAATATTTTTAATTTTTAATTTAAAAGGAATTGTTAATTAAATAAAACTTTAATTACGAATTAAAAAAGGATTTGTGAATTAAAATTCATAAGCTTAAAATGATTTAAATATTTGCAACCCTGACTCGAGGCAAAAATAAAGAGATAGTTTCGATTCGTATAATAGAAAGCAATATTTTCTCTGATAAGAATAATTTAATTCCACCGCTTTATTTTCAAGAAAAGTTGGAATAACTTGAAAATCCCATTATTTGATACTAATTGCTTATTTTCTAAGTTATTCCAACTTTTCTTAAAAACGAAGCGATAAAATTAATTTATCCTAATCAGAGAAAATATTACATTTTATTAAACACATCGAAACTATCTCTTTATTTCTGCCTCTAGCTGCTAATTTTGGAAAAAAAATCAATTTTTTAATTAAAAAAGGACAGAGATACGGCGGCCTCTTAATCACGCGATCGCCATGTGATAATTACGTGATATTCACGTGATCATTTTCAGTAAGATATCTTTGTTTCAAATCACGTGATTATCGTTTGATGATCTCCTGATAATCACGTGATTATTTTCTGTGGTGTATTTTTTTTTATAAATCACGTGATTATCGTTTGATGATCTCCTGATAATCACGTGATTATTTTCTGTGGTGTATTTTTTTTTATAAATCACGTAATTATCACAAAACATTTTGCTCGTTAATATCACGTGATAATCATGTGGTAATCACGTTATAGTTATATAAAAATTACGTGATGATCACATGATTATTTTCGGTAGGGTTGGGTCTTGAAAAATTTCTTCGCAATTGATAAAATAAGTTCGTGGGTTAACAACGCTAACAAACTTATAACTATTGAACATTGTAGAGCCTCAATTACAATAAGCGAAAGAAACATTAAAATTTTTAAAAACTAAATGAGTTCAAACAAACCACGTGATATAATTACCAGAAATTTATCGAAAAAAAACGAAGAGTTGAAACAAATCGTAGATGATTTCAACCCTTTCGCGTCAAGAGACAAGATTCCTCGAGAGAGAAGTGAAGACAATTTGTTAACCATAAACGAAGATTCAACAAACCCTGACTATTCGATTAACGATAGTAGTTTGTTCAATAGCACTCTCGTACAGAGCCCAGGCTCAGAAACCACTCCTAAAGTGGCGGGTACAAATCAGGAAAACACCACACCAGCTAATTCCAGTAATTCACCACATTAACAACCTGTTATTCAAGTCGTTAACATGGCACCATAAGTCATACCCTCGAAGGACGCCCTAAAGGTTGTCCCTGAATACGAAGGGAAAAATATACCCTTAAGTGTGTTCTTCGAAGGATGCGATAAAGCAAAAAATGGTAGGCACAGGAAGTGAAGCCAGCCTTACGAAATTCTTAAGGTCAAAATTAACTGGTGATATGAGAAGTGCTATACACGAGCATGGATTCACCACAGTAGAAATGCTTAAGGATTATCTAAAATCTATATGTGCACCAGCAAATACTGTGCATCAATTAGGGTAAGCTCGGCTCAGAATTTCAGGCAGACGACGAGCCTGTTATCAGTTTTGCAAATAGAATAAAAGAACTAGATAGGCGTATCCTAGAAGCTAATAAAATAGCGACTAAATAAAATATACCTGCTTTTGAAACAAGTGTTAAAAATTCTATGGTAGAATTTTTTAAGCAGGGTTCAAAACCTGAAATTGAAGGTGGTTTCACTGATGCGGACGACATGACTAATATACTCAAAAATGCCATCAAAGCTGAAAGAGCCATAGGAGCTCAACAAGCTTTGAGAAACCCTAGTAAAAGATTTGGGGGTCAAATATAAATAGGTCAAGCATAAATAAAAAACATACATTTGCTTTTCAGATTTCTAAATCGGTAAATCATGAAACGAGCAAATGTAGTATAGAACTAAAGCCAGCAACTAATTGTCAAATCTGCAAAAAAAACCGGGCATACCGCTGAAAAGTGTCTATTGAGACAGTAGCGAGGTGACATGCAAAAATGTCAAATATGCAGCAGCTTAAGGCATGCTACAAACAATTGCAGAATATCTAACCCTAATAAAAAATGTCAACTTTGTGACAAAAGTAGCCACGAGGCAAGAAACTGTCAGTCAAGGGGCGCAGTCTCACAAAATTGCCAGGTATGCAATAAATACGGTCATACTGCTAAAAATTGCAGTCATAACTTAAATGCTAGTTTGACTTGTCAATTGTACAACAAGGCTGGTCATTCAGCAAAAACATATAGGTCTCAACAAATTGATTTCAAGGTTAATAAGGTATGCAACTATTGCAAAAGTGAAGGGCATCTCACAGAAGAATGTCGCAAAAGACAATACAGAGAACAAAAAGTTGGAAACGCCCGTGGTATCTCAAAACTAAGATCAAGAGTAGAGATACCATAAAACCAGATGCGCTCGACAAATATGATCATGAACAGCAACGAAGAAACCTTAGAGTTTCTACAATTGCAATAAAAATGTCTTGCAAGCTAATATCATTTATAGCATTTAGATGCGAATACACTATAGTAAATCTAATGTTAGACTCAGGGTCACAAGGCTACATAATTAAGATTCGATTAATACCGGAACAATCAACAATAAACTATAACAATGTAGTATGTTTAAAGGGTATAAACAACGACCCAGAATATATTATAGGCACTATTAATATCAAGATAGGTGGCGCTACAACGAATTTTCATATAGTAAGAAACAATATTGCAATGCCATATTGCGGAATTTCAGGTGTAATTTTCTTTAGAGAAACTAAATCGGTTATTGACTATGGTACGAAAACCATTGCGTTTAATAACACAATAATAAAATTCGATCAGAACAAAAGAAATAACTAAGATTTGGATATTTTTCAAATAGTAAACATAAATTAAAATTAAAACGATAACTTGCCGCTTATAGAAATAAAAAATCATAGAAGAGGAGACAATGGCGTTATATTGATTGAACACTGGTTCAGAAGGGAGTGTCGCAAAGAAAAAATGAATCCCCGAAAATTATAAGATAGATAAGTCTGATATTGTTTATCTACAAAGAATTAATAATAAAACGACTCCAAAGTTAGGAGTGGCACGTATCAAGGTCAATGGACACTTGACTGATTTCCAAGTTGTTTCTGACGAGATAGAACTTCCTTGCGACGGTATACTGGGATCTGATTATCTCGACAAAACAGGCACAATTATAAATTTTGAAACAGATACCTTGGAAGTATTTAGCACTTCTATACCCATATTGTATAAAAAAACCAATAACTAAAAAAAAGAAATTAAATAAGGAAAATTACAACTCTAACATAGAAAATTTAGAGGAAGAGTTAAACATACAAGATATTGACCTTTCTAGTGGCCCGGAGATTAAAAACGACTATAACTTCATGATCAGTAACATTAATATAGATAATGAGAATTTGTCTGATGAGAGCGCGGTGGCGTAATGGATAGAGCTCTTCAACGCCGAGGGCATGGGTTCGAATCCTGGCCAGGTACCTTTAACTTTTTTTTTGAAAGAAAATTAATGTATGTGCCATTTATATCGCGACTCTTAAAAAATCCGATCTCATTGGGTATCAGTTGATTGTTGGTCACATAAGTGGCTGACCATCCATCGGTAGTCAAAGTTTTCGGTATGGTGGGTCTGACAGTCTAGCCTGATGTAATGTGTTAAACGGGTACCGGGCAAGACTCCCTCGACTTCACCATATAAAAAAGGTTAATCATATAGAGGACAATATCCTTTATATATTAATCTTTTTTCTTTAAAAAATAAAAAAAAAATGAGAATTTGTCTAGTATTGGTGAAGCATTCAGTTATATTGAGCAAAATGTATTTGAAGAATCAGGGGTAAAAACTATTAAACATTTTAACGTTTACTTACTAGGAGAGTGTCACACCTCCGGATCACGGATTTTGCTTGAACTTCGGGATAAGTTTTCAGTTGATAAAATATGGAAAAAGCTAAAGTTATAGTCATAAATACTCAATATTTCCCTAATTACAGGCAATTAAAGAAAATCACTAAAAAAGTTACTAGATTTTCAAACGCAAATAGTTCTTTAGCATTGATGGCCAGAAACTTGAAATTTTTTTTAAATTAAAGCTGAGCTCAAATCCTTTCGAAACAGTAGTTACAGCATATCAAAATATTATTTTTTCCCAAAGTTAGAGCGTAATAAAGATTGGACCTGATTTCAGCTTTTATTATTAATTAATGTTTTAAAAAGAAAATTCAGGTCCAATTCTTATCACGCTCTAATTTTGGGAAAAATAATATTTTGATATGCTGTAACTACTGTTTCGAAACGATTTGAGCTCAGCTTTAATTTAGAAAAAAATTGAAAAAAAAAAACATTTTTAAAACACGCTTTTATAACGGAGAAAATACACTAAAAGTATTAAATAAATTAATTTACTTCCTTGAAATTACTTTTATACAGTTCATTGCGATAATTAAAAGAAAATTTTACAACAAAAATTCAAAAAGAAAAGTGTGGACGCTAATTTTAGTAAATCTAATTCAGCGCACACATTTTTATTTTTGAATTTTCGTTGTAAAATTTTCTTTTAATTATCGCAATGAACTGTATAAAAATAATTTCAAGGAAGTAAATTGATTTATTTGATACTTTTTAGTGTATTTTCTCTGTTATAAAAGCGTGTTTTAAAAATGTTTTTTTAAAATTTTTTATTATCTACTTTTTAGTTAAAATTGAATTTTCTATGAGTAATTTTTTATCAAAAGTTTGTACTTAATTGTATCTTCTATACATTACGATATCCCCCATATATTCCCCTACCCCCTATATATTCCCCTATCCCTTTTGATCCTCCTATCCTCTATATTTTCAGCTGTACATTCGCCTATCCCCTATGCAAGCCCCTATCCACTATGCATTTTCTACAAATATCAACTGAACAACATTCCATCAACTCGCCTCCACCCAAAGATAGCCTTTCCACTTAAACTTCCTCGGAGATGACTTTGCACATCCATCATCGCTGACCTGACATCGGATTATTACATCGTCATCGGAGACCGAGGTCTGTGTAAAATTTCAGAAATTTCCATCGACAAAAAGTGCCTCAAATCGAGCGTGCAAGATTTGATTACAGACAGACAGACAGACAGACGTGAAAGCAAGCTTAATAAAAGCGTGTAAAAAAGTTTCAAGCTTCTAGCAATCAATGCTAAAGAACAATATGCGTTTGAAAATCTAGTAACTTTTTTAGTGATTTTCTTTAATTGCCTGTAACTAGGGAAATATTGAGTGTTTATGACTATAACTTTAGCTTTTTCCATATTTTGTCATCTGAAAACTTATCCCGAAGTTTGAGAAAAATCCGTGATCCAGAGGTGTGACACTTTCCTAGTTAGTAAATGACAAAATAGAAAAGGTCACTTTAAATAATGATGAAAGAAAGTCTCGAGCAGAGAGAAATATTATATATCATTCGTCTAGAACATGTAAGTGAGAAAGAGCGTGAATAGGCTAAAAGCTTGATAGAAAAACATTCTGATAGATTTTGCTTAGAAGGTGACAAACTAACAATCACAAATGTGACTAAACATAAAATAAGAACGACTGACGATATACCAGTCAATAACAAACAGTATAGACTTCCTCATATGCTTAAAGAGGAAGTCGAAAGACAAATTTAAGATTTATTAGATAAAGACATTATTAGACCTTCAAGGTCTGCCTACAACACAAGCTTATGGGTCGTACCTAAAAAGGCTGGTCTTGATGGTAAGCCAAGATAGAGAGTCGTATTAGATTTTCGACCTCTTAAAGAAAATACCTATGATACATCCGCTGCCAAATATAACCGATATATTCGATTAAATAGGATCAGCAGCGTATTTTACAATACTTAACTGTGTTTCAGGTTTCCACCAAGTGTTTCTAGATAAAGAGAGCGCAGAAAAGACTGCTTTTTCCACGCTGTGTGGACATTATGAGTTCATTCGTTTGCCGTTTGGTCTCAGAAATGCAGCTACTGAATATCAGCTAGCTATGCATACCGCATTCGATGGAATGATAGGAAAAGGTGTTTTTTTTTTATATGGACGACATTGTAATATACGCATGTTCACTAGGAGATCACGAAAAGGTATTCGATCAAGTTATGGATCGATTAAGAAAAGGAAACTGGAAATTAGAACCGACGAAATGTGAATTATTAGTGAATTGTAATTGTATATATGGGACATATTGTGAGTAAAGATGGTCTTAAACCAGACCCAAAGAAAATAGAAGCCGTTAAAGAGTTTCCTCGACCAAAAACAGTCAAAAATGTAAGACAGTTTCTGGGATTAGCTGATTATTATCATAGGTTTATTAAAAACTTTGCTAAAATATCAAAATCGCTAACCAAGCTGTTCGAAAGTGATCAGAACTTTGACTGGAATGAAGATGCTAAAATGCATTTAATCTCCTTAAAAATACATTATGCACGGCACCCTTATTCCAAATTCCAGATATGTCTCAACCATTTATAATTATTACCGATATGTCAGGATATGCAGTAGGTGGTATATTATCACAAGGTAAAATTGATAACAACAAACCAATAGCATACACGTCTCGAGTGCTTCGAGGACCTTACGTTATGATACATATGAAAAGGAAGCTCTCGCAATCATACATGCTGTAAAAACATTCAGACCATATATTTTTGGTCGATCTTTTACGATCGTCACGGATCATCAACCATTTATTTGGTTTAAATTCACCGACTGTGGCGTTTTAAATTCTCGGAATATGATTATCAGGTCGTATATGAGTCTGGAAAAATCAATTTAAACGCCGATGCTCTTTCAAGAAATCTTGTAATAACATAAAATGTTAATGTTATTACACGTAAGCAAAGGAAACTACAAGAGATCGATAAACAGAATAAAGTTGTTATTAGTCAACCAACATAGAAAGTTGACAAATCAACTATCGAAAGAGGAATCGATATTGAAACGTCAAAGAATATTAATAAAGAGAAAGAAATACTAAAAATGAATGTAAGAAAAAGACGATTATTTAAAAAAAAGGAGATAAATTACGTCGAAAGTAGTGACGATAGTGATTGCGAAGCAGTACTTGATGTTTAACCCATAGTAGAAAAAACCAAAAGGTAGACCTCGTATTAATAAAGAGATTAATACTGAGCATGAATCTGATTCAAGTATAAATGGAAACTCTTCTGATAAAAACACAGAAATAATTTACAAGAATTTTTCTGAAAAAAAAACATCGAAGTATAGTCGGATATTGATTCTAACAAGGAAACAAGAGAAACTGAAACTAATGATGAAAATACCAATGCAAATATAGATTTTAATCTACTTAAGAGGCCGCCGTATTCTCTGTCCTTTTCTAATTACAAAATTATTTTTTTTCCAAAAACTAGCAGCTAAAGGCAGAAATGAAGAGATGGTTTCGATTTGTATAATGAAAATTAATACTTTCTTTCATACCGACGCATTGGCCGAGTGGTTCGGCGCGCGCCAGGCGATCTGCTAAGTTAAGCAGCATTGGCAGAGGTTAGTACTTGGATGGGTGACCACTCCAAGGAACGCTGCGCGTCCAGTCTGGACTTAGTGGCTTTGTGTGAAGATCGCTTGGGCGTGCTGGCCACATGACAATGTGAACGGGAGGTGTGGCAGATACGGTGTAGGTATCCTGATACAAGGATTCCTGATTCCGAATCTGCTATATACACTGACCCATTCCGGAGAGGGTTTTCCCAGGTTTTATCCCACTGGGTTTGCCTATGGGTTTTCCCCTCTCTACGGGCATTACCCCGGGTGAATGCGGAATGGGAGGGGGCAAAATGGGACGGTCGAAAAACAAATAGAATTGGAAGTATAAAATAAAGGTGTGGGGAATACGTTAAAATCGTAAAGATGAACGTGGAAGCCACCAAATTTTACTTTCTTTTATAAAGATAGGTTAATTTTATCGCTTCATTTTCGAGAAAACTTGGAACAACTTATAAAATTGGAGATTAGAGGCAGAAAATACGATTTTCAAGTTATTTCAACTTTTCTAGAAAACAAAGCGATAAAATTAATTTATTCTCATAAGAGAAAATAATGCTATTTATTATACGCATCAAAACCATCTCTTAATTTCTGCCTCCAGTAACTAGTTTTTATAAAGAATGAATTTTAAATAGAGTTGGTAAAACAGGTATCTGTGTCGGTATACGGCAGATATCCTCTTAAAGGGAACATAATTAAGACTAAAGAACTATTATCACACCGAAATACAGCAATAATGTATTTTACATCAATTAATGATATTCCATGTGATAATGGTGCGAAAGAATTAATAAAAAATGATAAAATACCAGAAAAACAACTTACAATTAGTATTAGAGTTAGAGTATTGTAGTATTAACGAACTTAAAAAGGCGAACAATAAAAGTTTATTTGGGTTGTGTATCAGGAATAAAGAACCTGAATCACAGGCCATTATCAAAGCAAACATTTTTACAACCTTAAATAAGTTAAAAACAACCTTAAGAGGCGGCCGTATAGCTCTGTCCTTGTCTAATTTAAATTTTCGTTATTATTAATAAATGAAATATTGTCATACAAAAGTAAGGACAAAGCCCAATAGTTTTCAGGACGAGCGAACGATCCTATTCTATGAAAAAATATAAAATTTTTATTAGTTTTCGAGTGAGTTCTGAAACGGAAAAACAACTGAATTTGATAACTGTTTTTCCGTTTCAGACCTCACTGGAAAACTAATAGAAATTTTATATTTTTCCAAAGAATAGGATCGTTTGCTCGCCCTGAAATCTATTGGGCTATACCCTTACTTTTGTATAACAATATTTAATTACTTTCTATATTATGAAAGATTTTCGCCGCTGCCACTGTCAGTCTCTCAAAATCCTCCTGTAACTCCTCCTTTTTACTGATAAATTCAGCTAATTTATGGTAAATTTTACCTAATTTATCGTAAATTTCAGCTAATTTATTGTGAATTTTAGCTAAAAATTTCATTTTTTAGCTAATTTTAGCTGATTTATTGAGAATTTTAGCTAAAAATTTAATATTTTAGTTAAGTTTAGCTAATTTATTGAGAATTTTAGCTGATTCATATTAATTTTAGCTAAAATTTTAATTGTTTAGCTAAGTTTAGCTAATTTATTGTTAATTTTGGCAAAAATTTTAATTTTTTACTTAAAATCTGATAAATTAGGTCAATTTGATTTCAATTATCATAAGATTTTTAATTTAGCTAATTTCAGCTGATTTATTGAGAATTTTAGCTTAAAATTTAACTTTTTAGCTAAGTTAAGCTAATTTATTGTGAATTTCATTTAAAATTTTAATTTTTTCAAAATCTGATAAATCAGGTCAATTTGATTTAAATTATCATAAGATTTATTTTTCTTTTTATATTACAAAACATTTTAGAAATTTATAAAAAAGAAAATATTTGTTTATGTCAGATAAATGAAATAAGAATTGAGCCTTTAGAAGTTAGGAAGTGATTCTCGGAGCATAATGCGAAAGAAAGATCGATTGGAGATGGTGACCATAACAGCGTCTAATATGCGCTGTATAAATAAATATTTATATCATATGTTATATTTTATATCATATGTTATATTTTATATTATATGTTCATTATTAATTATTGAAATATAAAAAATGTATAAATGTATATAAGTATATGAATGTAAAATTATTACAAGGAATTATATATATTATAAAATCTATGTATTAAATTCAAAAGGGGGGTTGGCGAGCGAAGCGAGCAGGGGGGCATATATTATAAAAAGATTTCGCAGCCGCCGCTGTCGCTGTGTATAAGAATTCGATTAGTCCTTGGTTAGTTAGAATTTAGCTAGAATCTAGCTAAAATTAAGCTTAAAGTTAGCTGAAAATTAGCTAAAAGTTACCTAAAAGTTAACTAGAAATTAGCTAAAATTTATATTAATTTGAAGCAATCTTAGGTAAATTTTGGTTTGATTTTAGCTGAATTTCAGCTGCATTTTAGATCTATTTATATTATATTCTCTCTATACTATTGAAAGTATATCGCCGCTGTCGTCGCTGTCATCGTCAGAAATGTGCCCCTTATTTTTGGACTTACATTACAGCGTTAAACTTAGAATCTTTTTACTACTAGACTGACATTTAATAAAACGTTTATAAATCAATTACTGACTTTATTCTTTGTTTAATATTATAATAAAACATATACACGTATCCCTCATAACACACAACATTTAATTATTAATTCTGTCCTGGTATAAAGCTAGGACTTCACAGATGATTAGATTCATTAAAAGATCATTAAAGATTTACCTCAAGAAAATTTTTGAATAATTAATATTATTTAGTATTTTTTAATAAAAGTTATTAAAAAAATTGCAAATATTTGAATATTATTTTAAAGTTATAAAAGCAAAATGGGAGTTGGCAAGCTTGCCCCTCAGTATTAATAATAACAAAAATTTAGATTAGACAAGGACAGAGCTATACGGCCTCCTCTTAAGCGGACGTCGTATATCTCTATCCTTTTCTAACCAAATAATTCATTTTTCTGCAAAACCTAATAATTTTAGCAAAAAATAAGAAGAAAGCCCCATCTCGTATAATAAAAAGCAATATTTTATTTAATGAGGAAAAATTATTTTTATCACTTCGTTTTTAAGAAGACTTTGAAAAACTGAATTGTCTATCCTAACCTCTATTTTTTGAGTTTTCAAGGTTTTCTTCAAAACGAATCGATAAAAATAATTTTTCCTCATCAAAGAGAATATTGCTTTTTATGATACAAGATGGGGTTATCTTTTTTATTTTTTGCTACAATTATTAATTTTTGTAAAAAAATCAATTCTTTGATTAGAAAAGGACAGATATACTCGACCTCCTCTTAACAGAGAAATATCAAAGATATAAGTCTTGCTCATAGTTCATTCATAGAGAATATAGAGAGGCTAACTATCTTAAAATTGATAAAATTTATATTCAAGGATGCGCAAATAAAAATAATTATTTGCTATGGAACTCTAATATACGTTCCTTTAAATAAAAGGGATGACATTTTTTATGAACTCCATAAATCACCAATCGGAGGTCATAGAGGTATGTCAAAAACCTACAATCGGATCCGACAGAAAAATTTTTGGGAAAATTCAAAAGTAGACATACAGAGGCGAATACAGCAATGCCTTAAATGTCAACTTAAAAACGCTGCCAAGTGCTTTGGCGCAATGCTTTCTCATAGAGCACATTAAGTTAGAGTAATTTGATTTTATTTTTTTAAATACGATTTTAATATAAATGTCCCCCCTATCCTCTGTATTGAAGGCTGTCTTAATACCTACGAAAACTATATGAATTTTACTCTTTCTTAATTTTGCCATTTGCATAATGTGATTTTGAGATGCTCTAAAATTAAAAATGCGTTTATAAAATTAATTTTCCCAAGCTTGTCTTCTTAACACAATAACCAATAACTTGCATACAAATTTTGGAACATTTTCATCGAATAGTTTACAAAAAATACCAAATAATTGAAAAATAAACATTGTTTTAAAATTTTCAAAACGCTTTAACGTTACAACTACGCTAAGAAAACCAGTTTTCAAAAGTTCATTTTATTTAGGCAATCGTAAATAATTTCTATACATAATTTTATGCTACTTCATCGAGTAGTTTACGTAAACTACCAAAAAATAAGTGAAATTCTATTCAAAATTTACAAAATGCTCTAAAATTAAAAATGCGCTAAGAAAATAAGTTTTTCCAAGCTTGCTTTAATTAAGCAATAACAAATAATTTGTATGAAAATTTTTGAGCAAATTTATCGAATGGCTTTTGTGTAATAGAAAAAAAATGAAATATGAACATTTTTTCCAAAATTTTCAAAATGCTCTAAAATTAAAACTGCGCTGAGAAAATAAGTTTTCCAAAGCTGGATTTATTCAGATAATAGTGAATAATTTGCATAAAAATTTTTGAGCAAGCTTATCGAGTGATTTTTGTGCAATAGAAAAGAAATTAAAAATAAAAAATTTTTTCAAAATTTTCAAAATGCTCTAAAATTTAATGTGCGCTAAGAAAATTGAAGTAAATTAGTTTTCAAAAGTTCATTTTATTTTGACAATCATAAATAATTCCCATACATAATTTGAAGTTCTTTCATCGAGTAGTTTACGTAAAATATAAAAAAAATTAGAAAAATTTTATTCAAAATTTTCAAAATGCTCTAAAATTAAAACTGCACTGAGAAAATAAGTTTTTCAAAGCTTGTTTTATTTAGGCCATTACAAATGATTTCCATAAAAATTTTCGAGCAAATCTATCGAATGGTTTTTGTGTAATAGAAAAAAAATGAAAAATAGAGATTTTTTCCAAAATTTTCAAAATGCTCTAAAATTAAAACTACACTAAGAAAATAAGTGTTCCAAAGCTTGTTTTCTTTAGACAATAGCGAATAACTTACATACAAATTTAGAAGCAAATCTATCGAATGGTTGTCGTAAAATAAAAAATAAATGAAAAAAAAAATTTTTTTTCAAAATTTTCAAAATGTTCTAAAATTAAAAGTGCGCTAAGAAAATCAGTTGGTAAAAGTTTTTCTTCTTTTGGCAGTCGCAAATAATGTTCATACAAATTTTCAAGAAAATTCTTCAAGTAGTTTACGTAAAATATCAAAAAAATGAAAAATCAAAATTTTTTTAAAATTCTTAAAATGTCTCAAAAAAAAACTGAGCTAAGAAGATCAATTTTCAATAGCTTCCCCCCCAGTTAGACAAAAAAATAAATTGCATGCAAAATTTGAAGCTGATCCATCGAGTAGTTCTCGAGATCTTATTGGCGTACTGAATACATACACACATACACACACATACACACACACACACACATACATACAGACATTTTCTGGAAACCACTTTTTTCGACTCCCTGAGTCTAAATATGTACAAATTAATGAAAAAATATAAAAAAATTTTTTTTACTAATACAATGCTTTCTCTATGAGAAAGCAAAAACTAGTTAGACTTAAAACGAAACAGCTTATGATGATAACATATACCAGGTACAGTTTTCTATAAGGTAGTGCTAGATATTGTTGGACCTTTACCCAAAACTAAAGATAACAATAAATATATAATTTGACCATGCAAGATGAGCTGTCCAAATACTGTCTTGCAGTACCTTTACAGAATGCATTAGCTACGATAATAGAAGACGCATTTGTAAAAAGATTTATATGTATGTTTGGAGCGCCTAGAGTCATATTGACTGACCAAGGTAGAAACTTCCTAAACACTCTTATAAAATGAGTAGCGAAGCGTTCTTAAATAAAAAGGGTCAAAACTACAGCATTTCACCTGCAATTAAATAAATCCTTAGAGAGATCTCCTCATGCTCTAGGGGAATTTCTCAAGCATTACGCAAGTAATAATAACGAGTAGGATCAATGGATCGAAATAGCTATGCTAAATTACAACACTTGCGTGCAAGAAAGTACAAAGCATTCACCTATAATTTAATGAAGGGACCAGGGTACATGGCCATGAATGCAGGAGAAGTAGTGCTTGTCATCAAATGTATACTTGTTGAAGTCAAAGTAGAACATAGTGAGAAGTGCTATGCCGAATCACAAGTGAGTCATAAGAACGAAACACGGTTCTTGACACCAAAAACTCATTTACTTAAATCTAGAGATACGCAGGTAACCTGCAATAGCTTGTTACCAGCATATTACCTTTTAGACGAAAATTGGTATAAGATCTTACCAAAATTAACCGACGCTAAATCACCTCACATTATACAACCACTAACAAAATCTACATGGAAATATATTGAACCAGCATCATTAGCAACCAGTGGTATTTATACTAAAAAAGATTTAAACGAACTTAATAATCACATAATATTTCCGATAAAGAAATCATCTCTACTAAACGAAGTCGCCAGAGAAATTCATGGACATCCGGCAACAAACCATGAAGAAACCATTGGCAAACTTTTGAATGAAAACGTCATGGAACAAATTATCTAATCCAGTCTAAATCACTTGGTCAAAAATGTCGAAAAAGTTTACAGATTTTGGTATTGCTAGTGCACGTATTATAGCAATATTCATCATTATACAGATTATAAAATCGATAGTTCAAATATCCAGGTCGTGTCCTTATTTATATAGACTTTTTCTTGTTCTTCCTTTAGTTTATTTTTGTTCTCTATCATGTTAATCTTTTGCTCTATGTCCGTGAGTTGCACTCCAATGGTATTTGTAGCATTTTTGATCTTCCATACTTTCTTTACTTCGACTTTTACATTCAGCTTTGTTTCGATCCATTTCTCTAGATTTTCCTTTTCCTTGGGAACCGGACCTGTGATCACTATATTTTTTTTCTTTCTTTCTCTTTCTGCCTTTTCTACAATCTATTTTACATCTTTAATAACTTTGACTTCCTTAATATTGTTTTTTGCTGGTATTCTCCCCTTACTTCGTTCTTTGTCTTCTTCAATGTTGTTTCTGGTTTCATGTGCTGATTGTCTTATTTTCTGTTCAAGTGTGTTTTCTAGTGCGCATACTCTTTTTTCTAATTCTGTGATCTTTTCATAGCATTCATTTGTTCTTTTTGTTCCCTCTTTTTTGCTTTCTTTCAACTCTGTGATTTCTCTTTTCATTGCGTCGAGCTCTTGTTTGAGCTTGCTTTCGAGGTCTATCATTTTCTCATTTAAGTTATTCCATCTTTCCTCTTCTTTTTCATCTCTTATCTTTTGTCTCTCCTCGTCCTCTTTCCATCTTTTTTTTAAGAATGCTTTCATATCTTCCATGTTTGTTTGCTCTTTTTTTGTATCCTTTCTTTTTTGCTCTTTACCTCCTTGTTCAGGGCTACTTGCTTTTCTTTTTCATCCTCTTTCTTTTTTCATTTTCTTCTTTCTCTGTTTTACCTTTCTCTAAGAAGTTTGTGATGAAGTTCTTCCTTAGCTTTTCTCCTTCGTTACTGCCGAGGCTGCCACTCCTACCTCTTGCCGAAAGGCTTCTATTTCTGCTCTTTACCTCTCTGAATTGCTCTTCTTTACTTAAATCGACTTTTTCTTCCTTTAAAGTTTTGTCTGAATCTTCATCACTATCCAGCACCTCCATCCGCTCGCTTTTTTATAATTCACTATTGTAGAGCGACCCTGAGGGCAAATTTTTCTTGTTGAGTTTCCCTTCTGGTGACGTGTATCATCTTTTCCTTGTAGCAAGACCCTGAGGTCCGTTCCGCAGGGCAAGTTGCCCCTCTATGACCTCTTCTTTATTCACGCTTCTTTCATGCGCACTTTATTTTCTTGGCTGGAATTCTTTTTGTTTCTCTTTATTAAATCTTTCACTTATTACTTCCTTTCACTCCTTTCTTATTAGCGCTTTTTTTAGTGCGCTTGTAAAAATTTTTCACTGCTTATTAAAGCTCGAAAAAGCATCTGTTTAACTAGAACACCACACAACACAACACGCTTGGCCTATACCCGCGCCTTCTTCTCATTCTTGGGCTCTATATTTTTTGGGAAAAATATTTTTTCGATTCTTATATATTATTGGGCTCTATATTTTTTTAGGACCAATATTTTTTTGGACCCAATATGTTTTCGAAATTAATATTTTCTTGGGTTTTATAACTTTTTTGAAGACTATATTTTATTAAGCTCTATTTTTCTGGGCCTTTTTTTAGTCCTATTTTCATTGGGCCTCATATTTTTTTGGGCCTTACATTTTCTTGGGCTCTATACTTTTTTGGGCCCAATATTTTTTCGATTCTTAAGCATTCTTGGGCTCTATATATTTTTGGGCCTAATATTTATTCAATTCTTATATATTCCTGTGCTCTATATTTTTGGGCCCAATATTTTTTTGAAATTTATAATTTCTTGGATTCTATGATTTTTTTGGGTCCTATATTTTATTTAGCTCTATATTTTCCTGGGCCTTATATTGTCTTGGGTTCTAATTTTTTCGGGCCAAATATTTTTTCGATTCTAATACATTCTCTGGCTCTATATTTTTTTTAAATTTCTATTTTCATGGGTTCTATAATTTTTTTGGATCCTATATTTTATTGAGCTCTATATTTTTCTGGGCCTATTTTTTAGGCTCTACATTTTTTTGAGTCTTATTTTCTTTAGGCCTTATTTTTTTCGGCTTCTTATTTCTTGGCTTCCATATCTTTATTGGTCCTATATTTCTCTAGGCCTTATATTTTTTTGGACCTACTTTTTTCGAGTCCTATATTCTTTGGGCCTCATTTTTTTGGGCCATTTATTTTTCTGGGCCCTACTGATTTTTAACTTTTTTTTTGGGTTTATATTTTTTTAATCTTATATTTTTTTGGGCGCAATATTTTTTTTATTATTATATAAATATTTACTTGGTCTCTATATTTTTTGGGCCCAATATTTGTCTGATTCTTTTATTTTTTTGATCCCAATATTTTATTGATTCTTATTTTATTTGAGCTCTATATTTTTTTGATTCTTATATTTTCTTGAGCTCTATATTTTTTTTGGGCCCAATATTTCTTTAAATCTTATATTTTTTCATTCTTATGTATTCTTGGCTCTATATTTTTTTGAGCCCAATATTTTTTTAAAACATATTTTTTTGTGCTGAATATTTTTTTTATCATTATATTTTCTTGGTCTCCATATTTTTTTGAGCCCAATATTTTTTTTATTCTTATATTTACTTTGCTCTAAATTCTGCCATAATAAACTAAATTTAACTGAATTTTCAATAATGTTCATACGACTTCCTTGTCGTACAATTGGTAATGTTTGCCTAAAATCCCCTGATGCAATTACAGTTTTACCACCGAAAGGTTGACTCACATTGCATGAATCTTGAAAAAGACGATCAACTGTTCCAAAAGCAAATTTTGAAGTCATGGATATTTCATCCCAAATAATTATTTGTGTTCCCTTTGTTTGCTTTCTGCAGAATTAGGCTTAACATTACAAGTTGAACAATCTGTTAAATTTAAGAGGACGTGGTATCTCTCTGTCCTTTTCTAATCGAAAAATGTAGGTTTTTGGAAAAACTCGTAGTTATTACTAGAAATCAATAGTTGTCCACAACTTGTACAGTAAAAAAAATTATTTTTTCTAATGAGAACAAATTAATTCTCTAGCCTCACTCATGATTTTGTAAGTATATCAAACTTTTTTTGAAAACGAAGCATCAAAATTAATTATATTATTAATTAATTAATTTAATCCAGCGGCCTCTTAACGGTAGTTCAAATGTTGTATGCACGGTTTTCCTATCGCTTAATAAATTCGCTGCTATAGCTGTCCAAGCTACACATAAATGATGTATAGTATGATATTTAAAATAAACTATTAAAACGTTAAGTAAATAACTTTTTCCACTTATTTTCCACTATTATTATAATTTAAAACTGTTTGATTATTATCTTCTTCTATAAATGTGCTTATGTTAGGTAAATTAAAATCATTTTAAAAAAATCCATTGGCCTATAAATTATTTTTAATAAAATTCAATGCAAGATTTTCACCTATATTTTTTTCGTATTTAGGATGGTATATGTTATCTTCATATTTTTCATATAAATCTTGTGCATTTATAGGATTATGAAAAACGCAAATAAAAGCAAATAATTCATAAAGAATATAAAGGAATTCTGTTGAAGATGATTCTTCCAAACATCCATCCCATTCTTGATCTTCATTAATTATGTTTTGCCTTAGTTGCCTCATAAAACGAATTGTACATCACATCATCAAAAATACGCAAAGTTTCAAAAGATGTGGCTCGTTTAACATGTAATAGTAATAACCTGATAAAATAACGTTCTCTATCTTTCGGACTTACTAAGTACATTCTACTAAGTATTGGTTTTCTTTTTTCTTTTTCTTTTATTCCACTTTTTCAGTTTTTCATCAAATGTATAAAAATTTGGTATTTCTGAATACAAGTAATTTCGTGCTTCAAAATCTTCTCTATTCAATTCAAAATATGCTCTTAATGTTGCTCCCACATTTTTTGCATGATCATTTCTTCTTTTCGTTCTTTAAAAAATACGTTTTGTTGATTCTCTTCATGAACGCTTAGACGTTTTATAGTATGTGAAATAACATGTGAAGGATATTCTCATAATCTGTGCATGGCTTGAGGTGGACATAAATATCATGTATTAATGTATTGTTGGGTTTCGTCATATTCATATTCAACATTTTCACGATTGTCATTTTGGAAAGTGTCTTTATTTTCTAATTGAAAATCCACACTTACTTGATATATTTTAATGTATGCTTGGATTGGAAATTAGATATCAAACTCGATAAACCAAACCATAAAATACGATACATTGGAAGTTTTTATTATAACTTTATATGTATAATATTTTGGTGGATTTCTTGAGTTGTCCACACTAGAGTTTAATCTTACAAATTTTTACTTTATAGCAAAAAAACTCGATTAAACGCATCGTTTATTCATAAGTTAGGATTGGAAATATTATTAGAAGGTGTACAGCTTTGTCATGCTCTTAAGTCCTGTTACAAATAAAGCTTCCTTTTTATCTATTTCTTCTGATTCTTTTTTTTTGTTTATTTAATTTATTCTCAACTGTGCTAATTTTACTATCGTTATAATTTAAGTGGATATCATCGATTCCCATTATATCATTATCTGGTTTTTAAAAATTTGTATCTGAAATGTCATTGTCAATTTCCATTAAAATTGTTCCATTATTCGAATTCTTTTGTTTACGATACATTTCCATGATCTTTTTTTGTTCTGCCAATAAATGCATTTGTGAGTTTTTTTCTAATAGTTCAAGCTCAGTGAAATCTACATTTAATGGTATTTGATTTAGACGTTGCTCATAACAAAAACTCCTCCTTATCATGTCCGGTGGATTATCGTAATTAATATTTGCATTATTATAATTTTGTAAAACTGGAAACATTTTTATTTGTTGCGTTTTAAAAATTCTTGATAAACGTAATCGCATTCGAGAAACATCATATCTTAAACAACATGGACCTAAATTATAAAGTATTGCAATAGCAAAAACAATTGCAAAAACGCCACAATCATAATTATCTGTTTGTGATTGTACGGTTTCGAATACTATGCTCAATTCTGATTTGTTTGGAAATAATCTGTTTACATAAATCTTATGCTTATCTCGTAGATATTTGAGATTTAAACTGTCATATATATGAATTACCTTATCATTATAATACACACAAATCTGGTGACCCTTTTCCAAATTTCCGGAAAATAATAACAGTATAAATTCTCCATCAACCGGTACTGATTTAATATATTGTGGTCTTTGAATTAGTGAAGTTAATTGCATGTTGAATGAGATGTACAAGTTTAAAATATTATTAAATTCTAATATATGAATATCAGTCAACATGAAAGCAATTCCACTATACAATCCCTGTCCTTTAACAATCAAATTATCTTTCTTAGTCAAAACCATTATTGAAAATTAAAATTCTTTTAAGAATTTTAATTCATTTTTAATGAACTTTTTTCAAAGATATTAACAAAAGAATTGCTTTTATATTAACTTATTTAATTCACTGCCTTTTTACTTTAACCCTTTGAGGGGCACATTTTTCTGTAAAAAAACGGGTATTTTGAGATTAATTGTTTATAACAAATACTTCAATTAATGAATATTTGCAATTTCTCTATAAAATCTAATAAATCAGGTATTCAAGAGTTCAAAAAGTCTTATAGATGTCTTAAAAAGGCATATACGTTTTAGAAATACGGAAAAATCCAAAACCAAATAGGTGGGACAAATACGTACCACTGCCCCTCAAAGGGTTAAAAGCTGAAAAATAAAAGAAATTATAAAAAATGCTATGAATTAATTGTTATATGATAAATAAATAGTAATAAAATTTGTAAAAATAATATAACGATAAAAAATGGTTATTTTCGGCAATTATACATTTATATATATATATATATATATATATATATATATATATATATATATATATATATGGGACATTTCACACCAACTGGAAGAGCAAAAAAATAAAAACTGAGAATATATTCTGTTTGTTACCCAAAATGTGTAAAAAAGTTTTCAAGGATTTAGATTGGAAGGATCAAGAGCCATAGATCCTTGAAATTTGAAAATTTTTCAAAATTTTTGGAAAAGTACCACTTTTATGATTTTTTTTCTGAAAATCCTGATCTTTTAGAGAGAAATTCATAAGAATACTTCTTGTTGTAAATGAAGGGGAGAGTTAGCATGATTTTTTCACAGATCTAAATTTTGAAGTTTTCTATTGGTTCTTGCATGTATTACATGTGCGGGTGTGAATGAGAGTGGCATAAGTCACATTTAAAAAAAAATTTAGTTAGTGGTACATTTCATTTCTTTAACATTAAAACAACTTATTTTTCAAAATAGAGTAGCTTTTTTGTTTATTTTTCATTAATATTATAAGCACTGTAAAAATGGCACTCAATAGAAATGTATATTAATTTAAAACTTTAATATCGAAAATCTCGAAATTAGAAGTATGTGACTTATGCCACTCTCATTCTAACCCACACACATGATAATTGAAATTACTCATTGTTTGCCACTTCAGAAATTGTTTTTCGAGGGCTTATTTTCTTCTATTTTTTATTAACTTTAATAGTACATTACTCCACAAGTGAGCAAAATAGGTCATTCCCTCACGAGTGGTGTATACTATTTTTCCCAATAAGATGAGCGGAATCTGATTTTGGTGTCTGTTTTGAGTGAGCAAAATACCACATTCCCTCACCAAGTGGGGGAATGTAATATTTCTCTCACGCAAAACTTATTTTGCGTGAGCGAAATATTACATTCCCCACTTGGTGAGGCAATGTGGTATTTTGCTCACTCAAAATAGGCACCGAAAATTGGTTTTTGCTCACCGCGTTGGGAAAAATAAATTTTTGATTGTGTAAGAAAGAGCCACCAATAAGGAGTTATGAGAGTTTGAAATATATATTTTAATGTATGATTTATTTTTCACATTGAATATAAATGTATATTTTCATGTATGATTAATTTTTATACTGAAAATAAATTATAAATGAAAATATATATTTTAAACTGTCATAACTCCTTATTGATGGCTCTGACTTACATGATCAAAAATTCATTTTAAAGTCTATGTGAAATAGAAAAAAATAAGCCCGCGAAAAGAAATTTCTTGAGAAAGTGGCGAACACTGAGTAATTTTAATTACCATGTAATACATATAAGAACCAATAGAAAACTTTAAAATTCAGGTTCTGTAAAGAATCATGCTAACTCTGCTCTTCATTTACAACAAGATGTATTCTTATGAATCTCTCTCCAAAACATCAGGATTTTCAGGAAAAAAAAATGATTAAGTTGGAACTTTTCTAAAAATTTTGAAAAATTTCCAAATTTCAAGGATCTTTCTCATCTAAATCTCTTGATCCTGCTAACATAAATCCTTGAAAATTTTTTTACATCTTTAGGGTAACAAAAAGAATGTATTCTTAGAGTTTCAGAGATTTTTATTTTTCTGCTCTTCCAGTTTGTGTGAAATGTCCCATATATATATATATTTAATAATTAAAAAAAGTTTGTTTTAAAAAGAACTAAAATAAAAATTATTTTGAGTTATTTCTAATAATTGTATTCTTCAATTTATTTGCAGTTATTTACGAATATTTGCAGTATCTACATTTAAAAAATGTATAAATGATAATAAACAATCATTATTTATCTCCAGCCGAACACTTTTTTATTGTTATTTACAGTTTTCAATATTTTCTTATGATAATTTGTTTATTCACAGTATTATTCTGCTTTTAAAAAATAATTTTCATACGAGGTGATAAAATATTTTACCATAAGATAATATATATATATATATATGTTGCATATCACAAGAAAATTTCAACATCAAAACTTATTCTCTAATGTAAAGAATAAAAAATTAAATTAATAGAATTTTGAAATTTCGATATGGGAATACTTTTTATAAATAACTTTTTAATAACTTTGAATAGTGGTAAATTTTTTAAATAACTTGTTGAATTAAATGCTAATTAAATTTAGTTTTAACATGAAGATAATTATTCAAGTTGGAAATGTATTTAATAAAATGATATAACTATTTATAAGTTATCACTTAATAATAATTTTTTAAACTTTTTATTTATAGTTTAAAATAATATTAAATATATGATTATCATTTTAATAGTTTTTATAAAATATTATGTAAATTTCATAAGTATATATTATTTAAGGAGATGTAAAATGGACAGTACACTTGCGCCGATAAATATTGACCATATTTCCATTGTATTTCAAAATTTTAAATAAAGAGATGCATTAACATATAATATGTATCACGAAGATTATTCAGTTAAATTTTTAAATAAATCTATTTATTAGTTATTGAGGAGTTTAGGTTCCAATATTATTTACTAATATTTTTCTATTTGGAATCAGAAATCTAAATATCTTGAAAACTAATGATTAGAATAATTTGAAAAATTAAATAAATAATTATCATGGTACATACTACAAGTTAATACATTCCTTTTATAGAAATTTAGCAATAGAATGGAAAGACAGTTAAATGTGACAGTTAATTTTTATATTTCCTTATAGTGAAACATAATCAAACTTTGACAACAAAATCAACATAATGAAATAATTGTACTTTTGATGATCATATTTAATACAAATTTTAGAGTGATATTACAGAATATTATTTTTTTCCACATTTATAGTAAGTGTTTCGCAAATAATAAGTAAATTTTCTTTTGGAATGTTTACTTTTTTAGGGGAAATTTTACTTCTATCTAGACAGTTCATAAATATAAATTCATAATTATAGACATAATCAGAAAAATTTATTCATATTTCATATATTTTTCTATCTTTATAATTGACTATTAAAAAAAATTTAATATCAAATAAATAATTTTTTTAAATCGTATTTCATAAAATTTATGTTCAAACGATATTAAAAAAAATATTTTTATATCATGTAATGATAATTTTTTAAATGAGGTTATGACAACCTAGGGGATCAGGAGTTTGCACTAATTTATAAAAATACATAAGCTGTAATTAACTAAGTAACAAAAAAATAGAGAAACTTTGTTTCAGAAATTTGTACAGTAATCGTATGCTTGCTCAAAATGGACGCCAGCCGCGTATAGCGTACGCGACGCCACTTGCACTAATTAAATGACTATCAGCACGACGAAAAGCAGATATTAACAAAAACGTAAGCTAAAAGGGACACGAGCAATAGAACGCGCACGCGATCGCTCAGCACGCACGTCGTAAAAGACAAAGAAATTATATTATTTCTATTTAGCAATCGTGCACTCGCAACAATTTTAAGCACAATAAAATAAATTATAGAATAGTGAATCCATCTATTTTTGCTCACTTAAGCTCACGATATTCGCACACACAAAAAAATACTACGCAATATCGCAAGTCGCTTACGAGTCGTAATGGCTCTATATTGGACGCCGGCGACAGAAGGAATAATGCAATGGCATTCCTTCTTGTCTCTGCTGTTTTTTTTTTCTTTTTCTTTAATTGGCCTTTCAATTTTTCATCATAGGCCATCATCAATTTTTATTTTTTAATTATTTTTTGCCCCGAGGGGACTTTTTATTATTAATTTTTTGTGTTGTTCCGAGGAACTCTCTATTTTGTTTTTTGTGTTCTTCGGGTTCTCTTCCCCACGGAAAACTACGAAAATTGTTTTTCTCAATTTTCCCAGGGAGTCGAACACCGATCCACTAGGACGCAAGCCAGCTGCCTCAAGCAACTGTGTTACTTTTCGACCTTTAACGATGGAGCTCGTAAGTGTGTTTATAAGAACAAAGCACATGCAACAGAGGTGCTTGCTTGAAAAACAGCCAAGAGCAGGATTCGATCTACGGTCCCCCGAGAATATGAATCCAACGCTCTTACCGACTGTGCCACAGACCGGCTCCTTGTCTCTGCTCAGCTTCATCTCTCGTGCTGTACGCTGCGCGCGCCACAAGATAGAGACAAACGATCCCAAACGGACCCAAGCTCAGCTACTCGGGTCAAGCTACTTGCTATCTATATCAGTGCACAGTATACGTGCTATAGAGATTCGCACATGTGTGCCAACGATTTTGGGTTATGCTTTTAAATATTTGACTCGCGTGGTCTGCTTTCCGTCTTGCCCGTAGTTAGATGCTCCCTTCTGTCGTCTATATGCGCTACAAATATACACTTAAGTAATATGGCCAATCTGCCATGTTACAAGGTAATTTGATGTATTTTAAAAATTTATCTGTTTCTATTATTAAAAATATTATTGCTTTAATGAAATGAATTTTAATATATTTAATTGTTAACAATTTTTATATAAATGACAGTTCATTTAAATACAAACACGTGTACAAATGAATATGTAATTAAGGTAAATATAATTTTAATATATTAAGATGTAATTTTAATATATTTAATTGTTAAAAATTTTTATTTAAATGACAATTTATTTAAATACTAACACGTGTACAAATGAGAATGTAATTAAAGTTAGATGTATGTTATTTATAAAAAATTGTTAACAAGTAACTTTTTAAATAATATATTTTCATGAAAACTAATTTAAATACTTTATTCTCTTAATGATAACTGAATAAAATTTCAATTTAATAAATTTAGTCATATAATTATAAATATATAATATTTATAAAACTGTTCAACAAATAAAATTATTATTTTTTTTAAGTATATATATTAAAAAAATAATTATTACAATAGATTGTAGTTAAATAAAAATGTTTATTTTAATAATTATAGCGTTGAAATTTATTTTGATGAAAATGTTATTTGATTGACATTTACAGTATTATTTTAACTATATTTGAAAGGTTACTTGACATCAATGAAAAAATATTTAATTTTTTAAATTAATAATTTAGGAGCGCGGTGGCGTAACGGATAGAGCTCTTGCCTTCAACGCGGTGGGCACGGGTTCAAATCCTGGCCAGGCACCTCTGACTTTTTTCCGAAAGAAAATTAGTGTATGTGCTACCCATATCGCGACTCTTAAAACATCCGACCTCATTGAGTATCGGTTGATTGTTGGTCACAAAAGTGCCTGACCATCTATCGGTAGTCAAAGTTTTCGGTATGGTGGGTCTGACAGTCTAGTCTGATGTAATGTGTTAAACGGGTATCGGGCTGGACTCCCTCGATTTTACCATATAAAAAAGGTTAATCATATAGAGGACAAAATCCTTTATATATTAATCTTTTTTTTCAATAAAAAAAAAAGAAAATTAATAATTCATTATTATCAAGAATTTTCTAAAAATCATAATATTTATGATATGCAAACCTTACTTGTGATACATACACTTTGTAATATTTGTGTCTCATTAAAATTTTATATTAGATGCAAAAAGGATTGTTAAGTAATTGCAAATAGTTATTTTATTATTCTGAAATATTTAAATTTAAAATTAAGCAAAAATGTGTATTTTAATCTTATGGTTTTTTTATTTAAATTTCGTATTTGATATATATAAAATACATTTGTGAAGATATTTTTATTAGAAATAAACGCAACATTTTTTTTAAGCATGTTTCACGTAAAAATTAATTTCATAATTCAAATTCATGGTCATATATTAAGGTCTAGAAATTATAGTTGTTACTCAGTTCCCAGTTCTCAGTTTATTTATATCAAATATCGTACTATCTTTGTTTTTCTTATGGAAGTAGAGTGAGAAATAGTCATTTGATGGAATAAATTATACGCTTTTTTACTTTAAGCACATGTGTACATATATTTTTATATTATGTTTCATCAAATTATTTTCAATTTTATTGAGTACTCAAAACTTAAATTAATTAATTTTTATTTACTTAAAATAAGTCATTTATACATAATAATATAATAAAAGAAAATTCAACCGAGCGACGTTAGGAGCAAAAAACTTCAATATAATTAATATCTATTAACGTAAAACCCATTAACCCTTACAGTCACAGGAGCCGATATATCGGCTACTTAATTTTTTTTTTTTTTACCTCAATATTTTTGCAATATTATGTTTGATTCTTGGATTTTTTGTATTTTCAGATACATATAGCTTTATAACTATTAATTATTATTATAAACAAATACATACAAAAAAAGTGAATTGAATTGCATGACTGAAAGGGTTGAATTGTGTAACAATTTTCAACAGTTGATAAATATAATGTACATCATATAATATATATATATATCAATTTTAAATTACTAATAATTAATTTAAAACTCAAAAGTAACTATTTTAAAACGGATTAGATTAGATTAGATTAGATATTGTTTTATTTTGTGTTATAATTACAAAAAAAGCGTGTAAAATTACAAATAAAGTTAAAAATACACAAAATACTTGAAATAGCCTTGCATATATAAAATTAAAATAGTACAGTATGATGTCACAGTCATAAAACATAATAGAGATAGTAATACTGTAATAGTAAGTCGATAAATTAAATAAAAGTGATATCACAGATAACACGAATAAATACACGCAAAGAGTATAAATAATATAGTTAAAAATCAGTCTCAAATATCTATCATTCAAAAGAATTACATAAAATCAAGCGTGTAAACAGCGTGGTCGAAATATCAGCAGTATACACTGAAAAAAAACCGAAGCCAGCGCTGCGAAGTTAATCTGAGCGGTTGCAAGCGAACAACATTCGAAGCGAATGATTACAGAAAATAGTAATGTATGAATGCGTAATCATGTCGCTGTAAATATTTACGACTTTCTGTGTAAACGATTACGCTAATCCGAGCAGAGCGCCACAACTGTGTTGCGAGCACGCTTGCTCCGACTCTCCGGCATCGCGCGTGCAGAAAGCCGAAACTAAGCACTGCGGCAGAGCTGCGAGCTTGCTTTCTCCGACTCTCCGGCATCGCGCGTGCAGAAAGCCGAGACCAAGCACAGCGGCAGAGCTGCGAGCACGCTCTCTTTGACTCTGCGGCATTTCTCATGCAGAAAGCCGAGACCAAGGGTAACGACAGAGTTACGGGCTCGCTCACTTTGAATTTCTGAACATTGACGTACCAAAAGCGAGGCCAAGCACTCTAAACGTTAAAAATTTACATTTAAAAAAGCAAAATTTCTTTTTCTTTTCTTTTTTTTTATAAGTTTTGACACTTTATGTGAAGTATAATTTATTTAAGTAAAATTCTATAATATTATAAAAATTAAATTTTATTTCATAAAATTTTATTTAAAATGTTTCTTAACTTAAAAATTGATTGATATCTTACTTTTACCATTATTCGCCTGAGTATATTAATGTAATAATGTAAATTTATAATTTTGATTTATTTTTAATACCTTATTTGTGCGATTATTAGTGCTTTTATACCTTTGAATTGATGTTAACTTTATTTTAATCATTCGTATTTTTATATATTCGTATTTTTATAAATTCGTATTTTTATAAAGCTGATGATGAATAAAATGTACTCGTCAAGCGTAACGATTTCAGTTTCTCTTATAGATGGTAAAGTTACAATTCCAATAATTATAAAATTAAACTAATATAATTCAAAGTAATTTACAAAAAATTTGTCTAAATATTTATAAGTAGTCATTTATTAAGTTATTCTTTATAAACTATATGATTGTATTGTTACAAATTTCGTATACGAATGTAGTTCTCTTGGTGTATAAGGGAAGATATGATATTTACAATTGATTTTTATGTCGTCGAATGGTATTATTATTATTATTATATATGTATATATATATATATATATATATATATATATATATATATATATATATATAATAGATATCATGTGTATATATATATATATATATATATATATATATATACACATGATATCTGATAAAATATTTATTACGTTTTCTTCAAAATATAATACGTTTGGAGAAAAAATTATTATGATTGATTATAAAATGACTATTTTTCATACTTTTTTATGAATTAAGAAGTTTTCAGTTATTTCCCCGTTGTCGCTAAAATTTAATTATTCTTTAAAAATAAAAAAAAATTAGTTAAGTCGTTAAATAATAAAATAACTTGGGCAGTTATTGTGTATATTGAATAGTAATTTTTCACTAATCAAGTAAGCTAAAAAATCTACATATTGTAATTTCTAAAAATTCAATTACATTCTAGATATTTCTAACAAAGATGTTTCTATTAAATTTTTATTTTGGTTTGATAGTTTTGAATAAAAAATTCATTAAATTATTAATTTTGAAAAAACTTTAAACAATAAAAATATTTCTGTTGAAATTTAAGAAAGTTAAAATTTTTATGTTAACATTTTAACTTTGAAAATTACATAAAAAAATTTGTGTTTCATTTGTAACACTTATGTGTGTTAAAATTACAAATTTTTTCCACTGTGTACTTTATTTTTTTAAATTTTCAATATAAAATATAGTGAATTTTTATTAGTTCTGAAGAGGGTAGTTAGATACGATCTAAAAACATTGGCTACATAATAAAAGTTTTTTCAGTAAAAACATTTTAGTTCGTTTTTTATCAATATGTTTACTTTTCAATTTAATGAATCTCATTTTACTTCAAAACTACAAAAGAATTAATAAATGTACTTAGAACCGGTATATACTTTTTATATCGTTATAAACTTTAAGAAAGTATAAAATTACATTCATCCCTACTCAATTGAATAAATATTATATATAAAATATTATAACAAATATCATTTTCTTAAAAATACGTTAAACAATTAACAAATGCAATTTAATAAGCTATATATATATATATATATATATATATATATATATATATATATATATAAAATAATATTTATAAAAGATAAAAGAAATATCGCTGCTACTTTTTTGAAATTATTAAATTTAAAATTGGAACTACGACCCAAAAATCAATAGTAAATATCTTCCCTCTAACGCCAAGCAAACTCCATTTGTATAAGAAACTTGTAACAATACAATAATATAGTTTATAAAGAATAAGTCAATAATGACTACTCATAAATACCTAAAGAATTTTTTTTCAAATTACTTTGAACTTTCTGAGTTTCAATATGTCCTAATAAATCTATAAATATAAAAAAAAATAAGAAGGATTAAAATAAAGTTAACATCAATTCAAAGGTATAAAAGCACTAATAATCGCACAAATAAGGTATTAAAAATAAATCAAAATTATAAATTTACATTATTACATTAATATACTCAGGTGAATAATGGTAAAAGTAAAATATCAATCAATTTTTAAGTTAAGAAACATTTTAAATAAAATTTTATGAAATAAAATTTAATTTTTATAATATTATAGAATTTTACTTAAATAAATTATACTTCACATAAAGTGTCAAAACTTACAAAAAAAAAGAAAAGAAAAAGAAATTTTGCTTTTTTAAATGTAAATTTTTAACGTTTAGAGTGCTTGGCCTCGCTTTTGGTACGTCAATGTTTAGAAATTCAAAGTGAGCGAGCCTGTAACTCTGTCGTTACCCTTGGTCTCGGCTTTCTGCATGAGAAATGCCGCAGAGTCAAAGAGAACGTGCTCGCAGCTCTGCCGCTGTGCTTGGTCTCGGCTTTCTGCACGCGCGATGCCGGAGAGTCGGAGCAAGCAAGCTCGCAGCTCTGCCGCAGTGCTTAGTTTCGGCTTTCTGCACGCGCGATACCGGAGAGTCGGAGCAAGCGTGCTCGCAACACAGTTGTGGCGCTCTGCTCGAATTAGCGTAATCGTTTACACAGAAAGTCGTAATTATTTACAGCGACATGGTTACGCATTCATACATTACGATTTTCTGTAATCACTCGCTTCGAATGTTGTTCGCATGCAACCGCTCAGATTAACTTCGCAGCGCTGGCTTCGGGTTTTTTTTTCAGTGTACAGTAAGTTAAAATCACAGTAAAGTTGAATGTACAGTAATATACAAGTCAATCTGATAAAAATATAACCATTCACTCTATGCACACACATCCTACATTCACGCCAATAAATACAATCATGCTTACAAAAACGGAATAAGGAAGATAAACATGTATCGTTTTATTTCTTAAATATCACGAATTAAAATATTAATTATTAGTAATTTTAAAATGTTATATATTATGTAAATAATTTTATATTTAATAATTTATAATTTTAGTAACAGGAAAAGCCGCCCGAAAAGAGATTAATAATTACATTTTCTGCGAAATATTGCCCTTGAATCGAGTAAGTGAAATATCAGTCTTAGTACCAAAAAAGGCACTAAGCATCGCAAATTTATGCTCTTACTTCATAATATAATAGTACCAACATTGGTCCCTAAAATTCAAGCTATAGTACTACTTGAAATAATATCGCCACTCTTTTTTTAAGTACCTTAGTACATAAATTAGATATACTTGATTTAGAACCTATTTTAACAATACTTTCCTTTCTCCGTGCAGTTGTTAGTTCTAGTAAACGTCAAATACTGTTTTCGATTATTTCATGGTTCGTGATTGAAACACGTGATTAAAAAGAATGAGTTTCTATTATGTTTTTTCATTAATTCTAATGCAATTTAGTAGAACAAATTCTTAATTCATCATGATATAATTTGTGTTTAAACAATTTTTATGCACATTGTAACTTTAATTAATCTTTTATATAAAAATTTAATTTAGTACAAAACTACAATATCAAAAATCATAAGTTGTGGCAATTCTTTTTTATTTTAAAATTGGCTAATTTGTACATAATAATAAACCGAGCGACGTCAGGAGCGAGGTATTTTTTGCTAGTAAATATTATAATATTTATAATTTATTTCAAAACAGAAGAAAAAATCTTAATTAATTCTTTTGGAAATTATATTTTATATCAACACTGTAGTTTTTATATTATATTATCGTCTATATATCGGTCACTGATCGTGACTGTGTGGCGACGAGATATAGCGAACAATTAGTTACCGGACCATATCTTTATCTTTAATTTTCTACCAGGGTCATTAGATGCACATTGCTGTAAGTTGAACCTTCCAGCTTTCAAAGGACTGTAATATCATCCCTTATTTTGCGAGTTTGATCTATTATTTCAGCACCAGTGAGCATGTTATCTACATATAAATCTTTTTTAACAATTCTAGCGGCTAGTCGGTTTGCATTGCTCTTGTCATTTGCTAATTTTTCAAAACTACGTATTGTGAGGAAAGGAGCCGGAGCTAAGCCGAAAGTGACCGTGTTTAATTCATAAGTTTTAATCTCTTCGTTTTCCTTCCATAAGGCTCGCTGAAATTTTCTGTCAGTCTCTTGAATTAATACTTGTCTATACATTTTCTCTATATCAGCAGAAACTACATACTTATGTAATCTGAATCGCAATAACAGCGAAAAAATATCATCCTGAATTGTTGGACCTACCAAAACTATTTCATTTAAAAATATTCTAGAGCTAGTTTTTGCTGAGCCGTTAAATACTATTCTTAATTTTGTAGTATTATTAGTCTCTCCAATTATAGCGTGATTAGGCAATCCTGGTTCATTGATATTTTGAGTAAAATCCTGGTTCATTGATATTTTGAACCTCTATCATGTGACCGAGTTGTCTATATGCATCAAAGACTCCAGTATACTTTTTCTGAAATTCTGGATTTTTTTCGAATTTCTAAAATAACATATTTAAACGTTTCGTCACTTGCATTTGAGAATCCTCAAGAGCCTCATGATTAATTTTAAATGGCAACGCTACAATATATTTTCCGGTACTGTCACGCGTTACATTAGATAAAAAATGTTTTCCGCACTCAAGTTCTTCTTTAGAAAAATGAGTGTGTGATCGCCCTTCTTTTACATTCCAAAATCTTTTCAAGTCAATTTTTAGATCGGCTAAAGTACATTTTGCTATCGTAGTTTTTTGTAGTCCTGCCGTATTTACGCTATCTTCAATTATCCAGCCTAATCTTGTTTTTTGTAAATATAAATCTGTATTTTTATTGTTTACATGAATTTGACCAACACAGAATAAAGATAAAGTTGGCCCTGCACAAAGCAATATATCTACTCGTGCAGGCTTATAAAATTCGGGATCTACAAGTTTTATATTAGCTGGAATTGCTACATTTTGTCTTGGAATAGCGTCGGTAGAGACAGCAGAGGCTATATTAGAAACCGTTAAGAATTCGAATATATTTAATTGATTTGACATTTGCGTTGTTGAAGAAATACAGCCTTCTTTCCTTTTTGTAGGAACAATTAGTCATGTATCTTGATTTAAAGATTTATGTTCATGCAGCAAAAAATTATTTGGACTATCACATGCCATACATTTAGTGAATTTGCATTAATTCGCGTTATGAAGGCGAAGACAACACATACATAAAGACGCATCTTTAACTATTTGAATTTGTTTCGGAATATTGTAACTTTGGAATTTTTTGCAGCGATATAATAGACGTGCTTCAGAACAAACAGGACATTTTCATGTATTAGGCGACGTGAAAAATGTTTGTTTGCCCGCTTTTCTTTCTTTTCTTTTTTTATACGCGTATAGTTTTTTATTTTCACTTTTTATGTCTTGATTGTTATCGAATTTTTCTTCATCTCTTTTAGAGAGACGTGCTGAAGTTTTACACAAGAATTCGATCATTTCATCAAGTTTTGGAAACACTCCGCGCTTTAATAATTTTTCTCATTTTTCGAGAGTAACCATATGCAATTTTTCTTCTAAATTTTGTATTTATATCTCATCCGTCACTTTAACTCCGAGAGCAGCTAATGATTCGATGTTCTGTAAGGTATCGTCCGCGAGTCTTCGAAGACTTTCTGTAGATTCGCGTTCTTGAACAGACAGCCGTAAGAGAAGACTTAAATGCCTACCTTTAATTAAACGATCATCTTCATACGCTCTTTGAAGAATATCCCACGCTCGCTGATAATTTTTATCGATAATATTTATATTTTTAATTTTATTTGCTGCTTCTCCCTTTACTGACGATTTTAAATATTGAACATATATAAAATTACTATTTGATATAGTAATGCTGTGACATACTCGCTTTGTGAGAAAAATTACTATTTTATAAAGTAAATATTGATTGAGCAGATAACATATAGAAAAAAATTTTCAGTCGTTTATTTTTTTAGCTCGAATTATTTTCAATTTACTTATTACATGCGCGAAACATTTTTTTCTAATTTTTAAATTATTTTTTTTATTAATTAAATTAATTTAATTTATATTTGAAAGAAAACTCAGAAAAAAAATCTTACCTTAGTTGAGATTGAACCGCCGATCGCGAGGATGAGAAGCGTGAATGTTACCGACTGCGTCATGCTAACATGTTACGCGAGATACTTTAAATCGTCTCCATATGTTATAAAGGATACTTTGAATTTAGTTGAAAATTTTGAGATTAAGATTACGAATTAAAAATCAGATGAGTCGAGTATACTACATAAAATAAAACTTTTTACTATATATGTTTCGAGGACTTTATGCTTTTCGATTTTTCATTATTATTTACTATCAGGGGAGTGAATTTTGGTATCCTTATAGATATTATTATAATAGGTTAATCAACAAAATTTACTACATTATGTAGCAATTTTTATTGAATATCAATGCTTTTTCATGTGTTTTTAAGTCAAAAATATTACATATATAAGAATTATTTGTCGAAATGAAATAATATTTCTCATAAAACGAGTATGTCACAACGTTACTATATTATATAGTAATTTTACATAATATACAGTAAACTTTATCCAGACATTTTTCTCACCAGGAGAGGCTATGAGCTTCGGGTCACAGGTCTTGATGAAACTTTGGGATATTTTTTTAGGTACCAAAATATGAGTAAAGCTAGAGCGGTACGGTCTAGCGCTTCGAAAAACTGAAATTATAGACGTTTCTAGTCTTATTTTAAGAAAAATGTAAAAAAAAGCTCCTAATTTAAGTATGAATAATCCAGTCTAAAAATGTCTTCAATAAATTAACAGGGACTAAAATAAAAGTACAGAAAGCAAGCTTTAATTTGCCGTTTTCAGAATTAAAAAATAATAATTAGAACCAGGGATATGTTTGTTCAAAGTTAAGAAGCAAGAAAGAACCAAAAATCATCTAAATTCTAAAGGAAGTGATTTTGTGATTTTTGGTACTTTCTTGCTTCTTAACTTTGAACAAACAAATCATCTAAATTCTAAAGGACACTGATTTTGTGATTTTTGGTACTTTCTTGCTTCTTAACTTTGAACAAACATATCTCTGGTTCTAATTATTATTTTTTAATTCTGAAAACGGTAAATTAAAGCTTGCTTTCTGTACTTTTATTTTAGTCCCTATTGATTTATTGAAGACATTTTTAGACTGGATTATTCATACTTAAATTAGGAGCTTTTTTTATATTTTTCTTAAAATAAGACTAGAAACGTCTACAATTTCAGTTTTTCGAAGCGTTAGACCGTACCGCTCTAGCTTTACTCATATTTTGGTACCTAAAAACGTATCCCAAAGTTTCATCAAGATCTGTGACCCGAAGCTCATAGCCTCTCCTGGTCAGTGTATAATTAATTAAACGAGATTGTAAGTATCGTCCTTTATGGAATTTTTCACAACATTACATTGAGACTTAACCCAATGTAATTATTTTTGTCAAAGGAATACGGAAATAAATATTCGCAAATTTAAAATATTAATAAAGATTTAATACAGTGAAAAGTATAAAAATACAAATTAAAATAACAGTTTTAAAGTTTTTATGTGTTTCTCTTGAGAGATGTGCCGATAGACTAACTTTTTTCCAAAAAGAAAACTCTCAGAAAAGTATGGCTTTCCTAAGCCAACCTCTTTTTATAAAAAACATTCAAAATATTTTCTGATTGGTTAAAAGATTTAAGTAAAAACAATTGAGAGCAGGACCCTTCAATATCGGCGTTAACATTTATACGCGATTTGACCATAGGTCATTTTAGGCTGCCTGTCCCGAGTGTTGACTATATGTGCGTGAACGCGAGTGTTTCTATGCCCTTTTTTATACGGGTTCAAATTTAATGAAGGAATCGGTTGACTAAAGAAAACTTACAAAAAATTTGACGAATTTATATTCTTATTTGTCAAACTAAAATTCTTTTAAAATAAAAATTAACAGATGTTTAACGTAAGATTAAAAAATGCAATTTAAGTTATTTATAACAGGCTAATATTTATATTTATAACAGGCTAACAGAATCATCATTTAAAATAGATTTATATTAAAATTTCTAAATAAATATTTTTAAAACTATCGTTGTAATTACTTATAGTTTATATCTATTTTATCTCCTGTCATTAAAAATTAGCTATCATAAGCATAAGGAATTTGAATTATTAGTAGTTTTTTATAATAATGATAATAATGACTTTTTGTATTACTTTATAATTTTAACAACGATTTCGTATATTTTAATTTTAAGATGTATCCTCTAGAAATAATTGCGAGTATTTCGTATTAACAATCTAATATCAATTGATTTTCTTGTATAATTTCCAAATAATTACATAAGGAAAATTAAGTGAAAATATAATCAAATTTTGTAGTTTCTTATTTTTATTCAATGATATTAATTTTTAATATTACAGTACTAATTTTAATTTTATTAATTTACTTTGGTTAACTAAGAAGATTGTAAGGAGATAAAGAAAGAAGAAAGGACAGTCAAGTTGAGGGTACGCTCCTCCCACACTTTTTCTTTCCTTTAGTCTGATCTCTTTTCTCTCTCTCTGTTGTACTTTAAAAAAAGCAAATTGGAGAAAGCTGAGTGAAAACTATTCTTTTCTTTCTAACACATAATCGTCATTCGTACCACGACTTTGCACAAGCATAGTGACAGACCTCCGGGTTTATTTTCTTTCTAAATTTCTCTGCAGACCTTTGAGTCTCTTTTCAAATTTTCTAATTTTTTCAGACCTTTTGGTTCAAAGTCAATTTTTCGTAATTTTCAACTCTTATTTTCATTTTTTTCAATTTGCTTTCCAAGTCTTAAATTTTTGTACGAGTTTAAAAAACGGGAAAAATATAAAAGTAAGTAAAACTTAAAAATTTTTTATTTTATTTTTTTCTGCCCTTTTCTATTTTTTTGAAAGCATGATTTGATGGGTATAATTAATCCCAAAACCGATTTCTATTTGTAAGAGAAATTTCTCGAACACATAGTTGGAGGTTATAGCCTACCCTTCAACTTAAAAAAATACAAACTTTGAACGCTAGTCTAAGAACATTATTTTCTCTTCGTTCTTTTCTAAAGATTATTAACTTTTCCATTTAATTAATAGAGAACAATCCCTTCTAGAAAATTGTTTATAATTTGAATGCCATTGAAAGGGTGAACCAGGTATTTGCTTGCAAGTTTCTAACCCTTCAGTATACTTTTACTGGGATAGCGATATTCCTTTGAAAGTCAGAGCTAAGTTGGTATCATTAGCATTGTGCTATAACCCATTAGCTCATAATTCTTGAGGGTATATAATGATCAAATGAAGATTACTATAACCCCTTGAGTTATATAATTATTTTCTAGTAAATCTTTTGCTTTTATTATTTTTTTTCTTCTCTTCAGTAACTGATGCAAATCCTGAGCCCTTCCCTGTTGAAAAGAACTCATAAAATCCGATGAGAATTTAGTATAACTTATTTGGAAAAAAAAAATCCAATACAAGTTTCATATGTTTCTATTTGGAATTAATGAGACTTAATTATTCAATGGGTTTTTATTAGAAGATTACTTTAAGAAAATTATTTTTTGAAAAACTAATCCGACTTCATAAGTTTTCACTCATAAATAGCTTGTTAGTCTTCATATGGCAAATACGACAAATTATTATAATTGATTTTTATGAGTTTCTCCATAATAGCAATTTATTTTTCTTTATTTTGATTATACGAAATTAATAATTAATATGATTTTATTGGCATGTAATAATAAATACTTTAAAATATTTTAATATTCTTTATGTGTAAATAACCATGAACATATTTATTGTTAGCTATTCAAAAAATAGCACTTTTTAAAGTTTTCATTAAGATTTTACAATAGAAATTTTTTTACTTCTTTTTTCTACAAACATTTATTTGGATTTACGGGTGCAAAAACCGAATTGCTTCTGGTGAAATTAATAATTTATAGTATTTTATTTGTGATACCGAGTAATTATAATTTATATAAAAAAATAAAATGCAAGTTTTTGTTCAAGTTCCCATTACGATTTTACAATAGAATTTTTTTTCTTTTTTTTCTATAAATATTGCGATATAAAATGTTATTTGGAGATCCCAATGCAAAAATCAAATAGCAGCTTATAAAATTAAATGCCAATCACATTCTATAATACGCTTTTCCTGCTTATTTTTAGAGTAATTAATATTGGCGGTCGTAAAGAGCTTTTCATCCTCTGAATTAGTGGGAAAAGCAAAATCATTTACAAGTATAAATCTTATTGGAATCCCATCATAAATTTCCGAAAAATTCCAATTGGACTTCTTAAACGAGGGTATGAATCGTAGTATTCTATAATCTATTATTACAATACTACAGTAATGATCATAATTAAATATGGTAAAGAATTACGATCAACAGTAATTAGTGATCATAACTTTATGATAATGATTATAATAAATTGTATTAAAAAATTATGTTTTTAAAATATTTATTATAGTACGCTATAATTAATTATTATAATACAGCAGTAATAATTATAATCATATCAGATATTCCCATGCGATCATGATCATTATCTTATATCATTGATCATAGTCAATGATTATAATACCGCGAAATAATTATAGTTTTACTATAATCATTGCTATAATCAGATTATAATTGATTATAATATAATTATAATTAAATATAGTATAATGTTATAATTTTGATTATAATATTTTTTCGTAAGGGATTAACGTTTTTAAATCAATTTAAATTGAAATAATCATAAGGTAATGGGTTTATGTTATCGTTCGAGTGAATAGGTTTTCATAAAACATGATCAGATTTATATATACACTTATGAATAAGTAAAAGTGAGGTTAATCCACTTTATACTTTCAACTGCATTGATCACGTTAATTCTTTGATACCATTTACTTTTTGATTTGGGAAAAGAAAAGAACTTCGCTTTACTATTCCTCAATGTGTTTTTATAATTAATTACACAGCAACAGCCGTTATATGGCATTATTTTAAAATCTTTTCACTTACTTAACATACAAAGCGTCCTCTTTTTTTTCGACATGTTGTCACCATGAGAAGGGCAGTCGACTTTCATACCCCCACTATGTAAACATTCGGAGCGAATAGTCGTTGCTCAAACTCAAGCATCGAACATGTTCATTGTTCAGACAAAGATGGAATGAGATTTTATCATGAGAGAGACAGGGACAAAACGAGGTTGAGAATGGAACATACTCAATGCTTGAGTTTGAGCAATGACTATAAATTTGGGTCTTTCTAACGAGAAAGATTATATAACCAGGGAGTAATATCATACTTTTAATCATGAAATCAAGCAAAACATGAATTTTCTGCGGGAGCATGAGAAAGAAATATTTCCTATTGTAATATCTAATTTTGTCAGATATAATTATAAAAACATGAGAAAATAATTTTTTCTGTTTAATATCTCTTAATGTTACAGAATTTGAACAATGGATATCTGCTTCATTTTGAGATTCTGTGTTCAAAAATACATCATATTGGGACACTTAATTGTGAAAATAAATTATGTTAATTTTTTATAGATTGTAAATTGAAAATATAACCTGAATTTCTAAAGATCTCAGGTGAGATGTTTTAGTAGGGGTCACTGATAAAATAATAGAAGTAAATAAGGTTCACTGTAGCGCTTCGTAACCCCGCCGCATGGAGTGCTATTACAATCCTTGATCTTTTGCATTTTATAACATTGGTTACTAATCAGAATATCCTTCTTTTTTCAATGTTGCTCTTATAAATATATTTGTTTGAGCTAAAATACTCTTTGTTTAGAACTTGTATATCCCAGATTGCATAAATAGAAATTATTACTCTTACTCATATGTATTTTCAATGCTAATCATTCCTGAAAATTCCCGGAAAATGTCAAAAATTGCTTAAAAAACGGGTTTTTAGAATTTTAGGGATGTGGCACCAATGGAAATATTCTGAAAAAATTCAGGGAAGTGTCTTTCAATAAAATATATAAAATTTATTAAATTCAGCCCTGCAGTCCCCTCTGGATAAAAATAAGAAAGATTAAAAAAAAAAATTATTTTTAGGTAACTTGGTATCAAATGATGATCATTCTAAAAAATTCTCATGATTTGTGAATTAATTTTCGACTTCCATGATTTTTTTCAGAAGGGTAGACCGACTAGAATACGAAAAAAAATAAATGCAAAAAAATGATTTTTTTAAGGTATGGTGAGAGCGGAAGGGGCAGGGAGGTTCAAAATATGATAAAAACTCTTTTTTAATATTAGAAATACAGCAATTAAAGCGAGAATGATTTTCGGATTTGGGGCATTTTCGACAATCTTAACGGGGCGGTAACCTTCAAATAAAATAACGGATATATTAAATCATTTAAATATGAATTTATTATACAATAGCAGTGGCATTCTATAATTTTCTAATCACAGTTTTTTACTTATTATCACATTTTTATGATTTAACAATAGGTTTAAGAGCAGGCCAGATTCGCTGTCCTTATCTAATTGAGTTTTTTGTACTCAAGTATGAATCGATGTATCTGTAAATTGACGGTTGATCGCAATAGATATTATTATTATGAATACCTATGCACAAGAAAATAAAATTCTACCGCTCTGTTTTCGAAAAAAGTAAGGAAAGCAAAAATATTATAAAAATAAACTTTCACTTCAGCGTTTTTTACTTTTTTCAAAAACAAAACAGTAAAATTTTTTTTTGTGCTTAAATATTCCTAATAATATCTATTGCGCTCAACCTTCAATTTGAAGATACATCGATTAATACTTGAGTAGATAGCAAAAATATCAATAAGACAAGGACAGCGAATCTAGCTCTTAATAAATAATTGGAACGTATATAAAAGTTACAACTGTTATGAATAACTTAATCAAAAAAATTAAACATCCATTAAGTAATATTAATAATATTTTTATAGAAAAGTAACAAAATAATATTCATCAACGTATTTACAAGTTGTATAAAAATAGATTGAATGTGTTACATTCAGCATATATGCTAAACTATTAATATAATTTTTTTTTTTTTATGAATGACTGAATTTCAGCCATCCATCGACTTCCTTTTGACTAACACGCGAGCGCTCCGGGATTAGAAGTCTGAAAAAAGAGACAGCAAGGATAGGTTGAATAAATTAGTAGACACCCATCAGGGCGAACTACGCTACCATATGCCAAATTATTTATTATTTCTTGCATTTCCTTTCGTTGTGTTATTCTAGCTTAAATTTTAATTACAACAATCGACCAACGCTCGACATTTAATCCGCGGATGAATAACAGGAGCAACGCGTTTCTGTGCCATGCTTCCCCCCTTGTGATTTACAATAAAGAAATTCGAAAAGCTCTCTACCTTTTTCTTTTCCTGTTTCAATCTCCGTTTCCCCACAACTTCAGCCTTGTTCTCTAGTTGGTACAGTTGATAGTTGACTATGGAACCCGTGCGTAAAATAAAACTTCTTCTTTCTTTTAATTTAATTTGCTTCTCCTATGCTGCTGACTTGCAGATGGGCGGTGGCTGGCTGCTACTGGATCTGCTAACGTTTTGGCTGCTTGGCAACATCGACGTGGCCAGCAAGAGTTTGGTCGGGGAAAAAGAGTTTAGCCCCATTTCCATCCGATCTGGAAGAAGGCTGTTGCTCCGCTAGTGGTTCGATCTGAAAAGAGGGTTTCGCCTACAAGCTCAAAGCTTTTTATACTCTAAGTCTCGATTCTAGAAGCTTCGTTGTTGCTAACAGTGGTATATTTTTTGTCCATTCGTATGATTTTCAGCTATTCTGATTGGTTGCCAGTCGGCCCTCCCTGCATATTTTTTTTCTGGGAACCATAATTTCGGTTAAATAGAAAGAGGTCAGCTTGAAGTTTATGGGTAATTACTTTTTGCCGTTATCATTTCGGTTTCCTGTTTTTGGGACTCCGTCAAAGCTTTTCTTTCAAATTTTGCACTAACTTCAGATAATTGCTCCACATAAATTGGATTTAATGTCCCTCCACTCTGTATTTTTCTTCAAGGACGACCTTATCTATTTTTATCCTGCATTTTATTCCCTTACCGCTTCACTGAAATTCTTTCATACTCCTCTATGTTAACTTCACGATTTTCTGTGAAGCCATTCATCGTTGTCAGGCTTATTGCTTTTTCTAAGCTTGCCGCCTGCCCGCATCTTTTTTAAGCATCCCATTCAGCTTGTACTTCTCCTTTCTTTGCTGATTCATTCGGCCGCCGAGCCTTAATCTTCATTGAGGTCAGCTGAATTTGTTTGCTATTTGTCTCTCGCATTTGTTTATTTATTATTTTATTGCGATTATTTTTACTTTTTTATTATTACTATTGTTATTTTCATTTATTTTTCGTTTGAAAAATTCATTGGTATTGAATTCGGTTCCTGTAGCGTACTTTTCTTTCTTGCACTATTTTACTCGGCCACCGCTTTGACCTGAATTGTTTTCATCGTGTTATTTGTCTCCTGTATTCGTTTATTTATTAATTTATCAATATTATTTTTACTTTTTCATTATTATTATTATTGTAGCTGTTATATTTTTTTTGAAAAATTCATTAATAATGAACTCTGTTCCTTCAGCTTATACTTCTTTCTTTCACTGTTTCATTCTGCCACTGCTTGACCTTAATTTGCTTGCATCGTACTATTTGTCTCTTGCATTGGTCTATTTATTAATTTATCAATATTATTTTTACTTTTCCATTTTTATTATTATCCTAGATTTTATATTTTTTTTTTTGAATTTCATTGATAATGAACTCTGTTCCTTTAGCTTATACTTCTTGCTTTCACTGTTTTATTCAGCCACTGCTTGACCTCAATTTGCTTGCGTTGTGCTATTTGTCTCTTGCATTTGTTTACTTGATTTATTGGTAATGAACTCGGTTTATTACACCTTCCCACCCATTAAAGAACGCACGAGTTAAATGAGAGCGTTCGGAAACAAAAAATCGCTTTTAATGATTTATTAATTATGTACTTTTTTTTTCAAACTTGGAATGTGGTAGCCCAGTTGGCCGCTTCTTGGTACAATGTATATTTATTATTACTATTCTTCATACTCAATATTATAATTATTATTATATATTTTTCTTGTATCATAATTTTTTTATACCCCTTTTTTTTATTTACTACTCTAAGGTCCATAATATACCTTGACCTTCTATCAAATTTCTTTTGAAATACTAGTTTACATGCAATTTCTACTTTGTTTACTATTTCTATTCTATCCACGCAGTATTTTAAATTGATTATATGTTTTTCGTGTATAATAATTTTTTTATTTTCTTTTCTCTTTTTTTTACTCTAAGGTCCATAATATATCTTGAGCTTCCATCAAATTTCTTTTGGAATACTAGTTTATATGCAATTTCTACTTAGTTTACTATTTCTATTCTATACACTCAATATTTTAATTTGATTATATATTTTTTTGCATCATAATTTTTTTTATATTCTTTTCTTTTTTTCTTTCTCTAAGGTCCATTGACTTTTTGCATATAATCGTTTACATGCGATTATTATTCTATATTTTCTTTCTTTTTTTTTGGTTTATTCATTCGTCTGGTGTTTACATATGTTTCATTCACTTCGTAAAATGTTAACACTTAGTCTTTGTTCACTACATTGTCAGAAATGTTTTACAATTGAGTTAAAAACATAAGTTATTGGTGCATTGATTGCTTACATAAAAAAAATATTTTTTTGTTCTTATTTAGTACATTGTCAAACAATAATGACGCTTGTGTGTGGATGAAAAGACATATGTACAAATGTCTCTCAACTTTTATCTTATTTAACTTCTCTTAAAAGCGTCATTATTCTTTAACGTATACATCTCGGTTACATTTTTCGTATACTCAACGCTTTTAATCTAGTTCAAGGAGGTTTTTTTTATCAATTAGCCTTTGCTGGCGTCATTTTCATGCTTTCATACAGTATGTACCAGTATATTTAATTTCACAAAACTATATTAGTGCTCATTTTTACTATTTTTCTTAAATCTAATTTCCTTCTTTTTCCCTATGTCTCAACTCATATGTTTTCATGGTATAATAATAATAATATTTGATTATGTAAATTGAATCAATAATATTTGTTTATTAATTGTATATATACTCAATCGTAGTTTTTCTTATAAAACATCATAGTCTATAAGAATAACAAAAATTTTATTTTTATTATTATCATTCCACTTCTATCTTCTATTTTAAAGCTACAGTAGTTGATAATATAAGGAGATGTACCCAGCTTCCATGCTGTAAATAAAAAAAAATTTTAATTTTTCTTCCAATACATTATTACCCTTTAAATTTTACTTTACATTTTATACAATAGCATATCACTCTCAAAGTAAAATTATTACTCTCGATGAAGTTTACTTATTTTTAACCGTGCAATTGATACGTGAACATATCGATTTTTTTTTTATTTATCATTATTCTTAGTCCCGAAACCTTCTTGAATTTTTGTTTCCCTTTACATACATTTTTAAAGGGCGCATTGTCTTTTTTGATTTACATCGTTTTTATGCTATAACAACAATTTTTAATTATATATTCTTACAACTTAATACGCAAATATTATTTTAAATCTATACTTGATTCGTTGTTTAAAAAAAAATTCTGTTATCGTAGTTGATTAAGCAACGAGCTGTATCTTTATTTCTCTTGACCAAATTGTTGTTAATCTTACAAGTTTTCTCCAGCCCATTTTAATCTTTTAATTATGTCTTGTTCTTAACCCTTTTTTTCTATTTTTTTTATATCGAATTTCCCTCTTTTATTCTTATTATGGTTCCTTCCCTGGAAACATTTATGAAATTTTATTTATTAACCCTTTCCTTTCCTGTATAGTGTAAAGTAAGAATATTAAAAAAATTATATATTCTTTTGTATTATTATCTATGTGCGTATTTATATTATGGTGAAATAATAATAATACTTGATTTTAAAGCTTAGTATGGGAATGTTCCCTTTCTTTTTTTTTTATTTCAACGTTTGTCATTAAGGGCACAAAACACCTTTTTTTCGGTCCCACCATCGAATTTGGGTTTATTGCTTTTTTTTATAGGAAATTTACTGTAGAATAAGCTGCAACAAGTTTTTTTACTCTATCTCATTTAATTCCGTTTTTATGAAGAAATTAGTAGAACAAACTTTTAATTGATTTTTTTGTTAATTTTGCTATTTTGAGATTTTTCTCAAATTTTTAGCTGCCTGTGACGTAGTCAGGCGCGTGCCAGACGTTATCTCTCTCTCCGCGCCCACTTGAGTGAGAGTCAAACCGTTTCCCTGCGACTCTTGTCCTAAACGCGAGTCTTTATGTAATTTAAAACACTGATTGCGAGTATGGCCTGGTTTACCACAGTAATAACATGATAAATTTGAAAAATTATTCGTATTTAGAGTTGGCGAATTATATGGGCCTCTTCTCGCAAAATTATCATTATTCTGATTGTTACTGCTGTTGTTTCCAAAATTTGCAGCATAGTGATTTCGCCCTCTATTTTAATTTTCGTAGTTATTTCCTCTAGTTTCCCTATATATAGCGTTCATCCCTAAATGTCGGCCTAGGGCGTTGGTTACGTTTTCTCTACCTCTTGGTAAAAATTTTGTCCTTCGATTTACCTCAGCGTTCCAGCCCCCAAAGGCAACATTAGGTCTTTGAATGTTAGAAAAATTTCGCAATCTCTGCCATTGGTTTGGCTGAAAATTATTATTAGGTTGTGAAAATGAGTTTGCACTTCCCATCTGGCAGGCCAATAATAAGCAATTCATTGCTTATGGGTGTCCCTTTTTTTGGAAAGGAACAAATTATTATATTGGTCTCTGTTTCAACAATATTTACGCACCGTGCGTCCTTAAAAAAATTTCCTCTTTTATTTTCCTCTCTTCGCACCTCTTCTTCCTCTTGCATACTATTTGCAAATTTCCGCTCGATCTCTATGGCATTTTCTATAGCTTCTTCTAAACTTGCAGGAGTACCTATGCGGGCCCGTGTTCCCCAGCGCAACCCTCTTAGGAAATACTTTACGCAATCTTTTTCTAATTCTTGTTTAAAATCGTTTGTACCATTTATTCGCTTTTCTTTTCTTGCAGTGAATAGTATTTCTTTTTCAATTTCGCGTAAACGATTTAAAAAGACAATCACGTTTTCACCTGTCTTTTACTTCATTTTTGCTAAATCTCCTGTCCACTCGTGATAAGTTTTTGCTGATCCAAAATAAATTTTCGAAGCTGCGTCCAATTATGCAATTTAAAGCATCCTCAAATAGTTTAATTCTAATTAATTTAGCTGAGTTACTCTTCTACATTGCTGGGTGAAATCGCTTATGCTTCCATGCACCCATCCAAAAATTCAGAAATAGGAATATTTTTGCCATTGGAACGCGGAATGACATCAAGGGCATCTTTTAAGGATAACCCACGAATTTGCAATTGTGCCATTTTTATTGCGTTATCTTGCGAATTCTGTAAACTATTATTTTCTGTCTTTTTATTTTCGTAATTATAAAAATAATCTTTATAATCAAAAGAATTCGTTGTGTTCTCTAAATTTGCAAGTTCCTTTTTTCCGTCTGCTTTTACTACGGTAGGCGCAACCACCGAGTTACAAGAAGTGTTCTCTTCTTTCTTTAACTCGTTATTCTTATTTCCCACAAAAGAATCTTGTTCGTTTTTCACGAACTTCTGTATCTTCTCCTTTACTAAGTTTAAAATTTTGAAAAATCCAAATATTTTATTTATGCTTTCGTTTAATTCTTCGATATGTTCGGGGCTTTTAAAATAATTATTAATTACTTCGTCTTTAAAACTTACGTTCAAGTGTTCTTTAATGTGTTCCACTGCGACTCCCAGGGGTAAATCTAATAAATCTCCCTTTTCAACTATTGTCGGTAATCGAAAACTAGGTTGGTGCTTAAGGGCGTGCTACAGCTAATTGCTAAAGGCGAAGTGTTAAGAATTTTATTTAAAAATTTTAATTGCGCGGGTCTAAGATTTATTCTTTCATAATTAACAGAAACCTTTTCTTTAGTTCTATTTTTACTACCTGATTCCCTTTCGTCCTCACTGCTATCTGATTCACTTACTTTATCCCTATATTCCCTAAATCCTAAACCTAACGTTTTATATGCGCCCTGCCTTGATTTAAACCCTTCTAATTACCCTACCTCTAAATTATTGCTCTGTAAGAAAACAGTCAAGTCTTTTTTGATCGTAAGGTATTCTTCAATCTTTTTATCCACTTCGCGCGGGTGCTTTGACGCCTTTACTGCTTCAGTGATTTCTGCGCTTTTATTTTTTAAGTGTTCAATTAAAGTTTTTGCAAATATACCTTCCTCATACATGTCACCAGAAACGCCGCTCCCATTGCTCATTTCGTATTGTTTTGAATTCTCTGCGATCAACAAAGTAATTTATCAACGATTCCGCGAATTTACTTAGCTTTGTTCGCATTCATAATTGATATTTAATAAAAATTCTTAAAACTATTTCTGCCATCAATATAAGATTGTCGTGCAGGCATATATAGAGGTACCATGCGAATAATTCTACTACTTTTTCACCATTTTCAAATTTACCTCTTTCTAACCTTAAATGTTTTACTAATCTAATTATTTTTTGCAATTTCAAAACGACGATTCATTCTTCGGGCAGTTTCATAGGGACGATGTATCCGATAAAAAAATTGTGAGCATTTAAAATATTAAAAAAGAGGTCTCTTATCTGTTTTATATTCAACAAAGATTTGTAATGCTGAAGCTTATTAAAAACTCTATTGATAGGGACTTGACAGAACTTATTTCATCTTACTAAAATTTAAGTTATAATTAAAGATAGAAGTTTTGTAACACACTAATTGATCTCCATTAATTTAAAAGTTACTCAGACGCTTGCAAAAAATAAAATTTTAACTTAATTTTCATATCTTAAGGGTGTAGGGCTAATGTGAGCATTGCTATTGCTACCCAACTCCGGTCTATTTTTATTAAACATTTTCTTTTTAATATCTTCTTTTTCTCTATTCTTTATTTTTTACATACTTTCGGAAAAATAAATCACAAGGTAATTTCATTATTTCATATTAATAAAAAAACTATATTGCAAAAGAAAAATAATTTTATTTTAATATCTTTCCTTTGATCTTTAAACCTTCTACTCCAGCAAAAATTCTGATAATTTATTATTTTGTCATTTTGACGCTTGTAAGAAAAAGAAAAAGAATATTTTATATTAATTTATTTGTTATGTATTTTATCGTAAAAATTATCAATTACAACAAAAGGGCCATTCTAACTTTGAAAAGGTTTCTAAACGTGTTTTTTTTTTATTTTCTTAAAATATATATATAAATGCATTAACAAGTTAGTTATGTGCGTATGTTTTTCAATTTTCTATGGAGCAGTTTTCATAAATAAAAAGAAGCTAAATCATTTTTAATAAAAATTGCCATATTCAATGCTTTGAAATTTGTCTTTGATAAAAAAAACTAAATAAAAGAAAATGTTATTTTTTTTTTACAATACCCTAAAAATAAAAAAAATGATAAAATTTTTAAAAAAGTTTTGTAAAATTTTCTTATTGTCCTATCATTTTATATTCAATAAAAATTCTTTTGTTCTTTTTTTTTGCTATTTCACGTAAGCTGTTTCTGAAAATTTTGCAGTGTACGATCTAACCATACTGCGTTTTAAAATAAGAATTTTAACGAGTGAGCGTCTAAAGCGGAGCCTGTAATTTAAAATTTAAAAAAACTCTTTACTAAAGAATACTTTTGCAAAAGTATAGCGACTTGGATGAAACATTACATTTACTATATGTATTTTGTATATATATATATATATATTGCAACGATTATTCATAATCGTGCAGACAGGTCATTCAAATCTCCCGCGAGGCACGATAGTAACAGGCTCAACTGCCAGGTACCGTCAGTTTTTGCTGCTCCCGCAAGAGGAACAGCGAGCTCGGGTAGATATAAGAGCTAAGCCTCAACGAAGAGTCGAGGCATTGGGTACTATGCTCTCCTTCTCTCTTAGCCGAGTGCGCTCGCTGGCCTAGAGAGAGAAAGCAGTATACAGTACTGGCTTTCTTATATGAGGCTCCTATGCCTTATAAGAAAAGCCACTCTCTCTCGCTCGCTCTAATGTATCAAACCATTAGAAGCAAGTCGAGACGCAATTAATCTTTGCCGAGTGTGCTCGCTGGCTTAGATAAAATGCGACCGAGAGAACCGCCGATGCACTTCCGCACCGCCGTACCGCTGTACCGCCGTACCGCCCGTCCTGTATATATTAGATTAGTTTAACTTAATATAAGATCATATTAGTTTGTACTGCCGAGCCGCCGTACCGGCCGTTTTGTAAATAGTAATTTTTATTAATTCATTATTAATTAATATTTGATATTAAGGGTGATTTACACCGAACCGTTATATACCGCCGAGCCGCCGCGCCGATCCGTATATAAGACATTTTGTCTAAGATTAGTTCGTAGTAACTCTAAGGTGTTTTCCCACCTATTATAACCGTAGTATTAGGCTAGTATTAAGGGTGCTTCCCACCCATTGCCGCCGCCGGAAAAAGGCAAGCTAAGATTACTCTATTCATGTGCATCTGTCGCGCATTAGAGAATCGTAGACCTTCAGCCACCTTCCGTGTTACCGCATTAAGGGTGTAGTCCACCCACCGTTATATAGAATAATTTATTAATATTATAATCATTATAACTTTGTTTGTTTAACCGCCGTTAGTCTAATTCGACTTATTATTAAAGATAAAGTTTATTTCTATTATTTTTGATTTCATTTATTTCCGTCGCCAAGAAGAGGCGCATAAAGCCGTCAAGTGGCTTACATTAAATTCAATCTCTATTTCTTTGTTTGACGCGTACATATATTAGGTTAGTTATTTTGGTTTATATAATTTAGGTTAGTTTATTACATTTCATCAATTATTGTTATACGTCGTTGTAAAATATGAGTTTAAAGTACAATAAAGCCCTGGTACACCCTAGCATAAACAAACGTGTCAACCCGTTTACTATCCTTTATCTTTCCACCGTCCGTCCTAACCGACCTCCTGCCTCGATCCCTGGTCACTCACTGAAGCGTCTGGCAACAGGAGGTAAAGACGTAATATTTCCCACCTGCGGGAAATAACGTTACAATATATATATATATATATATATATATATATATATATATATATATATATATATATATATATATGAAAACAAATATATATGTTTGTGAATAAGACCGTTATTGTGATTTTTTGGCCAATACGAAGTTGTTATCCTATGTAAAAGCAATATCAATATATATCGATGTAGTCCAAAAAAATATAAGACCCAAAAAATAGGGCCCAAAAATATAGAAACTAAAAAACAAAGGACCCAAAAACATATAGGGCTCAAAATATATAGGACCCAAAAAAATATAGGACCTAAAAATATAGGACCTAAAAAAATATAAGATCCGGAAAAATATAGGGCCCAAAAAACTATAGGTTCCAAAAAATATTAAACACAAAAAAATCTTAAGCATAAAAAATATAAGGCCCAAAAAATAATAAGGCCCGAAAAATAGTAAGGGCCAAAAACGTAAGACCCAATCTAAAATGGCTACTCTTATTAGAAAAAATAATGTACTTCTAGAAAACCCGAGAACCGGAGAACTAAAAGGTATACGTCTTTAATATAATATAAGATTATAGAAAACTTATTGTAATGTAAAAATGTCAAAAAAGTGCTGCGTTCCTTTCTGTAGAGTGCAAAAGGATGATCTACGATGTTTAAATTTACATTTCTTTCCGAAAGTTTATTGATAATACAAGTTATTTTTAAAGTTAGCTTTACGTTTATATGTTATGATTTCCTCTATTTTTTTAAATCAGTATACCAAACAATGATGGCATCCAAAAAGAATAGTCAGATATAATACAAAACAACTGCCATAATAAAGTAGAATTTATAAAATATTCTTGTGTTTGTTCTCAACACTTTGAGCCAGAATGCTTTAACATAGGTGCATCGGGTAAAAATTTAAGGATTAAAAAAGCATCTCGACCAACTATATTCGATAATGATTGGTCTGAAAAATAGTAGGTTCATATTTATTATTATGTTATGATCGTATTCATTTATATTAACAATTTTGTATGCTCAGTCAGGTGCAGTTTATGGAACAAGATGATGAAATTTAATAATTCTCTGATACATCCAATGATGTTTTACTTAACAAAATGGATATATCTTCTTAATTTTCAAAAGTTTTGTTATAAGTTTTTAATATTATTGCTAAGGTTGTGACATAAATATTTAGCAATCATGTAATGTTTATTTGTATATATGCTATAGAGTCCTTGTAATGAACTATTTATTTTTAATTTTTACATTTTTTTGGTAACCATGCATACAAATAAGTATTTATGTATATTACACAATACTTTAAAGATGAAAGATTTATTTATTATTTATTTACGTATTATGAATCTAATCTTATTTTACTAAGAAGGTAAATTAAATTTAAATTTATGATGAATGATTTATACAACATAGAAATTATTTTTGTTACAAATGTATACAATGATTACTTTATTTATATGTTAGTAGAAAGTTTTGACGCATTGAATTTAATCATGTAACTAATTTGATATACATATATATATATACATATATATATATATATATATATATATATATATATATATATATATATATATATATATATATACACACACAGATATTTATAATTTATATTCATATACATGTTTAAATTCTAAAAAATAAGTATTATTTATTTTATATTGTTTCTATTTACATATGAAGAAATAAATGTACTGATTTATGTATAATAAAAAATGATTTATATAATTTAAGAATTATATTTGATACTAATACATGCAATGATTATTTAATTATTGTATATCATGTTAGTAAAAAATATGACATCGCATTCATTCATGTAGGCTATTATATATATATATATACAAACTTATAACTTATTCATACACGATATGATTAGATCAAAACCATAAGTACTGTTATATTTTATATAAACTAAAAATGTATCTACCTATAAATATCAAATCATGTACAATGTTGTACTAAAACATTAAGGGTCTATAATTTATGAAATCGTTCATTATTACTGATAAGTTAAAAATAAGAATTTTAATGTAAAAAGTAAGTTAAAAGAAGTTAAAAATAAGTATTAAAAATAAGTTGAACATAAGTATTAATAAAGTAACTTAAGGCGACTACGGAAGTTCGGTTCGATTTCATTTTGTAGTTTACAAATTACTCTTTCAATATGTAAAATTTTTCAGATTTTTTAATTTTCCACCATTTATTATAATCCGTAGAATGGTGGAAAATTAAAAAATCTGAAAAATTTTACATATTGAAAGAGTAATTTGTAAACTCAAAAATAAAACCTAACCTAAAATCCGAAGTCGCCTTAAAAGTAACTAATAAAATAAGTTAAAAGTAAGCAATAAAATAAGTTAAAAATAAATAATAAAATAAGTTAAAAATAAGTAATAAAATAAGTTAAAAATAAGTTAAAAATAAGTAATAAAATAAGAAAAAAATAAGTAATAAAATAAGAAAAAAATAAGTAATAAAATAAGTTAAGAATAAGTAATAAAATAAGTTAAAAATAAATATTTATAAGATAAGTAATAAAATAAGTTCAAAATATATTTTTTGGTGGCTTCCACGTTCATCTTTACGATCTTAACGTATTACGCCACACTTTTATTTTTATTTCCAATTTTGTTTTACCCCGCCTGGGGTAATGCCCGTGAAGAGAGGAAATCCCATAGGCAAACCCAGTGGGATAAAACCTGGGAAAACCCTCTCCGGAATCGGTCGGTGTATATAGCAGATTCGGTATTAGGCATCCTTGTATCAGGATACCTACACCGTATCTGCCACACCTCCCGCTCACATTGTCATGTGGCCAGCACGCCCAAGCGATCGTCACACAAAGTAAGTCCAGATTAGACGCGCAGCGTTCCTTATACTGACCGTGGCCAATGCTGCTTAACTTTGCAGATCACCTGGCGCGCGCCGAACCATTCGGCCAATGCGTGGGTCAAGTTCAAAATATATTAAAATAGCATTAGTAAGATTTGAAATAGTTTGATATAAGTATTTTCACAATTGAATGAAAAAATTCTAAATGTTATGAAAAATGTCATTAAAAATACATTTTTTATTTATTTATGAGTATTTAGAAGTTCCAATATTTCTATTCTTAACATGATTTAAAAATAAGTATTAAAGAATTAATTAGTGATGTTAAAATATGTTCTATTGTTAAAATAGTATTAGTAAGTTTTTTAATAAATTTAAATACATCCACTACCGTGAAAAAACCTACAAATAGAAATAAAGAATTTGATGAAAAAGGCATTTTTTATAAACTATTTTGGAGTTTTATATATTTCCATTATTATATTTATAATCCTGCTCTTCGATGGACCTCCCTGAAACCTGAACCTTTCAATAAATTTCAATTTTCACGCTTTAACATTTTTTAGTCTTCATAAGGCTTTTTAAAATTTTGTTATATGAATATTAATAAATAATATGATTGAAAATTTGTTAGTAATTATTCGATAAAAGGAGATGTTTCTTTGATAAATTAACGTATTTCTATAAGTTATATATCTAATTTAATGATTAAATAATTTTTAATGTACTAAAATTGCTTGAAAAGTTTAAAATAGTTTCATGAAATTGAAAAAAATTAATCTGCATGCGGCTGGAGTGATGCCGATCGGCATCGCCTCAAGGTCGGCCCACATTGCTAGTCCATTGGAAACTTTTTGTAAGGAAAAATTTTCCAAAGTATCACTTTTGGACATTCTAAAATGCCGGCCGCCTGAAGATTAAAGTATTTCTTTGAGTTCCTTGGTGAAAAAATGATAGTAATCGTAAATAACTATTATAAACATTTTCTTAGACGTTTAAAAGAAATTAACAATTCTCCTAATTATTTTTACGAGCTTAAAATGTAACAGTTGCATAAAATATTATCCTAATTGTTACTGTGAGAAAGTTTTTAAGTATTTATATATTTATTAAAAATATCATTATTTATTTTATTTTATTCACACTTTTTCCCTCGAAATATTTTATGCAATTTCAACAAAATTATTATCAATGGTTATAAATTATTATAATTAATATTATAAATAATAAATGATTAAAACAGTAAATAAATGCAATTGCTATTAAATATTAATAATAATAAGCTACTGCTAAAATTAACTTGAAACTGTTTTTACCAATTAAATATTTTCTTGAATATCAGCTAAATTGTTATAAATTATTAGAAATAATTATGAATGTTATTAATAGTAAGTAGCTGAGTAGATGAGCTATGCGGGTTCGAGCACAGGCCGGTTCTAATTCACCTGTGCTCGAATTGAAATGTGCCCGAATTGGCATAGGGTTTTGGAGGGTGGGGGAACCCATATGTGTCGGAAACGACCTAGAGTGGGGGAACCCAAGCGATGTTTTACGTGGTATTGGACGATGAAACAGCTGATCGACCTAGAGTGGGGGAACCCAAGCGATGTTTTATGTGGTATTGGACGATAAAACAGCTGATTGAGATAGGGTGGGTGAACCTTTTCTAATTCACCTGTGCTCAAATTGTAATATGCTCGAATCAGCCTAGGGTTTTTCGGTAGGGTGTGGGAACCTTTTCTAACCCAAGGATTGAGAGAGAAACAGCTGATTGATCCAGAAATGATAACAGCTGATCGAGCGGCGAGGACCCGGCCGCTGGATATCTACGAAAAATTTCTAAACTTTCACAATTTTTACTTTTTAATATTAATAATTTTTAATATTTATTTAATTATAATAAATCAAATAAAAATTATTTAAGCATTAAAAAAAATTTTTGACTTTGGTCGGAATTGAACCCACGACCCTTTGGCAAACACGTATACCACTACGCCACGGAGCCACCGTACTAAAGAGATTTTAAAACTTGTATAGTAGCAATTTTTCCAGATTTCATATTATTTCTACATATTTTAACATAAGTTATTGCTAATAATTAATAATCATTTATTGTAAAAATTATATATCTGTATACGCTTATAGATTAAAATAAAAAAGGTGTAAAAAATATTAACTATAATTTATTAGTATTATCTAAGTGTATAATATAGTTATAGCTTAGAATAATAGCGATCTACTTTATCTACACGATGCATAAGCTAACACTCAAGAGTCTAGTGGATTTTAAAACTAGTAGGAGTAACACATCAGTTGCGCCCTCTACGAGAGAAACTTACTGACTATGAATTCCATAGTCATTTTTTTTATCAGGTGGAAGAAGAGGAGTGTACTCTAAAGAATTTTGAGTGGTATGACTTGGAGTCTGTCCGATGATGAAATGAATGTGAATCATGATGTATACGTTTTTTTCTTGGCCAATGAAACAGCTGATTAAACCAAAAATGATTCGGGGAGAGGGAACCTTTTTTAACCCAAGGATTGAGGGATAAACAGCTGATTGCAATCATCTAAGCTGGGGTAACTTTTACTAACCTAAGGATCGATTGGCGAGAAACAGCTGATTGAGCCAGGGTGGAAGAACCTTTTCTAACCTTAGGGACGCGAGAGAAACAGCTGATTGAAATGATCTAGGGAGGGCAGACCTTTTCTAACACAAGTGAGTCAAGATCGAAAAAGAAACAGCTGATCGAGCAGTGAAGACATGGCTGCCAACCGCTAGATACTTATTAAGCTGTTGCAAAATTTCTAAAGTTTTACAATTTTGATGTCTTAATATTTTTTTTATATTTATTTAATTATTATAAATCAAATAAAAATTATTTAAGCATTAAAAAAATATTTTTGAATTTGATCGGAATCGAACCCATGACCCTTCAGACGCGAGGCAAACACGTATACCACTACACCATGGAACTACCGTACCCAAAAAATTTTAAAGCTTGTATAGTAGTAGTTTCTGATACTTTCTGACTTTGCATCACTTTTTAGATATTTTAACATAAATAACTATCCATTTATTTAACTATAATAAAATAAAAAATTATTAAAATATAAATTGTAATAATAATAGTCATACATTAAGCCCATATCACAGCTCCAAGACAGCTTTGGAATTATTTGATAAACATTTAAGTATACATTTTACGAACAATAATAGTTCACTAGAATATAAACATATGAAAGTAATCAAAAATAATATTTGTATGAGCAAAATGTCAAATTTTGAGGGTATAATAAAGAAATTACCCTTAATTTCGATTGTATCGTATATTAGCTATTCACATATCATATCCAATTTGAACATATTACAAAATCAATCAAATTTTATTCGTTGGTAATCATCAGTTATGCACTCCACTATATTTTTGAGGTTGTAATTAATATTTGTATCGAAAAACTATTAATATTATATTTAAATACCGTTAATACTGAATATATTTAATAGTTATTAATGTCACATTTAAACACTAAAAATACTAAATTCAAATACTATTAATATAGTTTTAAAATATTACTCATACGTTATTAAGATTCAATTCAAATAACATTAAATGATTCTATAATGAATGAAATAATAGTTAATAAAATTTGATGAAGACAATAGATTCAGTCGATGAAATCAATAAACTAAGTCGATAAATTTATTAGATTGAGTTGATGATAATCGATAAAGTCAATAGACTTACTAGGAGAGTGTCACACCTCCGGATCACGGATTTTGCTCAAACTTCGGGATAAGTTTTCAGATGATAAACTATGGAAAAAGCTAAAGTTATAGTCATAAATACTCAATATTTCCCTAGTTACAGGCAATTAAAGAAAATCACTAAAAAAGTTACTAGATTTTTAAACACATATAGTTCTTTAGCGTCGATAGCTACAACCTTGAAACTTTTTTTAAATTAAAGCTGAGCTCAAATTCTTTCGAATTAGTAGTTATAGCATGTAAAAATATTATTTTTTCCCAAAGTTAGAGCGTAATAAGGATTGGACCTCATTTCAGCTTTTATTATTAATTAATGTTTTAAAAAAAAATCAGGTCCAATGTTTATCACGCTCTAACTTTGGGAAAAAATAATATTTTTACATGCTATAACTACTAATTCGAAAGAATTTGAGCTCAGCTTTAATTTAAAAAAAGTTTCAAGCTTGTAGCTATCAATGCTAAAGAACTATATGCGTTTAAAAATCTAGTAACTTTTTCAGTGATTTTCTTTAATTGCCTGTAACTAGGGAAATATTGAGTATTTATGACTATAACTTTAGCTTTCACCATATTTTATCATCTGAAAACTTATCCTGAAGTTTGAGCAAAATCCGTGATCCGGAGGTGTGACACTCTCCTAGTTAGTAGATAAAAGTTATTGAAAGTCTCACTTTTTTCTATCTTTGTGAATCTACATTGCTCTTAAAAACATCCAACCGCTAACCTAAAATTTTTTGCCTTTTTTTTCGTCCCTCTCTCTTCTTCTCCTCTCTCTTTCTCTCTCTCTCTCTTTCTCTCTCTCTCTCTGCCATAAACGATAGGTCAGCTTTACTAGCATATGAAAAGTCAAATGCTCCATTTATTGCTGGTCATGATTTAACTGAAATTGAATTGAAGTTTTCTAAACCCGAAAGGGATGTTAAATCTTTCTTAACTAGAAACTTTAGTAATTGTAATATTACTGCTCTTAAGCTTGAACTTTCTCAATGTCTATCTTCATGTTTTCCTGCGAGTTCATCTACTTTTTCTCCTCGTGTATTGTCAATTCCATTATACTCTACTTACTCAAGTTCAATTACTTTACATCAACCTCTTTCTGAACTGGCTGAATCGAGTGGCCACCTTATTGATGCTGAGGTTACTAGATTTACCTCTAGTTTTGTTAAAGTCTTCGATAAATTTGCTCCTGTTAGAGTTGTTAAAATATTACCTAAGCGGAAACCATGGGTTTCTCATGATTTACGCTTACTTATAAAACGTCGTGATAACTACTATCGCTTGACTCGGAGAACTGGTTCGGCAGATGACTATGCTCGTTTTAAACAGTTACGAAATGAAGTCTCAAACTCTCTCTAAATCAAAAGATGATTATATAGCTAACAAGCTTTCATCTGCTCCTTCGGCCAAGAATAAATGGTCTGAACTTCGCAAGTTACTCAGACTTCGCCCTACTCAGACTCGTCCTATTGCCAAACTATGTAAGATCTCTAAAGTTTTGGGAAGGGTGGTACACACCCAGTTTTCAGCTTATCTTGAGTCAAATCTTTTGCTTGATACTTATCAAACTGGGTTTATAAAGGGTCATAGTACTTAAACAGCCCTATTACATTTGTTGGATGATTATAGGATTGCTATCGATTGCCGTATGGTTACTTTGCTACTTCTCTTTGACTTCTCTAAGGCGTTTGATAGAGTTCCTCATGTTAATCTGCTTGTCAAGCTACGTTCCATGAACTGCTCTGATACTGTCATCAAATGGTTTGCCTCCTACTTATCCGATAGATTTTATTCTGTGTTGAATAACTTAAATAATTCTTCTGAATGGTCGTTTGTATCGGCTGGTGTTCCTTAGGGTAGTGTCCTGGGGCCATTATTATTCTTGGTTTATGTATATGACATCTCTGATGTGTTGTCTTCATCTAAACATATACTCTTTGCAGATGACCTTCAAATTTATAAGTCCTTCCCACCGTTAAATCTGGTAGATGAGGTAAATCTTATTAATCATGAGATTGCTTCTGTGGTAAAGTGGGCAAATGAAAATGGTCTGTTGCTGAATGCGGGAAAAACACAAGCCATAACCATTGGTAGTGAACAGTATATCTCTCGATTGAAGGATAATCCTGCTCCTGATATTCTGGTTGGAGACACCATTGTTGCCTATTCTTCGGTAGTGAAAAATCTTGGTATATGGATATCTTCCACTCTTGACTGGAATAAGCAAGTCTCTGCGACGATTCGTAAGATAAATGCTACTTTACGGTCGCTGAAATTTTGTAAACATGCTTTGTCTCAGGATACTAGGAAACAGCTCGTCAAATCCCTTATTTTTCCGCATTTTGATTATGCAGCAGTCACTTATGATGATATTCCACAAACACTAAACTTGCGTCTGCATAGAGCCTTTAATGCTTGCATTCGTTTTGTTCATGGCCACATAGGCAGCCGTAACAGAGTGACACCTTTCCGCCTTCAATATCGTTGGCTTTCGGTTCAAAATAAACGCCTATACTTGAAAATCTCCTTGGCATTCAACGTGCTTGCTCATGGTAACCCATCATACTTAGCCACTAGGTTCGTAAGGCAACACATTAATGCATCTGTGCGTTCCTCTGCTAGGTTACCACCGAGACTATTCATTTGTCCTAACGTTCGCACTGCTGCTATGCAGCATTCTTTTGTATTTTCTGCATCTGACTACTTCAACAAAGAACTTTCTTCATTGGAGTCTTTTACTTCTGAAGATTTTCTCACTTTCAAACGTTATTTGTATGAAAGACTTCTATTGAGTGAGATGGGTGCTGGCTGATCTTATCAGCTGGTCACTATTAATGGCATAGCGTCTTGTGATTCACTAACTATACATATTTTTGTCCTAATATACTTCTGTTTGTAATTATTTAATTTTAATTTTAACTTGAATTAAAACTTATGTTAGTTACCTGTAAACACTTGAATTTAAAAATTTTACGAGCATACTATACTCACTTGTTAATCTACACTATTCTTACTATTATTTTTGCTTTCATTGTTAATTGATTTGAAATATTAATTTGAAATATTATTATTATTGTTATTCGTCGTTGTATTTTCTTATTGTGCCAGATAGGGTGTTTACCCTAAGGCCAAATAAAGTTTGTCTATGTCTACGTCTATGTCTCTCTCTCTCTACCTCTCTCTCTCTCTCTCTCTCTCTCTCTATCTGTCTATCTATCTCTTAAGCAGTGGTAACAGCAGCAACAACAAGCGACACTTATTAAAATTGGAATTGTAAAACTAGTTAGATCTAGCGTAATCATTGGCTTGGCCTGTTCATTCACATGACAGAGGTAAATACCTTAAACATATCACAAACTGTTCTTTTGAGGGTTCAAATTCATGAGTTTACTTCTTCTAAATATCTCTTGTAGTAAAGTACTTGTAGCTTTAAAATTGTAACTACTAGTTTCAAAAGTATAGCTGAATAGAGTTTACTGAATACAATTTTAAAATTTTATACTCAAACGTTTTAAAATACATTTAATTTTGATATTCAACCTTAATAGTTTATAAAAATTTTATGAGATTGATTCAAAGCATTAAAAGTTACTAAAAATTTTGATATATAATATTTTGTGAATTCTATGTAGTCACTTTTTTTCAGTCATAGCTCATATCTCTAGATCTAAAAGATTTAGAGCCCTAAAATTATAAATAATAGTTAATTTTTAAATTTCATTGAAAAAGTTATAATTAAATGAGTTAGTTAAATGTAACATACAGAAATTTATACTCAAACATTTTTGAATAGAATAAATATTGAATTTCAATAACGTAAAAAATATTTTATAAGATAGGTTTAAAGCAATCATGACTTTTGGTCTAAAAATATAAATTAAAGAAATTATACACTTATCGTTGATAGTTTCATTTACTGAATAACTTAGTCATCTTTAAATAAAAAAAAAAAGATAGTCTTGGAATTTCAAAAGTAACTTGATATTAGTTAATAAATATATGTATTACCTCTATTGAGTCTCACCTTTATTGTGTTGCTTATATTAGATTTAATTACGTAAAGAGATAAATTGAGCTTTCGTAAGAGATAATTTTTTAATATTTGAATTCATCAGAATACTTTAATTTTTTTACTGTATGTTTGGACATAAAAAAAATGTAATATCATAAGGTTAAACTATATATTATGTTAAAAAATATATCAAAGCAATCAAAATCATTTTGGTCTGAAAAATGTGAATTATAGAAATTATGCACTTATCGCTCACAGTTTTTTTGACTGATATCTTAGTTTTGTTGAAGTAAAAGAGTTAGAGCTCTAAAATTTTACAAATAACTCAGTATTAGTTGATGAATCATAGAAAAGGCAATCCCAAAATTAATTGTTTTTTCTTTTGATAATTACAAAAATATTTATGCTTATGTTATACATTCAATATTAAGTACAAAGTAGTTAAAATTACACTTTGAGTATTAATTATCTTTTCAACTATAATAGATGATAAAGTATAAGAAATTGAAAAAAAAAATAATGCAGTCATCTTTGACTTTAGCCCTCTTGGTATTCTAGAAAAAAAAGAAGAAAAAGTCACTAATACTAAATATAAAATTTTAAAATAATAAGGATAATCATTAAATATTTACATTCTTAACATTTTGCAATTCAAATATTTTCTTATTATATTATTGTTATTTTGTGTTAAAATGTTCTCATATTAAATTCTAGTAATAAAATATATGTACCTATCACTGTTTGAATCAAAGGGCGCTATAGCGCCTCGAAAGACGAGTTATTAAAAACATGGCGTTTTTCACTTATATGTCTCACAAATTATAGTTCTCACCGAAATTGAATGTTGATGAAAAAAATGGATCATAAATAGATGTTCAAGATTTAGAGTGAATCACAAAACAAAAATGAATTTAATAATAAGTATTAATGTAAAAATGATAACTTAATATAAAGGTTTAAATTTAAACTCGAATATATACGAAATTGAAACTATTAATTTTGCATTGAATAAATATTAATGATATTAAGTGTTGATTAGATGCTTAAATATTTTAATGTTTCCTTTAAATCAATTCTAATAAAACTTTCTTCAAAACTTTTAAATTACATATCAAAGCAATAAATTTAATGGTAAACTCTAAAATATAATGTTTTCATTAAAGAGGTACTGCTTATTAGGGGTGGGACTATCCGGATAAAAATTATTCGAATAATGAATTCTTTCATTCGAAAAGTATACGTAATCCGGATGGTGACTATTCGGATTTTTTATTCGAATAATCAGTATTCGAATAATGACTATTTAAATAATAAATAATCAAGTCTAATTATTCGAACTTCAAAGAATCAACGGTACACACATCTACACATCTACTCACCCACACAACCACACACTCACACAACCACACAACCACACACTGTGTGTGTGCATGCGTGCAGGTGCGGGTACGGGTGCAGATGCGGGTGCGGGTGCGCATTCGCACCCACATTTGCACCCGCACCTGCATCCGCACCCGCACCTGCATCCGCACCCACATTTGCACCCGCACCTGCACCTGCATCCGCACCCGCATCCCCATCCGCACCCGCACGCAACCGCATCTGCAACCGCACCCGCACGCACACACACAGACATACACGCGCACGCACGCACTCGCACACACACAGGCATACACGAGCACGCACGCACTCGCACACACACAATTGAATTATTCGATTAAAATTATTATGCGAATATTTTTCGATTATCCGAATGCTTTTTGATTATTCGAATATTTTTTGACTATCCGGATTATTTCATCACGGATAGTATTATCCGTTTATTCGAATAATTCGAATAGTCAGAAAATCTGAAAATAATCCCATCACTATTGCTTACATAGAAACGATATCATAAAGGCTAACCATATCATTCAATATATGAAACTATTATATGAAACATAATCGTATATGGAATATATTTACATCTGATAAGTCATATCGCTAATGCACACAGTGATAGTGCATGTATTGATGTAGTGCAATTATTATATGTTTGTTAAAACAGGTTTCTATAACAGAGGGCACAATAGACGGATAGGTAGAAATAACAATAGTGATGCGTAAACAAGTCATTTATCAAGCTATGAAAAGATGGATCTTGCAAATCTTAACACGTATGATACATTTTTACATACAAAGAAAATAAAAAAATCAAAGGAGCATCGTAAGCTCAAGGCAAATCAATTGATACTCATTTAGATTGAAATAGAGACTGAGATTATTACCAAGCTAATTAGCGAATCAAATTTTTTTTTTTTTACCAAATTACCTTTATAGATTGATAGAAAATTATAAAAATGTATGTTTTAAATAGTAAAAACTATAGAAAACTTAAAATTATTTGTCAACTGCTTGAATGTTAATCGCACTAACCAGCTCTCCTAAGTTGAAGTCTGGAGGTCAACGGAGGGGTAATTATGTAATCGAACAAAGTATTTTGTTAAGTGACATCATAAGTCGCGATGAGGAAGAATACTTGTCTGGGAGTTCTAGGGTGAAGATGTGATTTACTTCATTGATATTAATGCCTGTCAATAAGGTCAATGAAATTTCATGAATGCTGATGATGATTGATTAATGTCATTAAAAAAATAATAAAAGTCGATAGAGTTGTTAACTTGAACTATGAAATCAATAGATTTAATCAATAAAATTTAATGTATATACATTAATTATGAGCTGAAGGTTATTTTTTATATTAAGATCTATTAATACTCCTATATTAGTAATGTAATATTAGGAGTTAAATTATCTTATCAAATTAATATAATAATCGCTAAGCCTAGTAAAATATTTTATTCAAGCACTCTTAATACTTTATTTGATACTCTATTAATAATGTATTAGTAGAGTACTGATACTATTTTAAAGTACATTACGATACAAGTGACCTAACTACGTTATCACCCTCGCTGCGCTCGGGCGATAACTCCGGCCGTGTAATAAAGTGCCACTAAGGTCACGAGTATCGTATACTATCTTGTAGCACGTGGGACATAAATCCGCCAAATTAAATATGTACTTTTCAAAATCAGTAATAAACAAAAACTATGCACTCCACGAATTATAATTCAAAAAATAAAAGTGAAAACTATAAAAAACCAAATACTACGCATCCTGTGAATGATAAATCGAAAAAAAGAAACGAAAACTATAAATAAACTTAAACTAATCACTTCTTGGATAATAGATCGAAAAAGAAAAAAAATACTGTAATTTCAAAAATATACTTAAAATGTGTAATAACAATTTATTTTTATCAATAAAATTGATATAACGTGAAATTGTTTATTGAAATCATCTTCTATGAAGTCATAAATTAAATTTTGTTTGAAATCATGCGTAGTAATAGGGGGATCCCCAAAGCACTTTATAATACAACGCCGAAATGACTATACCACTTCGCTTTACATGTTACGCTACTATCAATTTTAGTTTTACTTGTATATTACTTGCTTATAATTGTTATTTAATTTGAAGAATGTCAATGTAAAAGAGTTCCCATATACTACAGCTTATTGTTATTTATGAAAATACTTAAAAAATAATTTACATATCAAATTATTTCTTATTATATACGTACATTACTTAAGTAAATTCATTATTACACTGTATGAAAAAGTGCCACCTAGGTAACGGAAAAGCGTTACCTAAATGCGGATTTAGGTCCCGCAGTGCTATAAACATATCAATAATATATTGATACTATATTTAAACTTTATTGATACTGTATTGATACTGTATTGATACTATATTGATACTATATTAATACCATATGAATACTTTATTGATACTATATTTATACTATACTAATATTCTATTAATATTATACTGATGCTGTAACAATGTATTTACCTGAGTTTACCCACCATTTGCCTCTTTGCCTAGGTATTTTCATACACTAAACTATATTCATATCTCTCTTTTCAAACCTTTTGGTAGTGATCGGAATCTTCACCCCCCAAAGAACGTTCTTTTCCATTGAATTTCTATCTAAGGCCAAAAATCTAAAGGTTGATACGTTGGAATCTAGCATCACTCAAGAATCACAAAAACTATAAGTATTTACGTGACGTTAGGTATGCTTTAATACCAAAAGTACTTCTTTTCACCAATCACACACATTTTTGATATCTAATTGATCAACGAAGTTGAATATGCAAAAATGGTTACTTACTCAAATGATAACAGCGCCCAGCCTTGTTTAACTTCATTGATAAACCCGGGTACAGTTCAATAACCCAAACAATTTGTTAATGATATGATATTCATACTATTTCAAGACTATATCTTTACTGTATTGATACTATATTGATACTATTTAATGCAATATTAATAAAATATCGAGATAATATATATATATATATATATATGGGGCGTTCCAGTACTTTTTTGAAAAAGTGGGCGCGGGAGGGGGTCACGGATTTTTTTCAAATTCGAGTATGTTTTTGTACTATTAAAATTAGGAACTCATGCAAATTTTCAGCCCCGAAACTCATTTTTTCGCAGTGATTTGAGGTTTTGAAGGTAAAAAAAAACAGGTTTTTTCGACTGTTTTTTATACAAATTGAAATGCTTGCAAAATCTTCAATTTTAATCGAATCCTAACGTTTGAACTCGCATTTTCTTTGATTTTGAGCCAGTTTTGAGAAAGGTTTTCGGTGTCAATAGAGAATAATACATAGTTTCAGCGCTATCAGCTCAAAACTTAAGAGAAGTTTTTTCATAAATTACTCATTTTTAAACTGATGTAGCGTTTCGAATATTGATTTTTTTCAGATTCTAGAAAGAAAAGAATTTTTCGGGCTTTAAACGTAGATATTTTTTTTGGGTAGCTTGAAAATATTAAAAATTGACCGAGATACAAGCATTTGAAGTTACTAAAATTCGCAAAAATCGCGTTTTTCGTTATTTTCAAAGTGCTGTTAACAAAATCTCGCAATAGATAGGAGGCTGAAATTTTCCAGAAATCTTCTTTGAAAGCGGTAGAATAAAATCCAAATACTTTTGAGATACCTTTTTAGGGTTCTAAAAGAATTATAATCTATTGAAAATTTCAATTTTTGATTTTTTAAATTTATTTTGCAACCGAATCATTGTAAGTTTCTACCTAATAATGCAGTATATGAAAGTGTAATTCTAATAAGTTTCTTCAAAATGTTTTCAAATTTTATATTTGAACCATTAATTATCTTTAAAGGATCGTTATATACGAAATTATTACTTCAACAAATTTTTCTGGAAAGTTATCAGAATTCATTATTATTGTTGCTTAATAATCATAACAATAAGCCAGGATGCAGTGGAAGGGAGATGTGAGAAGGTTGGTAGGTAAATTAACGTTAAGCCAATATATACATATATATCGATTAACTGTAACATACATAAACATCGAAATTAACTTAAATACGGAACGCAAAACGACACGATAATAAAATAATAATTAGATAGTCAACCACGATATGAAGAGCTCTGATGCTACACTAAGTGAAACGCACGCTCGATTATAGGCACGAGGCCTATCAGAAAAACGGGAGCAGCCCGCCAACGGAGTAAGTAAAGCGAAATGAAAAAAGACGCGAACGGCCAAGTTAAAACGCGGGAACAGCCCGCTGTCCTACAACAAAATGGCGCAAATGACCGAACGAAGCTCGGGAACAGCCCGAATGTAAACACGTGACCGAAGCGCGCAAATGGCGCTAACGGCCGAAATAACTGCGGGAACAGCCCGCTGGATGTAAAGTAAGAATACCGGTTGTCGGCGCGAATGACCTAACCTAGATTGGAACCAACCGATTTGCAGACTATAACACGCGCACTTGCACTACACCGCACTAGCACCACCTTCATGAATGTTGCGACGTCGACGTCCTGAGCACTACTACTACGCCTATGGTGGATAGAGCCGAGAAGAGACGCCGTATCCCCACCCTTCGCACCTCCAGTGGGGGAAGGGTATGCGCAAACAAAGAAGCGCGCCCTGAAATTTATACCTCCGGTTCCCTTTCGCATACAAACCGCCCGCCTCGTCTGCAGGACGATTAATTTCCTTAATTTAGAACAGTGGTACCTTCAGTTGGTAGTAACAGCGGACTTAACCGAACAATAGGTCGCTGTAAGGTGGTGGTATCAGTTTTTATGGTGACCACTCGCACCAGTCCATCGGAACCTTGGTGGACTTCTATAATACGCCCCAACGGCCACTTACCGGGGGGGTATCGGCCATCTTGGACGGCTACTAGTTGACCCACCTTGTAATTCTGATTGATGTCTATCCATTTTGATCGTTCTTGCAGATGATGAAGATACTCTCTAGACCAGCGCTCCCAATAGTCCCTTTTCATTCGTTGCAACAATTGAAAGCGCGTCAGTCGGTTAACAACTACTGATAGTGGTTCCGCTTCTGGTACAAGAGCTAAGGTCCCGCCGTGTATCAGATGCGCTGGTGTTAGCGCCTGCAGATCATCGACGTCGTTGGTCAGCGGAGATAGCGGCCGAGAATTAAGACAGGCTTCGATCTCTATCAACACTGTTGACATTTTTTCAAATGTAAGAGTATGACCTTTTAGGTAGTATGGGTGGATGTTTCATATTAAAAGTAAGCTGGGAGTGTTTTAGTCGGCCTCCAATTCGCAGAATCTCATCTTGATCTATATAAGGGTTAAGGTTTTTCACAGAGCTCCTTGTTGACAGAGGTCGACCAGCCATCAATTGACTCAGTTCTTTAGGATAATGAACAGCTTGCACCAGCCTTATTACAATTGTCCGTGCATGCGTAAGCTCAGTGGAAGAGAGGAAAGCACTAGCTGACGATTCACTAGCTATTCTTTTGCGACAATTATTTGTGAATCGAAGGCAATATCCAATTACCCTGATCAATCGAGTTAAAGAGGAGAATCTATGTAGCAGCTCTTCCGTTCTTGGGTTATCATTAGGTAGATCATTTACCACATGTGCGACGAAGGACTGCGCGGGTGTGTCAACCTCTGCCGTAGGTTCCTTGATAGATGGCCATCTGGTTGAGTCATAAGAAAGCCAATCTCGACCATGGCGCCATAAATTAGCTTCGACCAGATCCATTGGTTTTACGCCGCGTGTCGCCAGATCCGCAGGGTTGCTCCTGGTAGGAACATAGCGCAACGTAGCATTAGGCAGCTCGGTTTGGATGAATGAGACTCTATTAGCCACGAAAGTTTTCCAGGAGCTGGGGTGCTGACCTAGCCAACTAAGAACTATTTGGCTGTCGGTCCAGGCTGAAATCGGAAGATTCTTAAAACAATCGAGCTTGCATAGGTAACGACACAATCGTACAAGGAGGGCGGCTCCACAAAGCTCAAGATTTGGTATTGAGATGGTTTTTACCGGAGCCACTTTGCTTTTGGCCATTATGAATGTCACTCGGCCGCTACCTTCATTATCAATGACTCGTAGATAAACTACGGCAGCATATACTCTTTTGGAGGCGTCCGAAAATCCATGTAGTTCACAGCTGGACCTGGACGAGTTTCCTAACCACCGGTCGATGGTAACATTTGACAAATCTGGCCACCACTGAGCGCAAGATTTCCAACGCTGCGTCAGTTCTGGAGGCAGAGACTCATCCCACCCAAGTTTCTGGAGCCATATATCTTGCATGAAGATCTTAAGGATAATTGTAACCGGAGCCAAAAATCCTAGCGGATCGAAAATTCGAGATACATTCGATAGAATCGTTCTCTTGGTTAACGGTTGAGCCAAAAATCTTGATGGGATCACATTGAATCTAAGAATATCTGCTTTGGGTTCCCATCGTAATCCAAGCGCACTGATCTCTTCCTGGGTCTCTATCAGCTTAAGGGAGTCGTTATGACAGCTAGATGTTTGAATATCAGGGATGAGCGTTGAATGAGTTGCTGCCCATTTATCCAATTCAAAACCACCAGCATGTAGAAGATTGATTAAATCATTTCGTAAGGTTATAGTGGAGCTCAAATCGTCCGCACCGGCAAATATGTCGTGGGAGGGTGTACAGTTGCAGAGGTGTTATTGTAGTAAAAACCTTGCGTTGAATCTTGACAGATAAATGAATATTTTTCTGCAAAGTCCATCAGAATTATTGCAGTATCTTTATCCAAATTGTCTTTGCAATAATTGAAATATCTTTTTTGATTTTCACTGATATAATGATGTTTTGTTAAAATCCACAAATCTTCTACTAAATTGTCAATAAACTCGTTATAAGGTTCGCTAAAGCTCTCCAACTTAGTTTGATTATATAAAGAAGATATATGTGCTTTGTCTGCAATAGTGACACTCAGCCAATTATTATAAGTAATTTTTTCATCTTCACTTATGTCATTCAAAGAATATAAAATTTCTCGTATATTAATCTTTGTAGGACAATTATTACAGTTATGATTCATACAATCCCTGTTATCAACTGAACAAACGCATTTGTGAATAATACTTCTGTAATCAATTCCTCGTTGAAGAGCGTTTAATTTTAGTTTAAAATTTTGGTGGATTTGGCATACACAAATTGTATGTGTACCTGGGCTTCCAGCTATGACACATTCTTTTGGACGAAGACTTGCAAAGAGTGAAAAAGAACAAAGAACATCAAAATTATTCTGATTTTTTTCCTTCCAAATATTATATAAATCCTTAAGATCAAAAAGTAATATTCGTTTTTGGAGAGCAATAGATTCAGATCCTGGTACTTTTTGCATCAAGCATTCTTTTGTTCCACTGCACATTCGACTAATACTATCATCGTAATAAAAGTTCACAATCGATGTTCGTACATTTTTAGGAATTTTTAAATATTCTTTACTAATGCGTTTGGCGAGAATTCCTATAAAAAAATAATAGTCTGTTATAAATAGTTAGACAAATTAAGCATTGTAAAAGGATTTCCATGTAACAGTCAGAAAAGTATTGCAGACTATTTAGGTTATTCTAATTAATTACCTTTGATAAAAAAAATTAATACTTTGTAATTATTTTAAGGTAATTTATTTATAAAGCAGAAGTAACAGCAGCAATAGCAGTAGAAACAAGTATGAACCCTGGTGGAAAATTAAGCGTAATTTGCCCAGAATATCTCAAATTTTCTGTTCAGTGGGCAGATTCTATTGATATGTTCTGCCCAGACTTTGTTAAAAGTGAAAAAAAATTAATTTGAGGTTATAAACGAGTTGAATATTATAAGCAAATATGATTCCTGATTAAACATTATTGTAAAATTTTCAGCTAAATGATTACAATTGAATTTTAACATATAATAAGTATAAAAAAATAAGAAAAAATTTTTTATATAAAATATGAATTTTGCAAATTAAAGTGAATTGAATGATTTTGTAAGATTACAAACATTTATTATTTTTATAAGATTATATTAGATTGATGCATAAATAATAATTAGCTAAAATTGGTATATGAAGAATATTCAGCTAATAAATTTTATGAAAATCTCATACATTTTTTGTGATAAATTTTTATTAAATAAATAAACTAAGCCAAATACTTAAACTTTTTAATAAAGAAAAATAGAACAAATATTTATTGAATAATTTAAATAAAAACTTTGTTTTAGTTGAACATACTCTGAAATGACCAAGGTAGTTTACTCTGGTCTTGCTACGTAGGACAAAAAGAAAGACTATGATAAAACTAAATTTAAGCCTGAAAAAAATCAAATTTAAATGTAATGATAAATTTTTTTCTTATAATCTCAAGTAATGAAACTTTTTTTTACCTTAAGGGGTGTCCTCATACCGGCAGAGAGATCTACATTTGAATCTATATTTGAATTATGCATTTTAATAAAAATTTAACTATTTTTGGCTAAAATTCATGGAAGAGGCACATTCTTAACATGCCAAAGAATTTATTGCAACGTTAAAAGACAATATTAGGGTAAAAATAAAGGCGAAAACTGCTTAATACGATTAACTTTTAAATGTAGTTATGAATAATCGTATTATGCAGTTTTTATCTTAATTTTTACTTTTATTCTGTCTTTTAACGTTGCAATAAATTCTTTAGAATGTCAAGAATGTGCCTCTTCTACGAATTTCAGTCACGAATAGTTAAATTTTTATTAAAATTCATAATTTTAATGTAGATAAGGTAGAACTCTATGTCGGTATGAGGATTCCCCTTAATATATATTAAATATAAGACTTTGATCCATAAATGATTTTAAAAAATCTTATCTGGTGCTTAAAATCCTTTTGATTAATCGAAAACTTAATTTTTTCTATTTTGATGGTTGTCGTAAGCTTTCACAACCAATTTTCAACAAATTGACCTCGAATTTTCCAGAAACCTTAAATTTATATATGTTTACTAAATAACAATGCTGGAATTTTGATAAGGTAAATTCAAGTGAATGTTGAACTGAATTATATAAATAAAATTCACAAAAATTTCTATTTTTTCCAATATTTTCAACTTTTTCAGAACCAAACTTTTAAATTATTTTTTTTAAAAAGAACTAAAACTTTTATTTTGTGAAGATATATAAATTGAAGATCTCTATAAATTTTGAAGTCAATCTTTTGAAAATTGGCAGAAAAAGCTTGTAATAATCATTAAAATAGAAAAAATCACTTCTTCGATTCCAAAATCAAGTGTTTGGATAAAGGAAGATTTGAATCATCAGATGAGATTTTTTAAAATTATTCATTGACTGAAGTCTTGTATTTAATATATATTTAAGATAAAAAAATTTGATCAATTAACATTATAATAAAAAAAATTATCATGGCATTGAAATTTTTTATTTTTTATTTTTTTCAGGCTTTATCTTAGTCCTGATACTTTAATATATCATGGTATACATTTTAAAAGACGTTCTTAGTTATATAATTAATTTAATAGGATTATTAAAACAATTTTTAAGCAAATATTCATTTCTAAATTCACTGAGTCTAAATAATTTTCAAATTTGTAAATTTGAGGTTATGAATCTATTTACTATCATTCAACAGATTCTGGGCATGAACCAGTGAACTCTGACATATTATGGTGAAATATCTGCACAAATTATGTTAAAATATCTGGACACTGGTTAGTGAAGAGAGCAGAAAGTATGGTTAATTTTCTACCAAGGAACATATTTAGAAATAAATAAAGCAAAGCGAAGAACTTGTTTTACTTGAAATTTATTTTAAAAGTATTTTTTTCTATGCAATGCTTAGAATTTATTCAAACATCATTGACCATTTAAGAAAATCATTAAAATATTGACAAGAAAACAAAGAATGATTATATTAACTGGTATAAAAACATTTATTGAAATATCAAATAATTTTATCAATAATTGGATAGTTGACGTTGAGGTAAGTTCATTATTTTATTTAATTTTTTTTACAAATGTGCTTGAAAGAATTTGATTATTATATTTTATTACTATAAGGTACTATTTTTAACTAATTAAATTAAAATCAAGTGATGATATTTATTTATACAAAAGTATTCGTCAAGTTTCAGATTAATTTTATTATTGATTGGGCTATCGACTAAAAGGTAAAATAATAATTCCCATATGGAAAAAATTTTTGGATATAATTGTAAATAACTGTTGTAACGAGGATAGCAAATTATACATATACTGTATGTCAGTATACTTCTGTCTCTCTCCTCGTTGTTAGTCGCACAGTACGACGTATGTTTCGATGCTTCATGTGCGAGTATAAGAGTGAAACAGAGAGAGTCTGCGTCAGCGGCTTGGATGGATGACTGTAGAAGGGAGCGCGCGCAATGCATGACGGGTAGACTTAGGCAAGAGAAGGAAACGAACGGGTCGGTTAGAAAGGATTTAGCAGCCATATTGTGCGTTGTGCGAGCTTGTGCTTTGGATAGTTTTCCGTTCTTTAGATAGAAGCATTTTCGCTGAGGTAATTAATTCGTGTGACTCTGCTTCGAATATTGGCTTGTTGAGAGACATTGAAAAGCAGATCTTCTTGCTAATATAATCGTCGTGTCGTGTACAAGAACCAAGTGGGTTTGCCGTAATTCTGCAGAGAGATCGGAGCGTCCTTGTAACGAGAGCTACGATAGCCTTGAGCTGCACCGCATATCTTCGGTGCCGCTTTTGTTGAATCATCGATTCGTCTGTGTTAGAGAGGATCGTTGGAAAATCTTCGTGTTCAACGACCGATAGAAAAATGTAAGTCTGCAGACTACCGTATTGCGTTTTATTATTGAATACGTGTATGCGATATATGTAAAAATATCGAGACCGTCGTGTGCGCCGCGTCATATAGAATAGGGTAGCTTAAATAAACTTTTGTTTCTTTTCGTGAGATTTACTAAATTTTGTATCTAATAACTATCATTATAAACTTATTTTGGTGTACTGAATTTGTTTGTCATTTTGAATAAATTAAAGTAAAATTGAAGTTATTTTGAATTGTTACATAATATTATTTCTCACTGATTAAAATCGTGTTTTGTCTTTATATGTTAAACTTAATACACTTGCTTTGTTTTGATCTACGATATTTAACAGAGTCTTAAGGTACACGCCGTGGGTTTCGTCGTACCAGACGTTCGGGAGGCAGAACTTCTAAGCGAAGTTCTGCAATAGTATTAAATATTGCTTAACCGATTTCTATTGTATGAAAAAGACAGTCATAGTTGATCAGTGACGATGTACGAGGCTGATCGTCTCTAAATCAAAAATCGGTTATTTAACGGTGAGTGCGTATGTACTTGAAGTAAGTACATATGAAACCCACAAATATATTTGATTTGTTTAGTTAAATATATTCCCCGTTACACTGTTAATAACTGTAAATAAATGTAAATAACTGTAAAAAAGTGTTAAAAAATGTGGGAATTGAGACATAAATAACAGTTATTTACAATTATTTACAATTATTTACTGTTATTTACACTTATTTACAGTTATTAACTGTTATTTACACTTATTAACTGTTATTTACACTTATTTACAGTTATTTATATTTATTTACAGTTATTTACATTTATTCACTTTTTTCACAATTATTTACAGTTATTTACGATTATTTATAGTTTTTTACAATTATTTACAGTTATTTACATTTTCGAAAATATTCACGAATTTATTCAATAATTTTATATATAGGCGAAAATTTTTAAAAATGTGAATAACTGTAAATAATTGTAAAAAACTATGGAAAATTGTAAATAATTGTAAATAATTATAAATAACTGTAAATAACTGTAAAAAACTGTGAATAACTGTAAATAACTATAAATAATTGTAAATAATTATTAGTAACATTAAATTATTCACTAATTCAAAAATTTTTGAAAATGTAAATAACTGTAAATAATTATGAATAATTGTAAATAATTATAAAAAACTGTATATAATTATAAATAATTGTAAATAATTGTAAATAATTGTAAATAACTGTAAATAACAGTTAATAACTGTAAATAACTGTAAATAATAGTAATTATTAGTAAATAATAGTAAATAACTGTAAATAACTATTATTTATGTCTCAATCCTGACATTTTTAACAGTTATTTACAATTATTTACTATTATTTACAGTTTTTCACATAAATTATTTCCATATGGGTTTAATCAAATTTTTTTCTTTAATAGTATTATACAAGATTAAATATTGTATTTTATAATTACAATTTAACAATTTTAACATAAAATTAAATTAATTTTGTTTTTATTATAAAAAAATTTTACCTTGACTTTTTTTCAATTTGCAAGCTTCATTGTACATATACCAATAGGACAATCAAAATATCGGGCAGTCTTTTTAAACGTCCAATCGTTTGGTATTAACGTTAGCAAACTAATTTTTTCAGAGTATTTTTTTCTTGTTTATATTTTGATTGAAGATATTCAATGAAACAATTGAATGATTTGGCATCAGCTTCAATTTCAGCTAAATTATAATAATTTGGCATTTGAACTCCGTGACATTTTGAGATTTGACAAGTTATTTTATTAACAATCATTTATATGGAAGAAGTTGCCTCTTTTATGAATTTCTCATCATTAAATTTACGTCTTTTTAACGGTGGTACACCTATGTTTTCAAATATTTTTTCCAATTTTCCAATTTCTTGACTATTAGTTGTAAACCCATGACTGGACTGTGAGCTAGTTGATTGTTCCGGTGTATTTGAAAATAAAGATAAACATTCATCTGGTGTGTCACTGCATTGTGATTCTACTTGCACATCAACATTCATTACTTTATCACTAGCTACATTTTCTGAATTTAATCTATCTTGAATTTTGTTAAAACAAGATTGACATACTTTTTTGTTTTCATAAATTTCAAAATTTTTAAGAGGTATTTTGTCTATAACAAATAAATTACTTTTTACAGGATCTCGATGTTTTTTAAATGGATTACAACAACTATCATTTAAGTTTTCATATTCTTTAATATTAGTGACAATTTTACCTAAACAATTCTCACAAATTTTTTTCCCAGGTATCAATTTAACAATGTTTAAACTATCAAACTTTTTACACAATTCTAACTTTAAAATGGAAATTGAAAATTACTATTTTTTTTATGAAGTTCGAAAGGATTACAGCAATATTTGTAGCGGCTCGAATAGTAAATCCCATACTTATGACTATGATGACTGCACGTATATTCATTTGTTTTTTTGTCAAAATTAGGAATTCTTTTTGCAAAAAGATTCAATTCGTTAACACTGAAATCACTTATTTTAAGTATTAAATTATTTTTTGTGTAACTTTTTAAATGACAGTCTTCATTTAAAATTTTGCCAACATAACATGGTGAATCCATCGTGAATTGTAACAGTCTTTTATTTGCAATATCAAAACTTATTCCAACATAACCGTATATGATAATTGACGTCCATCTATTTTTCTACAAGACTTAATCTATTTAAATAGGTATTATGAATTTATTTCACAATTTTTATAAAAAATTTGAATGATAAGATTATTGTATAAAAACTAATTAGTAAAAATAATAAAACTTTATTTATTACACGTATTCATTACAATAATAATAATTTAATAATATATTATTTATAAATAATTGTAAATGAAATATATGAATTTATGAATAAAAATTAAATTCAGAAGATAGACGTACTGAAAACAAATTCGAAAGCTTAGGCCACGAATATGGACAGAACACTTTGAATCGGCTCATGGGTAACCAGAACTTAAGTTTATCACATCCCTGTGAACTGGGCACCTCGTTAATAAATACTCTAATCACCATTAGATAGAAGTAATTGTACTTTACTTACGCGTTCAATTCCTGCAAAAATCATAATGGTGCATCTTTTCTCTTTTTTTGTATATGAAAAATGAATTTCAGATGCTGGAATTATTTTTAAATCAATTTATTCAATAATCATTAAGGTTGGAATTCATAGACCCAACTCAAGTAACGGTGTTACTTGCGTATCAATGTTACTCAAGTAATATTGATACTTATAACTAAGTTACAATTTATAAATATTACTTGAGTAACATTTATAAATTTTAGCTTAGCTACAGGTGTCAACATTACTTGAGTAACATTGATACTCAAGCAACGCTGTTACTTCAGTATGAATGTACTTGAGTAATATTTATAAATTGTAGCTCAGCTACTAGTATCAATATTATTTAAGTAACATTAATACTCAAGTAACACCGTCGCTTGAGTTGGGTCTATAAATTCCAATGTTTTATGAGTGTTTGATTACACAAATGGATTGCGCGTCAATCATGCTTTAAAATTTATATTATTAGTAACTCGATCATTGTACTAATAATTATTTTATTGAATTAATAAGAAAATGTGTGATGCATTTTCACCCTATAAAGGGGGATTATTTTTTTAGTTAAATTTTGGAACTCTGTGGACACGTTCTATGAAGGATGCACACAACTCCCACTACTAAAAAACCACTAAGCTTTTTAAAGACGTTTTTTATTTAACGAAAAGGATTTAATCTCAACTTTTACTAGAATTTTGCAGAATGGACTTAGAAGCTCGCATTGTGGAGTAATATTCAATATTATAAACAATGATTTTTTAAAGAAATTGAACAAAATAGCTCATAATCTTGGAATGATCGAGGGTTAGACTGAATGCTCGCGGCTTTTTTCATGATTTTATGCATAAAAACATACCCGCAAGTTACAGCAAGATCCGTGACCCAAACAATGGGTTTTCTCGTAGTTAGTAACTGTCTTTTATAATAATGAATTCTGATAACTTCCCAGAAAAATATTCTTTAAAGATAATTAATGGTTCAAATATAAAATTTGAAAACATTTTGAAGAAACTTATTAGAATTACACTTTCATATACTGCATTATTAGGTAGAAACTTACAATGATTCGGTTGCAAAATAAATTAAAAAAATCAAAAATTGAAATTTTCAATAGATTATAATTCTTTTGGAACCCTAAAAAGGTATCTCAAAAGTATTTGGATTTTATTCTACCACTTTCAAAGAAGATTTCTGGAAAATTTCAGCCTCCTATCTGTTGCGAGATTTTGTTGACAGCACTTTGAAAATAACGAAAAACGCGATTTTTGCGAATTTTAGTAACTTCAAATGCTTGTATCTCGGTCAATTTTTAATATTTTTAAGCTACCCAAAAAAAAGTATCTACGTTTAAAGCCCGAAAAATTCTTTTCTTTGTAGAATCTGGAAAAAATCAATATTCGAAACGCTACATCAGTTTAAAAATGAGTAATTTATGAAAAAACTTTTCTTAAGTTTTGAGCTGATAGAGCTGAAACTATGTATTATTCTCTATTGACACCGAAAACCTTACTTAAAACTGACTCAAAAACAAAGAAAATGCGAGTTCAAACGTTAGGATTCGATTAAAATTGAAGATTTTGCAAGCATTTAAATTTGTATGAAAAACAGTCGAAAAAACCTGTTTTTTTGACCTTCAAAACCTCAAATCACTGCGAAAAAATGAGTTTCGGGGCTGAAAATTTGCATGAGTTCCTAATTTTAATAGTACAAAAACATACTCGAATTTGAAAAAAATCAGTGACCCCCCCGCGCCCACTTTTTCAAAAAAGTACTGGAACGCCCCATATATATATATATATATATATATATATATATATATATATACATATATAAAGCGCGTGTTAAAATATAAAAATTAAAATGCTTATAATTTCTTTCTCATACTCTGAAAGTTAACCAAAAATTAGCTGTACTTTATTTGAATTAAAATCTACTTATGTGCCCAGTCTCAGATTTTTAATCACGTCTTTCAATCACGAACCATGAAATAATCGAAAACAGTATTTGATGTTTACTAGCACTAACAACTGCACGGAGAAAGGAAAGTATTGTTAAAATTGGTTCTAAATCAAGTATATCTAATTTATGTACTGACGTACTTAAAAAAAAAGTGGCGATATAATTTCAATTAGTACTATAGCTTGAATTTTAGGGACCAGTGTTGGTACTATTATATAATGAAGTAAGAGCATAAATTTGCGATGCTTAGTGTCTTTTTTTTTTGGTAAAAGACTGATATTTCACCTACTCGATTCAAGGGCAATATTTCACAGAAAATGTAATTATTAATTTCTTTTCGAACGGCTTTTCCTGTTACTAAAATTAAAAATGATTAAATATGGAATTATTTACATAATATATAACACTTCAAAATTACTAACAATTAATATTTTAATTCGTGATATTTAAGGAATAAAACGATACATGTTTATCTTCCATATTCCGTTTTAAAATAGTTACCTTTGAGTTTTAAATTAATTATTAGTAATTTAAAATTGATATATATATTATATGATTTACATTATATTTATCGACTGTTGAAAATTGTTACACAATTAAATGGGTTTTACGTTAACCCTTTGAAGCACACATTTTTCTATTAGGCGTTATTCGCTGAAAATTGGTATACAAGGGTTTTTGGGGTCGCTAATTACGAATCTGATATCAGATTTATTAAATTCTGTATCCAATATGGCGAATTCAAGATGACGGGCAATTATTTTTCTCTGCCATTTTGAATTTTCAAAATCTGACACCGGATTCATATTTAGCGACCCTAAAAACCTTAATGTACGAATTTCCAGAAGCATAAAACCAAAAACGTGGTCAAAAATTAATTTTTCTAAAAAAAACGTTTTTTTTGCATATGATTGTTTATAAACAAAAAATCATTGTTGTCCAAGGTATATGCAATTTTTTTACATATTCCTTAACATCTTAGAGGTGAACGAAAAGCAAAAAACCGAAGTTGTAAAGAGAATAAATAATTAAATAGTGAAAGAATTTAGGTGGTAAGTATACTTACTACTATGCTTCGAGGTGTTAATAGGTATTAATTATATTGGAGTTTTTCACTCCTAACGTCGCTCGGTTGAATTTTCTTTTATTATATTATTATGTATAAATGACTAATTTTAAGTAAATGAGACTTAATTAATTTGAGTTAATTTTGAGTACTAAATAAAATTGAAAATAATTTGATGAAACAATATAAAAATATATGTACACATGTGCTTAAAGTAAAAAAGCGTATAATTTATTCCAGCAAGTGACTATTTCTCACTCTACTTCCATAAGAAAAACAAAGATAGTACGATATTTGATATAAATAAACTGAGAACTGGGAACTGAGTAATAACTATAATTTCCAGACCTTAATATATGACCATGAATTTGATTTATGAAATTAATTTTTACATGAAACATGCTTAAAAATAATTTATGTTTATTTTTAATGAAAATATCTTCACAAATATATTTTATATATGAAATACGAAATTTAAATAAAAAAAAACCATAAGATTAAAATACACATTTTTGGTTAATTTTAAATTTGAATATTCCAGAATAATAAAATAACTATTTGCAATTACTTAACAATCCTTTTGACATCTAATATAAAATTTCAATAAGATACAAATATTACAAAGAGTATGTATCACAAGTAAGGTTTGCATATCATAAATATTATAATTTTTAGAGAATTCTTGATATTAATAAATTATTAATTTAAAAAAATTAATATTTTTCCATAGATGACAAGTAACTTTTCAAATATAGTTAAAATAATACTGTAAATGTCAATCAAATAACATTTTCATCAAAATAAATTTCAACGCTATAATTATTAAAATAAACATTCTTATTTAACTACAATCTATTGTAATAATTATTTTTTTAATATATGTGTTGGAAAAATAATAATTTTATTTGATGAACAGTTATATAAATATTATATATTTATAATTGTATAACTAGATTTATTAAATTAAAATTTTATTCAGTTATCATTCAGAGAATAAAGTACTTCAATTAGTTTTCATGAAAATATATTATTTAAAAAGTTACTTGTTAACCATTTATTATTAATAACATACATTTAACCTTAATTACATTTTCATTTGTACACGTGTTAGTATTTAAGGAGTCTCATATGCCAACTATAGTTTGCTATAGTTTGTTGTTCATAAAAATCAAAAGTTTTTAATTCTTCTTTATATTTATCAAAGGTGTTTCTAAGATTAATCAATTATATTTAAAAATGGCATGATTATATGTGGTGCTCATTTATCTGTATTATAGAGCTAACCCATACACGGCTAAGGTCGCCATGCCCAACCGTTACGGGGTCTTACGCTCGTGTTCAAGCTGAAAAACATAAGAAAGGAATAAGGATTTAAGACATATATCTCTATTACCTCTTAGTGCCTGTGCTCGTTATACTTAAGGAGTCTCATGTGCTAGCTATAGTTTGCTATAGTTAGTTGTTCATAAAAATCAAAAGTTTAAAAAATTCTTCAATATTTTGAAAAACATTAATTTATACCTGGAAAAAAATCTCTGCAAATTTTTAGTTAGCTTTATCGATTAATTTTATTATTTATGCTCACTTAAAGTTAATCTTTTTACTACTATGAGATACAAAACACGCGGACTTCGAGTGAGCACATATAAAAAAATTAGTTGATAAGACTACTTGAAAATTTGCAGAAATTTTTTTCTAGGTATAAATTAATTTTTATCAAAATTTTGAAGAGTTCTTTAAACTTTTAATTTTTATGAACAACAAACTATAGCTGACATATGAGACTCCTTAAATGAATTGTCATTTATATAAAAATTGTTAACAATTAAATATATTAAAATTACATTTTAATATATTAAAATTATATTTACCTTAATTACATTTTCATTTGTACACGTGTTTGTATTTAAATGAATTGTCATTTATATAATAGTACATTACGATACACGTGCTCCAAGTGGTCCTTTTTTACACGGCGTGCAGTTAGCGCCCGAGCGCAGCGAGGGTGCTATGCACGTCATGTAAGAGGACCACTTCGAGCACACGTATCGTATATTATTTTATAGCACGTGTGAGATAAATTCGCCACACGTAATTAATACCCCAGAAAATCAATATTATCAAAAACTATACACACCACGAATGATAATTCGTAAATAAAAACGAATTCTATATATCAGCAAAACTATGCACACCACGAATGATAATTCGTAAATAAAAACGAATTCTATATATCAGCAAAACTATGCACACCACGAATGATAATTCGTAAATAAAAACGAATTCTATATATCAGCAAAACTATGCACACCACGAATGATAATTCGTAAATAAAAACGAATTCTATATATCAGCAAAACTATGCACACCACGAATGATAATTCGTAAATAAAAACGAATTCTATATATCAGCAAAACTATGCACACCACGAATGATAAATCGAAAAAAAGTAAAACTATTTATTATCAATGAAACACCCATCGCAAACAAAAAAAATCAAAAACGATATCAAAAATATTCTTAGATTGAGAAATTATATCAAATAAGTATTGATGTCAGTGATATTTTATTAATTAAATACAATATGATAAAAAGAGAACTTGTCGATTATTTAGATTTATGTATACACAGGTCAGACAAAGCAAAGCATCTAGTTTATTGTTCGTACAGCTATCTCTTTCTTTCTCATTCTTAGGCCGTACACACTGTACACGCATGCGCGCCGCTCACAGATGTTTTGTTTCGACAACTCACGGCACAACAGTAATTTATAAACTATAGTTTTGATTTTCTTGATGTTTTCAATTCTTTATTAAAGTATTTATATTTTTTGATTGATTTTCTACGTATTATCATGTGTGAAAAGACATTTCTACGTATTAATATATATACAAAGAGTGATTGTGATGCGTGATTTCGATATTACTTTTTTGAACAGTATAATAAAGTGCAAAATTTCTGACGGTAGTACTTTTTTACACAGTTCAAAAAAGTTGTATTTAGCTCCCGCTAAATGGTGTAGAAAACGCGAATTTAGCTCACGCAGTGCTATAAAAATTGTTAACAATTAAATATATTGAAATTCATTTCATTAAAGCAATAATATTTTTAATAAGAGAAACATATTATTTTTAAAATACATCAAAGTACCTCATTTGAAAAATTATCATTACATGATATAAAAATATATTTTTTTAAATCGTTTGAACATAAATTTTATGAAATACAATTTTAAAAAATTATTTATTTGATATTAAATTTTTTTTAATAGTCAATTATAAAGATAGGAAAATATATGAAATATGAATAAATTTTTCTGATTATATCTATAATTATGAATTTATATTTATGAACTGTCTAGATAGAAGTATAATTTCCCCTAAAAAAGTAAACATTTCGAAAGAAAATTTACTTATTATTTGCGAAGCACTTATTAAAAATGCAGAAAAAAATAATATTCTGTAATATCACTCTAGAATTTGTATTAAATATGATCATTGAAAGCATAATTATTTTATTATGTTGAATTTGTTGTCAAAGTTTGATTGTATTTCACTATAAGAGGATATAAAAATTAACTGTCATATTTCACTGTCTTTCCATTCTATTGCTAAATTTCCATAAAAGGAATGTATTAACTTGTAGTATGTACCATGATGACTATTTAAATTTTAAAATTATTCTAATTATTAGTTTTCAAGATATTTAGATTTCTGATTCTAAATAGAATAATATCAGTAAATAATATTGGAACCCAAACTCCTCAATAACTAATGAATAGATTTATTAAAAAATTCAACTGAATAATCTTCGTGATACATACTATATGTTAATGCATCTCCTTATTCAAAATTTAGAAATACAATGGAAATATAGTCAATATTTATCGGCGCAAGTGTAATGTTCATTTTACATCTCCTTAAATAATTTATACTTATAAAATTTACATAATATTTTATAAAAACTATCAAAATGATAATCATATATCAAGAGGCGCGGTAGCGCCTCAACGGCGAGTTAAGGTACGAATACTAAAACATCGAGGCGCTCCTTTTATACTTTAAAATAGAGTTTTGAAAATTTAAAAATCGAATCCTATAAAAATGCATCGATATATACACATAAATACAATTAATAATATTTGAAGATTTTCATTATCTTTAATTTAAAAAAAATTTAATTATAATCGGTTCACTCAATCACGAGAAAATGCAGTTTGAAATTTCGAAATGTCGTATTCTCGTTATTTTTTTTCTTCTTCATCGTTTTCAGCCAGCATAAACAGCGCAACCGGAAATGAGTAGTATCAACGAATATAGATGCTTCATAATATATTTTAATGTTCATAGTATATGCGCATCGATACATATGTTATGTATATATATATATATATATATATATATATATATATACATGGTCCATTTCATGTCAACTTACACCCGTTGACCCATAAATTTTTTGGTTTATATATATGTATATACATATTTACATACATACATACATGGGACATTTCATGTCAAATAGCACGTACTCATAAGTACAGGTTTTTTATATATGTGGTACAGTTCATGACAACACGCATACACCCACCCGAGTACCCTTAGGTTTATATAGATGGGACATTTTATGTCTATTCGCATGCATGCACACAGACTTTAATAAACATGGGATTTTTCACGTCAATTAAAACGCACGCACATACAGGTTTATATATATGAGACATTTCATGCCGATGCGCACGAACACACACAGGATTATATATATATATATATATATATATATATATATATATATATATATGGGACATTTCATGTCAACTCGTACGTACTCATAATCATGGGCTTTTCTATATATGTGGGACATTTCATGTCGATTCGCATGCATGCACACGCACGTTAATATACATAAGATTGTTCACGTAAATTCAAACGCACACACACAGGTTTATATATACGGGAAATTTCATGTCAATTCGCATGCATGCACACAGACTTTAATAAACATGAGATTTTTCACGTCAATTGAAACGCACGCACATACAGGTTTAAATATATGGGATATTTCATGCCAATGAGCACGCACACACTTATATATATATATATATATATATATATATATATATATATAAATTGTAACGTTTTTCCCTTTCAGGAGGGGGAAATACGTGTTAACTCCTATTGTTAGACGCTTCATTGAGTTACCAGGGTAAGATCGGCAGGAGTTGGAGGGATCGGACGGTGGAAAGTAAAGGAAAGTAACCGAGTTTGACACGTTTGGTTATGCTTGGGAGTACCTTGGCTTTATTGTACTCATAAAACTCATGTACAACGATGATTACAAATATAAGATAATAATAATGTATTAATTAAAACTAAACCTAATATTTTTATATAATGCAAATAAACTAACCTAACCTTAATGAAATATAGTTTAAAAAAGTAATTAGATTTTTATTATCTCGGCCACTTGACGGCTATTTAATAAATGAATCAAATCAATTAATAATCTTTAATGAATCTGAATGATAGTTTATTTTAACTAATAGATTCTATGGCCTGGACGGTCTAAAATATACCAGCGACTTTTACCTGCAACAATGTGCAAAACAAAAAGAGACAAGTGATTAATAGCTAAATAATTATAATATGAATAGGCAACGGCATCTAATAACGCTATACTTAATACTACGGTAATAATGGGTAGCCGGCTCCCTTGATTATCCAAATTTACGAATCTCTAGGGGCATGCGGGGCCCTTAAGTGATGTAAAGATAAAGGGTGGCCGACACCCTCAACTTATTCTATGATCTTAACAACTACGCGGCAGTCGGACGAAGTCCTTTAATTGACGTAATATGTAATGGGTGGACGACACCCTTAAGTTATTCTAAACTCTACTATTTACACGCGGTCGGGCGAAGTCATTTAAACTAACATGAAAATGCAATGGGTGGACGACACCCTTAATGTATTCTATTATTCGCGTAAACGCGGACGCGACAGCTATGGGTGGACAATACCCTTAATTAAGCCAGTGGCGAAATGTGAAATAGAATATAATATTTTGGGTGGACGTCACCCTTAAATTCAGCGGCGCAAGTACGGCATTGTGGCGTCGGCAAAAGGTTGCGAGTGTGCTCTGGGCAGATAGATTTACGCCAGCGTGCTCACTCGACGTATCTCTAACACTGTCAGCCTATGCACTAGAGTGTAGACCAGCGTGCTCACTCGGTCTACCCTCATGTGCAAGAGAGAGAAGCTTGGCCTAAGCTGTGGTGCTCCACAAGCCAAGGCAACCAGCTACTACTTGTCCCACTCTCTCTTAGCCTAGCGTGCTCACTAAGGTAAAGAGAGAGGGGAGACCGTACACCGTCTACACTGCTCTGCTCTGGTTAGCTTCTCGGCCTCTTATATACTCTGGCCTCATTTTTCTCGTTGCGTGCAACGACGTTCGAGGTTGCCACCTAGCGGCTGAGCTCAGAACTACTGTTTTATAGTAGCTTACCGTTAGGCGGGAGATTTGAAATGCGCGGGTATGTATACTCGTCGCACCCCCTTCCTCTTTTCTTCGGAGAGTGAATGTATAGTGAACGGTACATACAAAAAGATAATATTTACTATAAAAAAAAGTCTTTATATTTAGCGCGTAAAGTGAAATGAGTAATTTAGTTATTTAATCATACCTTATCGCTCGCCGGGGCTCTAGTAGCCTTTTCTGGTTTACCTATTGTTGGATCCAGTCATAGACTCCATTTTGTCTTCCTTAATTCATATGGATTACGAGGGAGTAATTCCATTTAGGCAAAACCAAAGCGGGTTATGGTGATTGACCTATAAACTGAATGTTTTCTTGCTGAAATGAGACTAGGTTTTATTGTAGTTCGAATTTAATTAGTTTAATTCGTTTCGGTGATGCTAATGCTTCTTACTCGCGGCAGCGGCCTATGCTTACAATTAAACTAAAACCTAACTAAACTAACCTAATGTATGAGTCTGATGAGCAGTAGCCATCAATTTTTGGAATTATTCTTTAAAAGTTGAATAATACTGTGAATAAATAAATGATTATAAGAAAATATTTAAAACTGTAAATAACAATAAAAAAGCGTTAGGCTGGAGATAAATAATAATTGTTTATTATAATTTATACATTTTTTAAAAGTAGATACTGTAAATATCCGTAAATAACTGTAAATAAATTAAAGAATACAATTATTAGAAATAACTCAAAATAAATTAAAGAATACAATTCTTAGAAATAACTCAAAATAAATTTTCATTTTAGTTCGTTTTACAATAAACTTTTTTCAATGATTAAATATATATATATGTGGGACACTTCACACCAACTGGAAGAGCAGAAAAATAAAAAACTCTGAAACTCTAAGAATATATGCTTTTTGTTACCCAAAATATGTAAAAAATTTTTAAGGATTTAGATTAGAAGAATCAAGAGCTATAGATCCTTGAAATTTGGAAATTTTTCAAAATTTTTGGAAAAGTCCAAACTTAAGAGGAGGTTACGTATCTCTGTCCTTTTCTAATCAAAGAAATGATTTTTTTACAAAAACTAATAACTTCAGCAAAAAATGGAGAGAAAGCCGCATCTTGTATCAAAAAAAGCAATATTTTCTACGATAAGAAAAAATTAATTTTATTGCTTCGTTCTCAAGAAAACCTTGAAAAACCAAATAGTCCACCCTAACCTCTATGATTTAAGTTTTTCAAAGTTTTCTTGAAAACGAAGCAATAAAATTAATTCTTTCTTATCAAAGAAAGTATTGCTTCTTTGATATGAGATGCGACTATCTCTTCATTTTTTGTTAAAGTTAGTAGTTTCTGTAAAAAACTCAATTCTTTGATTAGAAAAGGACAGAGATACGTGACCTTCTCTTAATCATTTTTTTTCTTGAAAATCCTGATGTTTTAGAGAGAAATTCATGAAAATACTTCTTGTTGTAAATGAAGAGCAGAGTTAGCATAATTCTTTACAGACCTGAATTTCGAAGTTTTCTATTGGTTCTTATATGCATTACATGATAATTGAAATTACTGAAATTACTCATTGTTCGCCACTTCATAAATTTCTTTTCGCGGGCTTATTTTTTTCTATTTTACATGAACTTTAAAATGAATTTTTGATTATGTAAGTCAGAGCCATCTATAAGGAGTTATGACGGTTTGAAATATATATTTCCATGTATAATTTATTTTCAATATAAAAATTAATCATACATGAAAATATACATTTATATTCAATATAAAAAATAAATTATACATGAAAAAATATATTTCAAGCTGTCATAACTCCTTATTGGTGGCTCTTTCTTACTCAATCAAAATTTATTTTTGATTGTGAAAAAATAAGCCCTCGAAAAGCAATTTCTAAAGTGGCAAACAATGAGTAATTTCAAGTACCATGTAATACATGTAAGAACCAATAGAAAACTTTAAAATTTAAGTCTGTAAAAAATCATGCTAACTCTCCTTTTCATTTACAACAATAAGTATTCTTATAAATTTTTCTTTAAACCATCAGGATTTTTAGAAAAAAAATCATAAAGTTGATACTTTTCCAAAAATTTTGAAAAATTTCCAAATTTTAAGGATCTATGGCTCTTGATCCTTCCAATCTAAATCCCTGAAAATTTTTTTACACATTTTGGGTGAAAAACAGAATATATTCTGAAAGTTTCAGCGATTTTTATTTTTTTGCTTTTCCAGTTGGTGTTAAATGTCCCATATATATAAATGTATAATTGCTGAATATAACCTTTTTCTACCGTTATATTATTTTTACAAATTTTATTATTATTTATTTATCATATAACAATTCATTCATAGCATTTTTCATGATTTCTTTTATTTTTCAACTTTTAAAATAAAAAGGCAGTAAATTAGTTAATATAAGAGCAATTATTTTCAAAAAAAGTTCATTAAAATTGAATTAAAATTTTTAAAAGAATTTTAATTTACAATAATGGTTTTGACTGACCAGGAGATGTTATGAGCTTCGGGTCACAGATCTTGATAAAACTTTGGGATATGTTTTTAGGTACTAAAATATGAGTAAAGCCAGAGGGGTACGGTCTAACACTTCGAAAAACTGAAATTGTAGACGTTTCTAGTCTTATTTTAAGAAAAATGTAAAAAATAGCTCCTAATTGAAGTGTGAATAATCCAGTCTAGAAAAGTCTTTAATAAATTAACAGGAACTAAAATAAAAGAACAGAAAGCAAGCTTTGATTTGCCGTTTTCAGGATCGAGAAATAATAATTAGAACCAGAGATATTTTTGTTCAATGTTTAGCAGCAAGAAAGTACCAAAAATCACTGTTCTTCAGAATTTCGATGATTTTTCGTACTTTTTTTGCTGCTAAACATTAAAAAACCATATCTCTGGTTCTAATTATTATTTCTTGATCCTGAAAACGGCAAATCAAAGCTTGCTTTCTGTTCTTTTATTTTAGTCCCTGTTAATTTATTAAAGACATTTCTAGACTGAATTATTCACACTGCAATTAGGAGCTATTTTTTAAACATTTTTCTTAAGGGGTGTCCTCATACCGGTACAGAGATCTACCTTATCTACATTAAAATTATGCATTTTAATAAAAATTTAACTATTTTTGACTAACATTCATAGAAGAGGCACATTCTTAACATTCTAAAGAATTTATTGCAACGTCAAAAGACAGAATAAAAGTGAAGATGAAGACAAAAACTGCATAATGCGATTATTCATAACTGCATTGAAAAGTTAATCGTATTAAGCAGTTTTGACCTTATTTTTACCCTTATATTATCTTTTAACGTTGCAATCGATTCTTTGGCATGTTAAGAATGTGCCTCTCCTACGAATTTTAGTCATAAATAGTTAAATTTTTATTAACAATCATAATTTAAAAGTAGATAAGGTAGAACTCTATGTCGGTATGAGGATCCCCCTTAAAATAAGACTAGAAACGTCTACAATTTCAGTTTTTCGAAGCGTTAGACCGTACCCCTCTGGCTTTACTCATATTTTGGTACCTAAAAACATATCCCAAAGTTTCATCAAGATCTGTGACCCAAAGCTCATAGCCTCTCCTGGTGAGAAAAATAAATTAATTGTTAAAGGACAGCGATTGTATAGTGGAATTGCTTTCATGTTAACCATCTGTTAGCCGGAATGACGCCATATGGCGTCAACCCATGATCGGCCCACATATACTATTACTTAAGAAACATTTATATAGAAAATTTCGAGAAAGTTACACTTTTTCAGTAGGAAAAATGCCAGCTGTCAGAAGGTTAACTGATATTCATATATTAGAATTTAATAATATTTCAAACCGGTACACCTCATTCAACATGCAATTAACTTTACTAATTTAAAGACCACAATATGTTAAATCAGTACCGATTGATGGAGAATTTATACAGTTATTATTTTCCGGTAATTTAGAAAAGGGTCACCGGATTTGTGTGTATTATAATAATAAGGTAATTTATATATATGACAGTTTAAATCTTAAATATCTACAAAATGAGCATAAGATTTATATAGACAGATTATTTCCAAACAAATCAAAATTGAGCATAGTATTCGAAACGGTACAATCACAAACAAAAAATTATAATATTGGCGTTTTTGCAATTGTTTTTGCTATTGCAATACTTTATAATTTGGGTCCATGTTGTTTAGGATATGATGTTTCACAAATGCGATTACGTTAATCAAGAATTATTAAAACGCAACAAATAAGAATGTTTCCAGTTTTACAAAATTATAATACTGCAAATATTAATTACGATAATCCACCGGACATGATAAGAAGGAGTTTTTGTCATGAGCAACGTCTAAATCAAATACCATTAAATTTAAATTTCGCCGAGCTTGAACTATTAGAAAAAACTCACAAATGCATTTATTGGCAGAACAAAAAAAGATCATGGAAATGTATTGTAAACAAAAGAATTCGAATCATGAAACAATTTTGATGGAAATTGACAATGACATTTCAGAAACAAATTTTTCAAAACCAGATAATGATATAATGGGAATTGATGATATCCACTTAAATTATATCGATGATAAAATAAGGACAGTTGAGATTGAATTAAATGAAGAAAAAAAAGAACCAAAAGAAATAGATGAAAAAGAAGCTTTATTTGTAACAGGACTTAAGAGCATGACGAAGCTGCCCACCTTCTAATAATATTTCCTATCATAGCTTATGAATAAACGATGCGTTTAATCGATTTTTTTGCTACAAAGTAAAAATTTGTAAGATTAAACTCTAGTGCGGACAACTCAAGAAATCCACCAAAATATTATACATATAAAGTTATAATAAAAACTTTTAATGTATCGTATAATAAGTCCAAATAATTTTTTATTCTAACAAAAATTATTGTATAAATATAGTTTTAGTATGGACAAGTCATTATATTTGTTTAATTTATGAATTTAAAAAGATATTGATAAAAATAAATAAAATAAAAAAAGCAAAACTCAATTGCTGCAGCTCCGACATCCCGTTAATAGGAAAATGGTGACAGAAGAATCACATAAATATAAAAAAATTTCAGAAAGAGACATTATTATGAAAATGCAAGAAACAAAGTAATGATAAATTAGAACTAAGACGTGAGAGCCGCGGTGGCTCAGGGGCTAGAGCATCCGACTCTCACGCAGAGGGCCGGGGTTCCAATCCCGGTGAGGTCGGGATTTTTTCTCCATTTTTCAATTTAAATATTGAAAGTCGAGGATGTCCCGAGCTCACTGACACCGCAGTGGACCACCCCCGAGAGACATCTTTCGGTTTCAATAAAAACCAACGAAAGTCACTCGAGGGCCGGTAAGGCAGAACGTGACTGTTCCACTATTATAGTTGAGCCAGACCGTTCTGCCGGGTAGATGTTGAGCTCCCGATGCGCTAAAAAGGATGGGTTGAGCGATGCTCCCCGCCTAAATAGGCCTGCACGATCGAGCACCACCTACCGAAGTTAGGGAAAATTGAGGCATGGTTTTAAACGCGATAACACAGGAACACAAAGGTGGTTGAGGTATCACTTACTAGGCCAAATAGCCTGTAAGTGGTTAAACCCCAAAGATAGATAGATACAACTAAGACGTGTTTAAGAAACTTTACGTAAGAAAAAAGCTTATATAAAAATAAAAAAAAGACAAGCAAATAAATATAAACAGAAATTAGAAAATACTAAGATAACAAAATGGCAATTCAAGGAGACAATGAGTACTGATAAATTGGAACAAATACGTGCGAATGAGGCTTGACGCAAGTAAGAAGCTTATATAAAAATTAAAGAACAACCAAAAAAATATAAAGAAAAATAAGAAAATACTAAGATAACAAAATTGAAATTTAAGGAAAAAATGAGTACTGATAAATTGGAAAAAATACGTGCGAATGAGGCTTCACGTAAGGAAGAAGCTTATATAAAAATTAAAGAAAAAAACCAAAATAATATGAAGAAAAATTAAAAAATACTAAAATAACGAAATTTAAATTCAAGGAAAAAATGAGTATTGATTAATTGGTACAAATACGTGCGAATGAAGCTTTACGTAAAAAAGAAAATTATATAAAAATTAAAAAAAAACAATCCAATAAATATAGAGAAAAATAAATAAATACTAAAATAACAAAAATGAAATCAAAGATAAAAAAGGGTACTGATAAATTGGAACAAATACGGGCGAATGAGGCTTTACGTAAGGAAGAAACTTATATAAAAATTAAAGAATAAAAACCAAAATAATATGAAGAAAAATTAGAAAATACTAAGATAACAAAATTGAAATTCAAGGAAAAAATGAGTATTGATTAATTGGTACAAATACGTGCGAATGAAGCTTTACGTGAAAAAGAAGACTATATAAAAATTAAAGAAAAACAACCCAATGAAATATAAAGAAAAATTAAAAAATACTAAAATAACAAAAATGAAATCAAAGATAAAAAAGAGTACTGATAAAATGGGACAAATACGTACAAATGAAGCTACACGTAAGAAAAAGCTTACATAAAAATGAAAGAAGAACAATCAAATAAATATAAAAAAATTGAAAATATTATGATATAGAAAATAAAATCAATTGAAAATAGAGATACTAATAAATTGAAAAAATTACATGAAAAAAAAAACAGCGCAAAAAAGAGACTTAAAGAAAAGTTATTAGTGAACAATACAATAAATATGAGAGAATGGTACAAATTAAAAATCAAAAATTGGAAAATGCCGATATTATTAAGTAAACACAAGTAAAAAATGATCGTTACCAACAAAAAGAATCACGCACAAGGTGTAAACAAATAGAAATTGATGGCAATAAACATGTTAATAATAATACTACAATAAATAAACCAATAGATGAAAAAAACCGAAAACATAAATATGATTCTTATCAATTAAACACATTATTTATTAAGTGTAAACGATTGAAAATTGAAGACAATAATTATAATGCGAATCACAATGATAATAATTATAATAACAATCATAATATTGTATTGAACAAAGTTATTGATAAACAATAAAGGGCAAAGTAGTAAAAAAATTAAAGAAATTAAATGAAAAAATATAAAAATTCATTCGAAACTGATTGGTTGTATAGCAAATATATATTTCGATGAAAATCTCATATCTGAAAATAACATTGGTTCCATGACAAATACATGTGTTTATTGTAATGCGAAACATTTTGCTTTCGAATATACTAAAAGTAACGATTTCTCCAATTGTTGTCATAAAGGTGAAGTAGAATTGTTAGAAAATCCTCCTTACCCAGAACTATTAAAGTTTTTAGCAACTGAATTAACGGAAGAAATAATTGATTTTCGACGAAACGTTAGGTTGTACAATGATGCTTCAGCATTCGCAAATTTTGATGCCAATTTTGATACATTGCCGGCTAAAGGATCACAAGTTATTTGAATGTGTGGACAAATTTACCATAATGTATATGCGTTACATCCTAACAAAGATGAAGCACGTAAATATGAACAATTATATATTTTAGATAATGAAATAGCAACTATTGAACGGAATAAGTTTAATATAAATTTAATTCTATTAAAACATTTAGATATCTTGATAAGAGACATTAACCTTTATGCTAAAGCCTATAAAATAATGCATAAAGTAGAAGAAGAAGAACTACAGTGATGTGCTAAAATCTATAGTTCTCCAACTGTTACTATGTCTATTGTCCGCAATAGCGATTTGGATAAAAATAGATATAATTTACCTACCTGTAATGAAGTTGCAATAGTATATGTTGGAGAAGACGATCTTCCTCCTATTGAACGTGATATTGCCATTTACTCTAACCAGGAGAGGCTATGAGCTTCGGGTCACAGATCTTGACGAGACTTTGGGATATATTTTTAGATACCAAAATATGAGTAAAGCCAGAGCGGTACGGTCTAACGCTTCGAAAAACTGAAATTATAGACGTTTCCAGTCTTATTTTAAGAAAAATGTAAAAAATAGCTTCTAATTGAAGTGTGAATAATCCAGTCTAGAAATGTCTTTAATAAATAAATAGGGACTAAAATAAAAGTACAGAAAGCAAGCTTCAATTTGCCGTTTTCAGAATTGGAAAATAATAATTAGAACCAGAGATATGTTATTTTAAAGTTAACAAGCAAGAAAGTACCAAAAATCATCTAAATTTTAAAGGACAGTTATTTTGTGATTTTTGGTACTTTCTTGCTTCTTAACTTTGAACAAACATATCTCTGGTTCTAATTATTATTTTTTAATCCTGAAAACATACAGATCCTATGACATATCCGCTTATTCATCCTAATAGTGATTTTAGATGGATGCCAAATATGAAAAGTAAATTTGGAAAATCTAATATTTTAAATTTGAAATTTCATAATAATAGATCTAGTGTTAAAAATGAATTTAATCCATTCCTTAATTTGGGAAAATTATCTCAACAATTGATTGTTAATGCGTTTAAAAAAGTTAAAACCTCAAAAATGTAGGGCCTGAAAATATGAGGCCCAGAAAAATAGAGCTAGATAAAATATAGTACCTAAAAAAATTATAAAACCCAAGAAAATATTAATTTCGAAATAAATATTGGGCCCAAAAAAATATTATTTCAAAAAAATATAGAGCCCAATAATATATAAGAATTAAAAAAATATTGGGCCCAAAAAATATAGAACTTAAGTAAATATAAAGTCCAAAAAAATATAGGCCCAAAAAAAATAGGGCGCACGAAAATATAAGGCCCAAAAAAAAGCCCAAAAAAATATTAAGCCCAAGAAAATGTAAGTCCCAAAAAAAATATGAAGCCCAAAGAAAATAGGGCTCAGAAAAATGTAGGGCCTGAAAATATAGGGCCCAGAAAAATTGAGCTTAATAAAATATAGTACCCAAAAAATTTATGAAACCCAAGAAAATATAAAATTCGAAAAAATATTGGGCCCAAAAAAATATTGGTCCTGAAAAAATATAGAGCCCAATAATATATAATAATTAAAAAAATATTGGGCCCAATAAATAGAGCCCAAGAAAATATAGGGCCCAAAAAAATATAAGGCCTAAAAAATACAAAGCTCAAAATATATAGAGACCAAAAAAATATTGCGCCTAAAAAAAAAGCCCAAGAAAATGTAAGGCTCCAAAAAATATGAGACCCAAAGAATATGGGACTCGGAAAAATGTAGGGCCTGGAAATATAAGGCCCAGAAGAATAGAGCTAAATAAAATATAGTACCCAAATAAATTATGAAACCCAAGAATATATTAATTCCAAAAAAATATTGGGCCCAAAAAAATATTAGTCCTAAAAAAATATAGAGCCCAATAATATATAAGAATTGGAAAAATATTGGGTCCATAAAATATAGAACCCAAGAAAATATAAGAAAAAAAAATATGGGCCCAATAAAATAGGGCGCAAGAAAATATAAGGCTCAAAAAAAAATTAAGCTCAAAAAAATATAAGGCCTAAAAAAACAAAACCCCAAATATATAGAGACCAAAAAAATATTGGGCCCAAAAAATAGAGCCCAAGAAAATATAAGGCCCCAAAAAAATATGTGGCCCAAAGAAAATATGACTCAGAAAAATGTAGGGCCTAAAAATATAAGGCCCAGAAAAATATAGTCCAGCTAAATAAAATATAGTACTCAAAAAATTTATGAAACCCAAGAAAATATAAATTCCGAGAAAATATTAGGCCCAAAAAAATATAGAACCCAAAAAAATATAAAGTAAAAAAAAATATGGGCCCGAAAATTATGAGGCCCAAAAAAATATGAAGCCCAAAAAAATAAAGAGACCAAAAAAATATTGGGCCCAAAAAAATAGGGCACAAGAAAATATAAGGCCCAAAAAAATATAGAGCCCAAGAAAATGTAAGGCCCAATAGAAATATGATGCCCAAAGAAAATAGGACTCAGAAAAATGTAGCGCCTGAAAATATAAGGCTCAGAAAAATAAAGCTAGATAAAATATAATACCCAAAAAAATTATAAAACCCAGGAAAATATTAATTTCAAAAAAATATTGGGCCCAAAAAAATAGGGTGCAAGAAAATATAAGGCCCAAAAAAATATAGAGCCCAAGAAAATGTAAGGCCCAAAAAAAATATGTGGCCCAAAGAAAATGGGACTCAGAAAAATGTAGGGCCTGAAAATATAAGGCCCAGAAAAATAGAGCTAAATAAAATATAGTACCCAAAAAATTTATGAAACCCAAGAAGATATAAATTCCGAGAAAATATTAGGCCCAAAAAAATATTGGTCCTAAAAAAATAGAGCCCAATAATATATAGAAATTGAAAAAATATTGGGCCCAAAAAATAGAGAACCCAAGAAAATATAAAGTAAAAAAAAATATTGGCCCGAAAATTGAGGCCCAAAAAAATATAAAGCCCAAAAAAATATAGAGACCAAAAAAATATTGGGCCCAAAAAAAATAGGGCGCAAGAAAATATAAGGCCTAAAAAAATATAGAGCCCAAGAAAATGTAAGGCCCAAAAAAAATATGATGCCCAAGGAAAATAGGACTCAGAAAAATGTAGCGCCTGAAAATATAAGGCCCAGAAAAATAAAGCTAGATAAAATATAATACCCCAAAAAATTATAAAACTCAAGAAAATATTAATTTGGAAAAAATATTGGGCCCAAAAAAATATTGGTCCTAAAAAAATATAGAGCGCAATAATATATAAAAATCGAAAAAATATTGGGCCCAATAAATATAGAGCCCAAGAAAATATAGGGCCCAAAAAAATATAAGGCCTAAAAAATACAAAGCCCAAAATATATAGAGACCAAAAAAATATTGCGCCTAAAAAAAAAAGCCCAAGAAAATGTAAGGCCCAAAAAAAATATAAAGCCCAAAAAAATATAGAGACAAAAAAAATATTGGGCCCTAAAAAAAAAGGGCGCAAGAAAATATATGGCCCAAAAAAATATAAGACCTAAAAAAATATAAGACCCAAAAAAATATGTCCCAAAAAGATGCTTATGACTAATGAGGAATTATTATATAGGGCTCAATAATAAATTGCTACTTTTATTACCAAAAAATTAGACACATTCAACAAATGCGGAGGACCGGAGAACTGGAGAACTGGAGAACCGGAGAAACGGAAAAAAAAGCGGTTTCGCTTTTTTGAAGCAATTTTTTTAGGCTGGCATTCAATATTTGATTGATAGGTCTACCCATATTTGTTCTTTTTAGATAGATAGATATGTTTTTATTTTGTAATAGTTTACAAAAAGTATGTAACAAAAAATATAATATATAAGACATAATAAAATACAGTAATGAGATAATACTGTAACGTTACATGTAATTATTGCACTCATGATATCACAGTCGATTTCCTAAAACTAATAATACTAAATAAGTAAGTCACTTTTCAGAGTGATATCACAGATCATTACAATAATAAAATACACACAATCATCAATAAAATAACAATAAACAAATCTGTCGAATTAATATCTATCATTCAAACTAGTAAAAACAATCTAAAAATAAAATATAATAAAATCAAACGAGTCAAAAAGTCAAAAAATAAAAAGTAATACATTCACTCTCAACCATGCGCTCATCATCCATACTATAAATACAAGCGCACCTTAAATCTATATATGGGACTACACATGGTAATAAATTAACATAAGGGGACTATAAATATAACATAAAGAGAGTATCCGTTATTCAAGGTCAAGCAAGTACCCCCTCACTGCCGTCTTAAACCTGCTTATAGATGGAAGATACTTAATTTCAGCAGGTAGGGAATTCCAAAGATGCACACCTTGAACTTGGAAGGAATTCCTTCCAGTCTCAGTGCGCATAAAGGGCACCGCAAGATCCCTAGCCTCTCCCCTAGTAGCCGCCCTAGATACACATCTAGCGAAGAGACTTACTAGATGCTCTGGAGTATTCATGAGCACTATTTTGTACATAAGAGACTTTCCACACTAAGGTGATGTGACTGTGATGTGACTGCAACTGTGATTTGGATCGTGACCAAATCGTACGTACTATTCGCCATCTATTCGTGCATCATTGTTTATGCTTGAAATGAAGCAGATGATAAAAATTAAAAGTTGAGAGTATAGCAACCGCCATAGTTTGTTGTCATTTCTGTTTTAAATGCTCCAAAATAGTCCACATAGAAAATCTAGAAAATGTCAATCTTAACTAAAAGTTCCGCTTAAGTTTGAATAAAGTAAAAAATATGAGTAGCTATCAACATCAACAAATTATTAGGAAAACGTGTTTCAATGCATTAAATCTATTTTTACTTGTTAAACTTGTTAAGAAAAGAAAAAAGAGCAGAAGATGGTGGGTAAAACCTCATTTGAAAAATGAAATACGTACTCAGTTTGGAGCATATCATACAATTTTTAAATATTTTAAATTAAATGATCATGGAGAATTTTTTAAATTTATGCACATGAGTACTGAACAATTTTCAAATCTATATGAATTGATGGAGCAAAATATTATAAAACAAACAACAAACTTAAGAAAGCCTCTACATCCGGAGTTGAGATTATGTTTTTTTCTATGGTAAGATAAAAAATGGAATCGATTGTAATATGCACTTATATTATGTATTATTTATTATATGTATTATGTATTTAAAGGTTCATAGCTCATGGCGGTAGCATTAGTCAGGCAGCATCAATGTTCCACATTGGAATCTCCACTGCATACGCATTGGTTAAAGATATAAGTAGAGATATAATAAATGTTTTAAACGCATTGTATGTTCAAAGGCCAACCATAGAGAAATGGATTCAGATATCGAATTCATATCAACAACTGTGGGATTTTCCTAATTGTATAGGAGCCTTGGATGGTAAACATATTGAAATAGAACAGCCTCCATTAGCTGGTAGTTTCTTCTGGTCATACAAAAAAAAACATAGCTTTGTGCTTATGGCTATTGTTGATGCAAAAAAGAGTTTCATTTGGTACGATGTAGGAGATTTTGGTGAGTAATTTGAATACATAGATGTGACAATTATTTTCTGTAGTACAATGAAATATATTTTGTGATTCAATATAATTGCAGGTTCTCTTAATGATGCCAGTATTTTCTCTGATACTGATTTTGCTCAGAAATTATTGAGCGATGAATTAGATATTCCACCACCAAGATCATTACCAAACACAAACATAAAGATGCCTTTCATGTTTATAGCTGATGAAATTTTCGCATTAAGCAAAAATTTTATGAAGTCTTATAGTAAATCCACACACTTGACAGTAGAGGAAAGGGTATTCAATCACAGATTAAAAAGAGCTAGATTATGTGTAGAATGTTCTTTTGGAATTATATCAAAAAAATTTCAAATTTTGCAACAAAAACTCAAATTTGATTTAACAACAAGTCGTTTTGTAGTAGCTGCAATTATATGTTTGCACAACTTTCTAATAGCAACAAATCCAGAGGACAATGCAGTTGATTTAAATGAAATCCTTGTAGAAAATATTCATAATGAAGAATATCAGGATCTGCAAATGACACCTATCCAACAGAGACAGCTGCTATCTGCTTATTTCTCATCAGATGCAGGTTTGGTTGATTGGCAACATGAATACATTTAAATAAATTGTTTTGCAAATACTCTTTCTCAAGTTGACAATAAATATTTTTCAATTTCATTTTAATTGACTTTTGTAAATTGTTAATATTTTTGTAAATAGTTATAATAAAAAATGTAATTTTTTGTAAAGTAATGTAAAGTTAATTAAAATGTTTGTGAAACATATATCTCTTAATATCAAATTACAAGTAGTTAATTTACTTAATCTTTGAATGAACTTATAATTATGTGAACATCTGTAACAAAATCAATACTTTTTTCAAATGGAATACTTCTTAAAATTTCTCTGATAGATTTCTCATACATATTATCTTGGTTTTCATCCTTTTTTAAGTTTGCTGCATCATCCATATACTGTGTACTTTTGTCAATAATTGCTTCAAGTTTATCTTCTAAATTTGGAGTTTTCAACTTTCTTTGCGCAAAATTATCTAGTTCTGGCACAATACATTTTGGTCTTTTATTAGTTGTCACTGGTGTTGTAATTGTTGACGTTGATACCGCAAATTCACCAGTACTGCTTTTACTATTATTACTTTTTAATGAATTTAATGCTCTCGTGAATGCAGTGCTGTTTGATTTCGCTGATGATGCTTCAATATGATTTTCGTATAAAGATAGTGAATCTTCATCATTATTACTTTTTTGAGTGACAGATTTTTGTGTATTAGTATTTTTTGCTACCAAATATTTTTCAACATCCTTAAAATCCAGATCACTATCATTTGAATCCTCGTAACAATTATCTTTATTATTCGTAGAATGTTTAAATGGTACATTGTTAAAAGTATTAGTGTGTAAGTGTTTGATGTACTTTTTTAAAAATGCCAGTTCGTTAGCTAAGTAAAATTTTTTGTTACTTTTATCAGCTCTTGAATAGCTTTTCCTCAAATTGATCCAACGAGTTTCCAAACCTTGTGCTGAAAATGAAACAAGATGCTATTCAATTTACACTTTAAATATGATAATTGAAATTTTCAGAGAAACTAGTTTTAGAGTAAATACTTACATGTGAATGATGTTTTGTATTTTTCATTTATGATACATGCAAAATTTCTGTAACATTCTTCTTTTAACTCAATCTCTCTGTAATCTGCATCATTGCAATCATACAATAAAGGGCATTCTTTGACCATTGTTATTAAACACTTATTGATTTCTGTTTGTAACTTCTGCATTTCATAAAAATCAATAAACAATCTTGAAAGATGGTATTTACGGCAACGTCTCTTGAACTTGTTTTTCTGTAAAAAGGTTAAATCAATTAAAAACAAAAACAAGTGCACTAACAAACAATTAATCTGGGAGATCTACAAATATCAATAGTCATAATATAAGTAATTGTATAAGTAATATATTTATATCAATATGTCAGAAACAGAAAACGTTGACCACATAAACGAGATAATTATACAAATGGTTCAAGCTGAACCAATGATTTACAACAAAGGTGACACTAATTATTTATCAAATGTTGACAAAAAAGAAAAATTTGAAATCATTTCATCTGCTATTTTTCAATATTATGAGGAAGATTGGTCAGATATAACAAATTGCTATAAACGTGTTGTTATTATAACATTTCTTATAAATGAATTTTTATAAAATGTAGGTAAGAAGGTTGAAGAACAATGGAACAAATTATACACTAAATATAGACGATTACATAAACAAAATAAAATGATTGAACTTTCTGGAAGCGATGCCCAAACTAGTTTAGCCAATACTTGGCCATTTTACAAATCGATGCAATTTCTGAATCCTTACCTTATTCATGAACCGACAATATCATCATCTAAATCTATTCTTGATAAGCATAATGTTGAAAATTGTAGTTGGGAATCCAATCGTTTCAAAAAAAGAAAACGCAGTAATGACAGTAACATTGAAGAAAAGATTTTATCTATTACAGAAAAGTTTATTGACAATAACAATGACTTAAAAGAAGATAATGAAATTATTGAAAAAGAAAAAAGAATTGCAAATTTTATGCCTTTAATTAAGAGATCTTTCGCAAACCTTTCTCATGAAAATAAAGAAAAATGCATATTAGAAATTTTTTGTGCAGCAAAGAATTACAAAAAAAAATAGATTATCAATAGAATATGTGTATTTATTTAAGCCTTTCTTTAATAAAAAAATTTAGAAAATTATAATAGCATGCATTCGTTTAAATAAAAAATTTTTCTTAATTAATTTAAAATATAAATTTTTTTTATTCTTAATAATTATTTGGAAAACATAGCAACATTGCATAAAAACGTTATAGAAAATAATATAGTATACTTTTGTTTTGACAAACAACAAAAGACTGTCAAAAAAAAACAACATTTATAAAAAAAAAACAACAAACGAATATTTGTATAAGTTACACAAAAAATCTTTAACATGGATCTTTTATCTTTTATCAGAAATTCCGATATTTTAATAAAAAATAAGTCTTTAACTGTGCAACAATACATAACTAATTTATTGCAATACTTAGAAACTAACATAAATAGAGAAAATGAAAAAATGTTATTCGCATTAAAATATTTATTTTTAAATGATAATGCAAACTATACAAGCGTTGCATTGGGATTATATTCTTATCCATTTAAGTGTAATGAGGCAGGCTATTTTCTTAGTATTGACAAGGCTTCGATAAATCCTATAGTACCTCTAAAGATAGCTGAAACTGAATATTATGTTAATATATTAAAGAAGAACATCTTACCAATGATAAAAGAAAGATTGGCTTCGATGACATCCAAGTTTCCAATAATTACAATCCACGAAGAGCTTAATTTTCTAACAAATAGTATATACGTGTCAGATTTTTATTTAAAACAGTCAGGAGTTTATCGAATACTATGGCCAAGTTCTATCCATGTCACCAATGATGTACATAAATATCTTCAGAATGAATGGCAGGTGTATGCCAAGATTCATCCACACACTCGTGCACATTTTTATCTATTCTTCAATGAATATGCTATTCAACCATGCCATTCTTTTGGATCTTTAAAAAATATTGTAGATGCTATGGTACATCCACAGGTAAAATTGTTATATTATTCTATATTTGATAATTCAAAAATTATTTATTTGAATAATTGCAGGAATCACATCATAGCAGTGATGAAGATATTGAATTATAAATATCCTTTGCAGTAATGTAATTAATAATGAATTATTTGAATCTTCAATATTTAATTTTTTTATACTGTTTGAAATTCATTAAGTTGGACCCTTTCTTAATTTGATAAAGCTGCAAAAATGCACAAAGAATTGGTTGAAAAAATTTGACTTATATAAAGTTGATGTTATAGCATCTTAACTTCTTTATCTTTTGCATTTGTAATAATGCTCTTGGTTAATAAATAAACATATCCTGAAAATAAAATTTTAATATGAACATTTATTTACTTGTACAATCAATAAACATGTTCTATAAAATCTATACTATAGATGGAATAAATTAAATTAAAAAATATATTAAATAAACTTACGTATATAATCAACAGATATAATACCCCAATCATCATTTAATAATAGATTTGAAATATCTAAACTATCAGGAGATGATTCTTTTTTTATTCCGTGCAATTCATTATTATTAAATAAACTTTAATAATTGTGATAATTTGAAATTCCAATAGCAAGTCCATCAATGTCTCCGATTAAAACAAGATATAAATAATGAGCTATTCTTCGTTAATCCATGGTTGATACATTCTCTAATACACCGCCAAAATGCCTGCAAAAAATGTTTATTAATGCTTATAAATTACCTCTTATAACTTATATATTAAATCTATTTACATTAACCAAAAAAGAACTTCTAATCCCTTAGGTCCTGCAGCTTTAATAACAGCAATATAATCACCAACTATTGTTTCATTATCTATTACTTTATGTACAAGATTGAGACACTGAACTTATATTAAAAGATCACTAGATGAAATCATTTATCTATTGATTAATCCACCTTGCATATACAATTCTAAATTACCTCTGTATACATGAGGTATTTGTATGAAATTCTGGGATAAATATTTTTTAGTACAAAATAAAATAAATCATTTTTAGAACTAAATTTATTGTCATGCACATACGTACTGTATACTAGTCTTTAATAGAAGTTTTGTGTTAGATAAGGTTTGTTAACCTCCATGGATATTTTATAATCTAGACAATAATCATCTAAACGTCCTTTCCAAATACACAGGTGAATTGATATATTATTTAATGTTTGATATTTCAAAAATTATATGAATGATTGCAGGAATCATGATAGTAGCAATAAAAATATTCAATAATGAATATTCTTTTAAAGTAGTGTAATTAACAGTGATTTTTAATAATTTTTAAGATTCATTAACTTAAACCATTATTTTAAACATCTGATATGATGATAAATCAAGTTTGTTTACATTTTCCCCTCTTCATTTCAAGCACGAACAATGATGCATAGATAGATGGCGAATTGTGTACAATTAGGTCGCGTTTCGAAGCACATGAATAATCACAGTCACAGTCACATCACAGTCACATCATCCTAGTGTGGAAAGTCTCTAAGCACAGCCAAAAAATACTGTCTCATCAAATCAGTCTACCCAACGCGGTTCTATAAGGAGAGACATGATCACCCATTCTCAAACCCATTACATATCTCACACATGAATTTTGTAATCTCTGTATTCGTCTTCTCAACTCCTGAGAAGCATCGAGCAGAAATACTGAACAATAGTCAAGATGTGGAAACAGCAGGGCGGTTGCGAGCTGTTTACGCAGAGTCTCCGTGGTGTGCCGACGGAAAAACCGCAGGGCATACAAAACTCTATTAAACTTTTTTGTAATCATATCAATGTGCGGTACCCATGAAAGTTCAGGGTCAAGCACAACACCAAGACTCGTCACGAAGTCAGAGAAAGGTATACTAATGCCTTCCTCAAGATCAATCGTACGTGACCTATCAGCATAAAAAGAATTTACAAAACGACTATTGCCAAAGACGATTACCTTGGTTTTATTAGAATTCAAAGTGAGAGAGACACCAGCAGCCCACTCCGACACCGCTTTGGCCGCCCTCTGTAGAGTGAGAATACCCTCTTCCACATTCTCGCGAGGCACCTGCGTGTAAATTTGCAAATCGTCTGCATAGAGTAAATGCTTGACGCAACCAGAGTCAAGCGCGTCACGTACGTCATTAATGTAAAGACAAAACAACAGAGGCCCCAGTACCGAACCCTGTGGAACTCCTAGGTTGGTTGTCAGCCAACTCGATTCCTCGTTTAAATGCGTGGAGACCATTTATTTCCTTCCTAATATATAGGAGTTAATCCACAAGAGATCAGCCCTGGAAAGCCCCATCGATCTAAGCCTAGTAAGTAACTTGAAGGGAGAGATCGTGTCGAATGCCTTACTAAAGGCAAAAAGTAAAAGTAACGTGACGAGTTTTTTGTCTAGATCCGATCTTATGTCATCAGTTAATTTGAGAATAGCTGTTTGCGTCGAGTTGTGCTTTTTGAAGGCAGCCTGCATTGGATCAAGCATTTTATCAGCAGTAATGTACTCCTGCAATTGGTCATGGGCGATCTTCTCAAGTACCTTTGAACGAAAACATAGAATAGCAATAGACCTGAAGTCTTTAGGCGATTTGGGTGCAGAGCACTTCTTTAATCGCACAATACGTGCCTGTTTCCAAAGGCCAGAGAAAACCCCCCGAGCAAAAGAGGAATTGAACAGAGTCACAAGATGTTCACCAATTAATGGTAATGCTTTAAGTATCACACTTTGCGGAATGCCGTCTTCCCCACGAGCCTGCGATGAGAAGTGAGAAACTGCAAGAATAACATCGTTAATATTAATTGATTTCAAAGCGAAACTATTTTCACTGCATTCAGAAAGAAACTTCTTGCGTTCCTCACCATCATCATGTGGCGAAACCGACACCCGAGAAAAGTGCGCATTAAGCTCATCTGGAGCAAATCCATTCAGATCCCCTTGGGGTCCGGATAAGAGTCCCAGCTCTCTTAACTCTTTCCAGACATTATCACTTGCAAAAGCCTCGAACAGTCTGTTATGATAGTATTCACTTCTTGCACGCTCAATCTGCTCGTCCAACGCCTTACGTGAAATTAAAAATTCTGAAAAATACTTATTGTCGTTTGTCCGTCTGTACCGCCTATATGTGGCATCCCTTCTGCGCTGCCTCTGTGCCAACTCTCCATCCATTTATGGTGGCTTCTTTTTCGTACATTTAAATATTTTCATTGGTGCTAAATTTTCAATAGCAGCAGTAAGATTATCACAAATGCAGTCAAGTGCAGACTCAGGATCCACTATATCAGTTGTCAATTTGGACCAATCATAGCCGGCCAATTTCTCTAATAATAATTTTCCACTAATATTTTTATAATTTCGACACTTAATCGGTTCTTGCACTAAACTGCTAACATTGTAGGCTCTAGAAACTTTAATTAAATTGTGCCGACTATGAAAGTTCGCAGGTACGTTACGTACGTCAAGTATGGTGTCATTGTCATCCACAAAAATCAGGTCTATCCATGTGCAAGACGATGGAGTTATATGCGTGGCACCGTGCTGGACCAACTGAAGCGAAAGCTCAGCGGACAGTTTACTAAGAAATTGCACATCACTGCTTTCTCGCAGGAGATCGGCATTCAAATCTCCCGTTATAATCTTAAATGAAAAATCGGGAGTCAAACTTACTAATGTATCAATTAGATCAGAATCTTTTGTAAAGGAAATGACAGGAGGACGGTAAATGACGGAAACCAACACAGATTCAGAGTTGCCTGCTTCAACAGAAAAAAAAATATATTCAGGCACTTCAGGCTTACCACTAGCAGTTATAGTTGTGGTATTTGAAAAATTAATATCTCACATTTCAAACTATCTTTAACGTAAAGAGCAACCCCTCCGCCATGAAGGTTTCTATCCTGTCTAAAAATTTTATACCCCTTAATCTGAATGACGTCGTCCGAGACAGTCGGACCCAGCCAGGTCGCAGCCACTCCAAACAGATCATAAGAATGGCCGTCACATAGAAGCTCACGCACCTGTCCAATGTGAGCCCTCAAAGAAATCACATTTAAAAAGCCCGCTCGCAGTGCACCCCTTCTCCCTTTTCGACTTACCGAGGAGATCTGGCTTAGCCATCGGGGGGAGAGTTCATTATTATTTAACTTACTTTTAATAACAGGACAATCATCATTGGAAGCTATCTTAACAACATTGTCAGCCTTATTTAAACATCCACTAATCACACAAGATTTGTCAGCAATAAAATTTTTGTTTAAAATAACATTATTTGAATTACTTAAAATTTTATCTATATCATCTTTGGTAGCAAATGTGTATGCTCTCTCCCCTCTTGCCCGTCTTGCCAGAGATCTACCACTTCTATGCCAAATAAATTTAATATCTTTAACCTTAGCATAATTCTTTAGATCTTTGAAATTTTTGTATGTATCTTTTTGAAGGTATTCATTAATAAAAACCTTATAATGGTTTTTTATGGCAGACAAACTGGCAAAACGAGAAAGATAAATGTCTGCTGCTGAGAAACTAGTAATTTTTCTTTTTTCATTTAATATTTTTTGAACCAGACTGGCCTCGGAGAGTTTGACTAGCAGCGAGAGAGGACCCCCGGACCGTCCCTGATCACGCCACTTCTAGATTCAAACGATGTTAAACATACAACCGACAAAATGTGTGACTGCTTTATGTCTGGAAATATGGTACCGAGGACAGCACAAACATAATCCTCCTGTCGAACATTAGTCGCTAAGCAGTCCAGTCCACTGGAGATCACCAATGAGCCACCCTGGATACCACAATTTTGTGTATTTTGATGATTATCCTTTGCCACTTCTGTGTCGATAATTTGTGTGTTGGCGTCTACTGTTTCCTTTGAATTCGTCTCAGTGTGTGAGACATTTTCACGCTCTTTTACACGCTCTTGAACACTGGGATCAGAGACGGTCTGCACCACGCATGCCAACCCCAACCCAAGTTCTGAAAAATTCTTGTCCACTCCATTAAATTCAGCTTGTATAGTAGATTGAAGGCTATTAATTTTAGAATTTAAATTTAAATCAGTCTTATCATAATTCTTAATTAGAGTGGACAATATATTTTTCAAACTACTGACTATCTCCCTTAATTTAATATTTTCATCGAGCAGCTTGCCTGCACTACCTCAAAATTCTTTATTACTTTTTCCTGATTGTTAAGTTTATCTAAGATGTCTCGCAAACCATCATCAATACCCATTATGCTGCTCTCAACACTCCGGATCCGATCGAAAGCGCCTAAGACTGAGTCAAGCTTACGAAACAAATTTCCTTCAATTTCAGACAAAGCCGCCTGAGAAATGGAGATACCAGCATTATTATTCAGTTTTACATTGTTATTTGTTAAATTTATTGATTCATTACTTATAATATTGACAGCGGGGGCAACATGCGCAGCGCCACCTTTACTATGCGCAGGGTGAATTAAATTATTATTATTTAAAACGTTACTTAAGCTAGTCTTCTTATTTTTCGCCGCGCCACTAGCCTTCTGAAGTACCTTGGTTGCTGATTGCCTCTGTGTGACGATAACCGATGGTACTTGCGTGTCAGTTCTCGATGGAGTCGATGTGCTGAGGGGCGACTTCTTCTCTGCCTTACCGACATCGAGTAGTTGGCTATTATTAATGCCAGCATCACGAGCATGTAAACTGGAGGGGGTGCCTCTCCCCTTCTTTGTCTTTACACATTTGTTGCAGGTGCAGTGGTAACCTGTGCCTACTAATTGTATGCGTGTCATACATCTAGCATGACAACGCTGGCGACAAGTTGAGCAATTATACAACCTCTTCGGTCCATATATGTCAGATGACGGCTGCTTACATATGGCACATCGATCCATAATAGCGACCTCTTGCAGCAAAAATTTCATCGCTTGGCGTGTTCTAAAAACCACTAAAATACCGCCTTCCCTCCAAAAACAATCAGTCTTTCACTAACCTCAAAAAAGCCTACTGGTCCAGAAAAACTCACATCAGCAAAGCAAGAACAGCATCACTGCTCACAAACTTGAAACAGACACCGTTTTGCATTAAGGCGCTTGCAAGTACCCTGAAACAAAAACGCCCGAAGGCAGCTTGTGGCAGAAAAAAGTCAAAAAAGTACAGAGCGTCTCAAAGTACGTCTGGCGCTACTTACGTGTTCCAAAAGCCAGTCTTTTAGTAAGAAATTTCATTAAAAATGAGAAAATGAAAAATTTTTATTAAAAAAAACCGATTTTAAATATATTGCACTTAAAAGTAACAAATAATATATTATCCTTAGAAATTATACACATACTACGCATCTAGCACATGTGTAGCGAACATATTATAGACTATGTAATTATTTGCAAGAGCTCACACAAATAATTTTTTTATTAGGCTACTTACAAAGAAATTAGCTAATAAATAAAAAATATCATAAAAAATATTTTTATAAATAATTTTCTTAATATTTTTTTACATTTCATTCGGTATGTATTTATAGCTTCCTTTGCTATCTTTCAAATTTTTTTTAGATTTGAAGCAATTCTTTTAGGCTGACACTGACTCCAAAAATTCTAATATTTTTGTGTACATATATATATATATATATATATATATATATATATATATATATATATTGTCTTATGTATTAGCTAGTTTCTTTGTAAGCAGCTTAATAAAAAAATGATTTGTTTGTGCTCTTGCAAATAATTAGATAGTATGAATTTGTTTTCCCGTATGTATTAAATATAAAATCAACGAGATTTACGAAATTAATAGGATAGAAACCCTCGACTTTGTTTATATATCCCTTGGCAAGCAATAAAAGATTTTGCAAGCTCTCCTTTGTAGTTGTTGTTTGTCTTACTTTGCTTCTCTTTTTCACTTGTACGATTTTAGTTTCTTTTCCATTTAAACTTCTATTTAATTGTTGACTGTTCTGAGAAATAGATGAACTACTACTCGAATGCGCACGCTTATTATTTGTAGAATTTATGTTGTCCGGCTTCTCAGATTTTTCTTCATTCTCTTGATCATTGGTACTCGCTAACTTTAAAGGAATATCAAAGTTTTTTTCTTGCGTATTTTTTTGTATATTTGAAGGCAGGCTTGGAGCTGGATTTCGAATTAAATCTAGTGTTTCCATGATCGGTTCGGGGTTTTTACAGAACTTCGCCAAATGGCCTTCTTTTTCGCACAAATAGCAAGTCAACTTTTCTTTAGAGAAGTATATCCAATATTTCGTGTCATCATAATAAATCTTCATATTCTAAGGGATTTTAGAAATATCTTAGGGGTTGACGTACATTTGCCGCCGTAAACTTAAGATGTGTGAGTAGCCAGGAGTGTTAATTGAGGCTTCAATAGAGGAAATATGCGACACTGGAGCGATATTTATTTTTGTTAAGCTCGTTTCCTATGATGGTGTGAGGAATAATAGGGCATTGTCTGCGAGTTATTTGTTGCTTAAATAAAAGCGCACTCAACCATGTAATATGCGAGAGACAATATATATATATATATATATATATATATATATACATAAATGTTTGACGGTCCAATGACAGAGCCAAGAGCAACTCTATAGTCCTGAATAGTTTGACCTTCAACTGAGTCGACGTTAATTGCTTGATCTTTGGTGGGAAAAGGTCCCTGAGTAATAATTCTTGCAAATAAAGCATTCGGTTCGGTATTTGGTGTTGATCCATGAGCGTTGGAAGACGAGTTCTGTGAAGAAATCATGCCGGTTGATGTTTGGTAGTATGTATCCCTTATTCAGAGATATGCCACTATAAAAAGCAAAAAGAAAAATAGAACTAGCACTATGGGTACTATAAGGCCAGTTAACAATCACTTTAAATTTAAACAAATCTCACATATAACTTTGTTCGTTTGTTGATAACTATGTCACAGAAACAAGCACTACAGCTTTACGCTTACGGAGCCGTGTTCACAAACACGTCTGCACTCGACGGTGTTCAAAGACCGAATCAGATAAAAGATTGATATAAAGTGATAGGAGAAGAGTTGACCTTACATTCCCTTTTTTTTACTAGACGGAATTTCTTGTTTCACGCCTGTCTCGGTATGATGCTCTACACTCTTACGATAAGGATGGTTGTAGTACCGTATCCTGATGTAACAGGGCATCGGGATCGTTGACACTACTCATGATTATGCTGTATTTTGCCGTATGGCAACTTGGGTTGGCCTTATTTTTTGGGCCTCATTTGGGCCTTAATATCCATATTTCTCTCTTTATCTATCTTTCATTATATTTCGCATTTTTATTTTGGCCTCTCTCTCCATACTCCCTGCCTTCCTCTTTTTCTTACCCCTCCGTCTTCCCCCACCTTCTCTCTTTCCTTACGTATAGACTTCAATTATGATATATTATTGAAAACTACACATAACAAGCTTAAGAGAGCGCGGTGGTGTAACAGATAGAGCTCTTGTCTTCAACGCGGTGGGCATAGTTTCGAATCCTGGCCAGGTATCTTCAACTTTTTTTCGAAAGAAAATTAGTGTATGGGCCATTTATATCGCGACTTTTAAAAAATCCGACCACATTGTGTAGTCCTATATAATTGGTACTTATTATTATTTACAGGCTTTTTTTACCGAATTCTCTGGGCCTCATTTGGTCCTTAATATTCGTATTTCTCTCTTGATCTATTCTTCACTATGTTTCGAATTATTATTTTCTCCTCTCCCTCCATTCTTCCTTCTTTTCTCTTTTTCTTACTCTCTCCATCTTCCGCCACATTCTCTCACTATCTCTCTTTTCTTAAGTCTAGACTTCAATTAGGATATATTATTAAAATCAACACTTGACTAGGTTCTAGAAAAAAGATAAAATTTCTTTAACAAATATCCTTTATTAAATGGAAGTGAAACTACCTTTTTTCCGTTTCTCTGCTTAATTTTCTCGTAATAAGAGTAGCAATTTTTTATTCAGTCCTATATAATTGATACTTATTATTATTTATAAGCTTTTTTTGGACCTTATTTTCTGGGCCTTATTTGATCCATAATATCCGTATTTCTTTCTTTATCTATTATTCACTATGTTTCGAATTATTATTTTACTCTCTCCCGCCATTCTTCTTTTTCTTACTCCCTCCATCTTCCGCCACCTTCTCTCACTTTCTCTCTTTTCTTAAGTATAGACTCAAATTAGGATATATTATTAAAATCAACACTTGACTAGCTTCTGGAAAAAAAAGTAAAAATTTCTTTGTTAACAAATATCCTATATTATTTTAAAGGGAAATCACCTCATTTCTGTTTTTCCAGATTCGCGCATTTTATAAAAGTTTTCAATTTTTTTGTAATAAGAGTAGCAATTTTTTATTGGGGCCTAAGTAATTGGTACTTATTATTATTCATAAGCTTTTTCGGACCTCTTTTGTTGAGCCTTATTTTTTGGGCTTATTACAGCTTTAATATCCGTAAAAAAAAGAAAAAAAAAGAGAACGATTTATAGTGAGTTCTTTTAGAACATTACACATCATTATGCACACTCCAATAATAAAATTGCTCGAAGTTTTGGAATATGTTACTTTTAGAAACCGTAATTTATTATGCATTTTTTACTGGATAATTATTGATTTTTAGCAACTTTAGAATATCATCTGATAAATAAAACATGTCAAATGGACACAAATTTAAATATACAAAATTTAACTCATCTGATTAATTAAAAAATACTTTTTAACACCTTACATGGGGGCCAAACTATCTGTCTTTGTCGAATAGCGTTTTCTATCATTTTCATAAACACCATCCGTTGTATTAAGAAATAAATAGTAGCCCCCGCTAGATATTAGTATAATAAGTAAATTTTGTAATAACAATCAAATTATTTTATTGTGTAGTTTTTGAATAATATGTGACCTACCAAAAAAGATAGGTTATATTCTAGTTTGTTAGTAGGTCTCATATTATTCAAAAACTACACGATAAAATCATTTTCTCGTTATTACAAAATTTACTTATGATACTAATATCTAGCGGAGACTACTATTTTTTTCTTACTACAACGGATAGTTTTTATATAAATAATGAAAAACTCTATTAGACAAAGACAGATAGTTCGGCCTCCTCTTAAATGGAATTTCTTCTTTGGATAAAGATAATGTTATTCGTGGTATCAAAACTAATTTTCCTGCATTTTTTCTATTTAAAATTTCAGCGTGCATTAAATATTTCACTAGCATTTTATTGATAGTCGTGTTCCATTACAAAGGCCGTCGTTAAAATTTAAATTTCTTGAAAGGATAATAATAGCACCAACTTTTAATTTCAATTTATATGGCAAGAGTCCATCAGGATGTGATTGAATTCAAAAATTTTATTGGCAACATAACATCTAAATTTTCACCATTATCATCTTCTGCAGAATCTATACTTAAGCATTCAATAGTTCATCCTTCTATAATATCGAGAATTTTATTATTATTATTTATTACGTTATTATTCGTGGGCATTAATTTAACTTTAGAATTAAAATTTATTTTCTTGTATTATTATATCATTAGGTATTCCGACTTATTCATTTTCTTCTTCATAAACGTTTAAATATTTAGCTCGACCCACATTCAATAACCACTGTATAAAAAATTTTTAACAAAAAAAAACCGACTTCAAAAAATGCACTGAAAAGTAACAAATGATTTATTATCTTTAGAAATCATACAAATAATTGGTAAAATACAATTTTAGAAGTCGGCGTCTAATTCCTCAATGAATGTAAACGTTATTTTTTAACAATAAATATAAACGTTATTTTTGAACAATGAATGTGAACGTTATTTTTGAAAAAATGGACTAAGTCGTTCTGCTTACGCACCACAGATTTAGAATTAGACGCCGACTTCTAAAATTGTATTTTACCAATTATTTGTATGATTTCTAAAGATGATAAATCATTTGTTACTTTTCAGTGCATTTTTTGAAGTCGGTTTTTTTTTTGTTAAAAATTTTTTATTTGTCATTTTTTAGTGCAATGTTTTTAAAGTCTTATTTTTTGTAAAAAATTTTGTTTTTATTCGATACTTTTAAAGTCGGTTTTTATTTATTAAAAATTTTTTAAATTGTTTGTTTTTGTTAAAAAATTTTTATTTTCTATCTTCTAGTGAATCCCCTTACTAAAAACGCAAATATAGGTAGACCCACTAATTACATAAAACTTTCATTATTAATTCATACGCATGCATTAGTACACCACCAAGCAATATATAGCAGAAAAGAAAGAAGGCTCAACAGCACAGTGTCGTTATGTGTGCATGTATACATATTCAAGCTCAGGTAAGAGAGCAATATTACAAGCTTTTTTCTAAAAAAAGTTTTCTGCTAACTTCTTCAACAAGCAGTAGGCTATACTTACACTCGGCCTTCTAGCCACATTTTAAGCCACAATTTTAATTCCACTTTTCACCAGACTTATGGCCTGATTTTGAGCCAGTCTTGTAGCCACATTATCAGCCAGTTTTTAAGCTAGAATCGTCACCAGACTTTAAGCCAGAATTCTAGCCAGACTTCAAGTCAGATCTGAAGCCATGCCTTTTGCTATAGTCTTTATTTAATGTTAAGTTATTTAAGAAAATAATTACCTCACGTCTAATAAAAAATAACTCATTAAAGCTGATATTATTTTATTTTAACAAAATATTTAATTAAACGCTTAGCTAGACTTTTTATAATAGTCTCTATGTATTGTAGAATTAAAAAATAAATCGATTTTATCGCGTTATTTTAAGAATAAAGTAGAAAGGTTGATCGTGAAGATGTATTTATTTGTTTCATTGGAATAATTTAAAAATTTTATGGACAGACTTTTAGCTAGAAATAATTATAAAAATTAAATAAATGCATGAAAATTAAACAAATACTTCCGAGACAAGATTTGTACCTAGAACCCTTGACTCTCTGGTCTCTCTCACTATCATCTGAGCTATTGTTTTGTTATACTAACGTAATAAAAAGCAGGATGAAATGTTTACGATTATTTATAACTCTTAATTATAACCGAATTCTTATCAAGTCAGTATATCGAAACAATAGTTTATATGGTAGCAAGACAAACCACAGTAAAGGGTCCTGTTTTCAAATCTTGTCTCGATAATTTCATTCGTTCGAAATTATTCCAATTTTCAAAATTATAATAATAAAATAATCAAAGAAATCTTATGGTACACCTATAGGTTGCCAGTAATCTTACAGGGAAATAAAGAAATTCCATGAGACGTTTCTACAGAGAACGTACAGATAACCTGCAGGCTTTTTTGTAAGGGCATATACATTTCATAAGCAGAAAATTAAGATATTTTCTTTAATACCTGCATAGATATGTTATAGATTTATAAAAATCGTAAATTATTTATCTTTTTATCCTGTTAAGACTATAAAAATGAGCGTATTTATAACTTATTTTCAGATTAATTATTAAAACTTAGGCATTTGTATTTATAAACAATGCATAAACATTAATTGAAATGGCAGATGTAGCTCGGTGCAAAGTTATAGTCTGAAACATTCTATTCCATATCTTTTCTACATAATATCAATAATTATTAAATCATCAATAATCAATAAGTAATTAAAAACATTTAAAATCAATAATTTTAAAGCAGTAAAGGTTAAATGATCATAAATTTCAATCAGCTTTCAAAATTTTTAATTTAATTTTGAAAATTTTTAATTCAAGGTTTCACGGCTTTTTCCATAGATATAAAAAATTATTTAAGAATAATTTTTGCTATTTATTGTTAGGAAACCAAAAATTATATACTTTGAAATATTATTTAGGTTGCTTCACAAAAGTTTACAGCCTAAATTTTTTTCCTTGACAAATTTAAACTATTAACGAAGACAATTAATTGAGTGGCTTTAAATTGCATTAATCCTAGTATTTGCTGTATTTCATTAGCATATTAATTTCAAAATTTATAGATATATTACTAACGAAAAATATTCTTTATAAAAATGAATATTTGTAAAACTTAAGAAACTTCCAATATAAAAAAAATATCTATTTATAAGGCTAACAAGCTCAAGCATATTGAAATTTGTCTTGTTAAATTGTGACGCGGTTTCCGCGTCCCAATAAGAGACAATTTTTTTTGTGGGTGAATTTATTTTATTACATTATTTAATATTATTTTTTTTATGTAAAAGATCTAATGGCGCTAAATGAGAAAATTTAATTATAATTTTTTAACGTTTTTTATAAATGTGAAAATATTCATTTTATTTTTCATATAAATTTTGTTGGAGAGAATTTCTGAATTGTAAAGTCCTTTCGTTCGGAAAGACGGAAAAAATTAGAAATGAAGGAGAACTCCAGTGGTGCCATCCAGAAGAGAGAAAGAAAAGACCATTGAAAGTAATAATTATTGAACGTTTTTAATTAATTCAAGATAATAATTATGCGTGCGAAATAGCGAGTTATTCATTCGTAAAATTGTGCGATTTTTATTTAGTATGAGCGAGTATATTGTGTGAGTATAAACGTCCAAAAACAGAGAAATTGTAAATGCGATAGAAAGAGATAGAGTATAAGCGAGACGATGTGTAGAAGGTCCGTAATAGCTAAACGGGCGCGTAAATTATTTGAAAATAGAGGTTTTCAACTTCATTCAAGCCACAACTTTAGAAAGAATAATTTCTTAATTTTTTTAATTATTTTTGGCGGTAGTTTATTTATTGTTTAATAAGTAATTATATAAATGAATATTAATTCGCGCCCAGAAATGTTAATGTGTAAATGTAATGAGTGTCGTGATTGGTCCGCCGAATTTTCTCGTGCGATTAAGTTCAAGAAACAATGGGCCTAACGACAGTGCAGAGAGAGCCGTGATCGAGAGAGGACGTGTGTGTGGCGTAATGGATAATCCTTTTAACGTCGGTTCAAGTCCCGTTCAGATCTTTTTTTTTTTTCTCTTTTGCAAATGTAAAAGAAATATTATAGTATATTTATAGAATCAAGAGTATTAAAAATTTTAATTTTGGTGAAATTAAATTTTATTTCATATTTAATTTTATTAATAGATTATAATTATTTTTTTTAAATGCGTACAATTTCCAAAGTGAACAAAAAAAATTTTTTTAATTTTTAAGATAAATAATATGTGAGTAAAATGTAGTTTCTAATAACTTTTACTTTAAAAACTTACGAAGAGAATGTTTAATTTTTAATTTCAACATTTAATTTTTAATAATTAAAAGGACTATTATTTATCTTACAAATAAAACTGTCTATAATAATCATAAAAACGTAAAAATGTGCTAAAATATTCTTTTTTAAATAATTTTATTATGTTAAATAAAAATTGTATATTCTTATTAAGGACTTATTGATGTTAAATATTAATGCTCATAAAAAATTGCTTGTTTTATACGTATTTTAAATGAAAAAAAAACATCTAAATTGTATCGCAAAATTATTATTTCGACACATATATTAGACTTGTTTGCAGATTTTGAAAAGTATAAAAATAAATTTGATGTAGTAGATATTTGATGATAAAAAAAATGTCACATGTATTTCAGAGAATTCTAATATTTTTTAAGGAGTTTAAGGTGGTTCACTCGACTAACGTGTTTTTTCAAGATATTCTTGAAATTGTAGGTATAGTTCAATAAAGGCAATGTGAATATCATATTAAAATTTCAGAACATTTCATCGTTTCGTTTTTGATTAATCGATTATATATTAAAATAATCAATAATAAAGCCAATATTTTAATAAAATACGTATTTATTCAATCTGTGTATTGATTTACCTTTATACTTTAGAAGGTTATTGCAATAACACACATATGTGTATATATATGCTGATTGCATTTACATTTACTAACATAATTCTCATAAATAATAAATACGTAAACGTAAGCAAATGATGTTTATATTATAAAAAATTATATTTCAAATTTTAAGATTTCTAATACACAGAGAAGCGCGGTTTGTATATATAGTATTTAAATTCGCGGGAATGAAACTCTTTAGTTTTAACTGGCGATATTGGGTTCAGTTTTTAACAGAGCAGTTAAGAAGTATTTGTGTACGCATAAATAATCTTTATAATATAGATTTTTAAAGTTAAAAATGCCGAAAAAAACGCATGTACTAATTTTGATAAAAATACAATATAATCTGTATTGTTTTTAATAAAAATACAACATAACCTGTTCGCGATCAGTTTAAGTACAATATAAAGGTAGTCATTACTATAAAATAATCTCAAATTATTATTGTTTACGAATCATTTATTTATAATGAATATTTTTTTTTAACATAATAAAAAAATTAATTGGTCTTAACCCCTTGAAATTAAGACCATGAAAAAATGAAAAAAATTATATTGAAATTACTTGGAAAATATGTTTAACTCTTTAAATAAGGGAATTTGTCAATAAATTTTTTTTTATTTTCTAAGCTATTATTTTGAGTGAAATTGTAAACTGATTTCACTACCGTGTTTATAATGTACAATTTTCTTAAGATTAATAAATAAGTCGAAATAGAAGAAAAAAAATTGATGAGTGTTGTTAACGTCTCATAATTATTAGGTACAGTTTATAAAACCGAATGAAGATTAGTTTGATTTCTGTAAACAAAAATTGAATTATTACGAAATTTGTTTTAATTCTTAAGATGAAAACTAAACTATATTGTTTTTGAAGCTATGCTTCATACGCGACGTTACGGCAGGGATACTAAGTGTATAAAAATCAACAGTCCCAAATGTCACCCAGCATGAATGTACGATTATGGCACAGAGTGCCATTATTGCTATCAACATATAAACACTTAAATTCTTTTTTCTCTTTCTTTCTTTCCCTCTCTCCCATTTCGCTTAAGAATATGCATGTATGTACACAAGTGGATATGTGCGTTGAATGTACTACAATTGATGCTTGTAGTGTATATATATATATATATATATATATATATATATATATATATATATATACTTCCTATATTATATAGACGTAAGCCTCAAAAAATAGCATTCTTGCGTCTTCCCCACTCCTCCCCCTTCCTCCCCCAGCATCACATTTTTAAATTTTTTAACGTAAATATAGACTTTTTTTCAGCCTCTGTGAGATGCCTCCCCCCTCCTCCCACCTCCTCCCCCTCCTCGACCCGCCTCTGACATCGCCTCAACGTTTGTCGCCTCATATTACCTCATAGGTCTCCTCAAAGACTCCTCAGAGACGCCTCAGGTAAGCCTTGGGAATTCCTCGAAATGCCTTAAGTTTTTGAGAGTAATATTTTTTAAAATTTTCAAAAATAACGTGAAAATAGTTACCGACGCCTCAGTGCTCCCTCATCCCCTCCTCTTACAACGCCTCAGGGTACGCCTCAGAGATGAGGCATTTTTTTGTATGCCTCTTGTCCCGCCTTATACATCGCCTTAGAGACGCCTCAATGTTTCCTCATACCCTCCTCTTACAACGCCTTAGGGTACGCCTCAGAGATGAGGCATTTATACGTATGTATACACAAGAATAAGTACATCACAAATTGGAGGGCTGACGAGCAGGGCGAGCAGGGGGGTACCCCCCATAGTATATCTATATATATATATATATACACAAATATTTATATATATAAATATATATATATATATATATATATATATATACATCCAGTAAAATTTTGAGGAAAGTATCTATATATACTAGAACGTTATAGGTAAACACAAAGCGGGTACTGTTTCTCTTTTTCTAAATGTTTTCATGTTAACGAGGTTTCCCTATGCCCTCTTACTTGCACCTACTGATTTCGTATAAGTACTTTCCTCGTAATCTTACTGTGTATATATACAGTAATATATCAGTATGTGTATATATATATATATATATATATATATTACTTGCTCAGTTAAAAAAATATAATTCTAATAAAAAAAATATTTATTGTCCCTAGTCTCCTTACATATCTTTATTTCTTAAATAGTTATAAGTTATTGAAAAAAGTTAAAAATTCCACGAATTTAAAAACTATTTAATACGGTAATAAAAAATAGAAAAAAATGACTTAAGAAAATTTTACAGCACAAAACAAAATTGGTATTTTATCTTTACTTTAATTTCTTTTTTAATTTTTTATTCTATGTTTCTATTTAAAAAATTATTTTTTACGAAAATTTTCCGGAAATTTTTATACTGTACATTTCTGTAAATTTTATTTGAGAAACTATAAAGTTTTACTGCTTCGTTTTTTTATATCCATGAACCTTTATAAGCTACGCATAAACATTTCTTTCTTAATTTTTTAATAATTGTTATTAATAAACTATATTATTAATATATTTTCAAATACATAATACATTGAATGAAAAATAATAAATTTTCGTTAAAAAATTAATTATAATTTTTGCAAATGTCACACTTCCTAGTTTCTATATATATACTGGAAGCTTCTGTCGGCCAGTCCCCACGACTGCCACTCCTATTTTTTTTATTGTTTTTTCATTACGATATCCAATATGATATTTTTTAAAATGTTTCTTTTTCAAATCATATTTCAATGAAAATATAAATAATTTTTTGTTATTATGTTTTTTAAAATAAAATCTAAAACATAAATTGTTTTGATTTCGTTGTCAAATATAAAATAAAATAAAGATTAGTTCATGATTTTATAAATTGATAATTTTTACAATTAATGGAGACTTTCAAATTTTTTTTTTATTCCATGTAATTGACGCTTCTATTTGAAAATAACTTTCATTCTCACCTTAACAGAAATGGCCACTTTATGAACTCGAAAAGCAGGCCGAAAGATCTTTATTTCTCTTAATTTTTGTATAACATGATAAGATGTAGCTTTATGAATTTTGAAAATAAACATTTTTCCATAAGTTTGTCTATAGATGAATAAAAGCAAAACAAATTTGTATAATAATTTGGTTTAATTTTTTATTTTGTGAATTATAGTTTTTTCAAAATTTATTTTGCTTACTTTTTATTTTCAAATTAATAATAAATTAGTTTATAATTATGTTTAAAAAAACTAAAATAAAATGACAAAACTGTTTTAATTTTTTATATTATTTTTTTATAACAAAAGAAAATAAATATTTAGGAAAATAATATGTAGTAGGTACCCCGACAACGCGCGGCGTTAACGTCGCTTTCAGTAGGTAAATGACAACGACCGATCGGTAAATGAGCAGCAGTTATCATTACTGTTTATTTCGATTATATTTGGAAACTGTAAAAAAATTTTAAAAATACGATCAAACCGAATAGAATTATTAAAAAATAAATTAAGAGAATGAAATAATAGAAAACAATTTAAGTTGAACTTAAATTGTTACTCTTAAACCCCAAAGGGTGAACAATTTATATATAACATTCTTTTTACAATGTTTGTAATCGCCGATGGCGAAATGGATAAGTCGCTCGCGCGACAATCCTTTTAACATCGATTCAAATCCCGTTCAGATTTTTTTTTCTTTTGCAAGTGTAAAAAAAATATTATAGTATATTCATAAAATCAAGAGTATTAAAAATTTTAATTTTGGTGAAATTAAATTTTTTTTTATATTTAATTTCATTAATAGACTATAATTATTTTTTTTAAACGCGTACAATTTCCAAAGCGAACAAAATACAATTTAAAAAATTTTTAAGATAAATAATATACAAGTAAAATATAGTTTCTTGAAATTTTACTTCAAAATCTTACAAAGAGAATGTTTAATTTTTAATTTTAACATTTAATTTTAAATAATTAAAAGGACTATTATTTATCTTACAAATTTTAACTGTCTATAATAATTATAAAAACGTAAAAATGTGCTAAAATACTCTTTTTTAAATAATTTTATGTTAAAAAAAATTGTATATCCTTATTAAGGATTTATTGATATTAAGAGCAGGCCAGAGTCGCTGTCCTTGTCTAATTGAGATTTTTGTTATTTACTCAAGTATTAATCGGTGTATCTGTGAATTGAAGGTTAAGCACAATAAATATTATTATTACGAATATTTATGCACAAGAAGAAAATAATCTATCACTTTGTTTTTGAGAAAAGTAAGTAATGCGAAAATATTATAAACATAAACTTTTACTTCGGCGTTACTTACTTTTCTCAAAAACAAAACGGTAGATTTTTTTTTTCTTTTGCATAGATGTTCATAATAATAATATCTATTGCGCTTAACCTTTAATTTGAAGATACACCGATTAATACTTAAGTAAATAACGAACAACTCAATTGTTACTCGGTCGGTATCAGGTTCTACTCCGGCCTCCCGTTAAATATTAATGCTCATGAAAAATTGTTTGTATTATACGTATTTTAAATGAAAAAAGTCTAATATTGCATTGCAAAATTATTATTTTGACATATATATTAGACTTTTTTGCAGATTTTTTTTAAAACTATTTTTATAATATCATGAAATCTTTTTATTTTGTAATGTCTTTTTAATAAATATTTTAAAATATTTTTTAGCCCTCAGAATTAAATATTTGGTATCAGAAAAGTACATATGAGCCAAAAAATAACTTAAGAGCCGGTCGGAATAAAATCGGTGACTTAGTTCAGTGCTTACTATAAATGCTTATAATGATTTATTTATTCATTTGCACGGTAAAAATATAGTCATTTCCTCTTACCATAATCATAATAAATAATTTGAAACGGTTACAGCAACAAAAAAATATAAAATATTGTCATGAACCAAAAAATGCTTAACTGAAATCTATTACATGCAAATAACAGCCGCATCGACTGTTAGATGGCATTTTTCGCTTTATGACAATATTTTATATTTTTTTGTCACTGAAACTATTTCAAATTATTCTTTCTATGCTTGTCAAGCGGGCGCAAAATAGTACATTCCCATTTTTTCATCTTTTTGTTCTAATTTTTGTAAATATTGTAAAATTATTTAATATAATTGTTTATAAAATTTTATATAATTTTTTACTTACTTTTATAAATAAAAAATAATATTTCTGGAAAATATTTCTTGGAATTTTTATATGTAATATTAATTATATATACATAATTCATACATATATTTTATATAAAAATAAATTATTTTTTAATTATTTATATTTGTAGTTAATAGTGTATAACATTTAAAAATTGAAAATATTAAATTTAAATTTTTAAAAATATAATAAAAAAATTTTTTTAATATAAATTTATATTATAAGAAATATACCTTTTTTAATGTTTTTATATTATATAAACTGATCATAATTTTTAATTTATAAACCAAATTTTTTTTTACTGCAAATAAATATTTTATTGTTATAAAAAATAATTTTATAATTATAAATTTTCAAGTAAAATATTATTCACGTGATTTTTTATATGCCTTTTTAAATGATTATTTCTTGAAAATTTTTTATTACAAATAAAGCATGTAAATTTTTGTTTCCTATGCTTAGCTAATATATGTCTTATTAAATTAGATTTCGTACTAAATTTTTTTTTACAATAAATACATAATTCCTTTTTTTGTTCGTGAGTTCTTTCATGTCTTCTAATATTTTTAATTTTAATAAATAAGCCACATGTTCTACAACTTATAGTTTTAATATAAATTCTATTTATATCTATTTTTAAAAATTCAGATGTAGAATAAGAATTTTTGCAAAACGGGCATTTAAATACATCCATTTTTCCTATTAATATTAAGTTTAAATATTAATTTTCATTGAATAATAATTTTATAAAAAACTTGGAAAACATTTTAATTATATTTTATGCATGGGGATTTATAATTTTATTCAAGATTAATTTTATTCTGTTTCTATTATATTAAAAAAAAAATATAATAGGCATAACACATTTAATAATTTACATCAATGTCTTTTTAGGGGTCCACCTTTTCTTTATTTGATATTTTCATTGATTGCAATTTTCTAATGTGAAAGAAAGAGAAAGAGTCTACTTACTCTTTACTTAGCTGCCTACCCGACACTGAAGTAGCTTTTGCTGATTGCTTGCCCTACGCACGCACTTATCTTCACAGTGGAAAATTTGTTAGCTTTTGTCGACAAAAATCGCATCATGAGTGGCGCAGCTCACGAAACAGCTACCACTCCGATATTTTCGACTAATTACTTTCTGACAGCTATGCAGAAACTGTTTTAGCTTTCAATTTTGGGGTCGTCCATAAACTACGTAGACCAGTTTTAGTATTATTTCGACCCTCCCCCCCCTCCCCCATGTAGTCCACCGTAGATTTTTTCAACACCCCCCTCCCCCGATCTACGTAGCTTTTTCATAAATTTTTTAATGAAAGTATTTTACTCATACTGCACACATTTTTATAGATAGAAGTTCGAATTTTTATAGATAGACAAGTTATGAATAAAAGTTTTTATTATAATGTAATATAAATTAACGTATTCTTATTATAATTAATATTTACGCATATAACAAATAATACTTTTTTCAATATTACACTTGAAACTAGAGGTTTTTCCTTTTTAATTAATCAAAACTTGTAAATGGAGAAGTTAACCACTCATATAAATCACTAATGACGGGAATACTATATTCATTCTGAACTTCTGGAATTTCAAAAAAACCTAGTTCAACGTCTTCTTCCTCAATCCACTCAACAGTAGGCTCAAACGACTCAAGTTCACATAATATTTCCGAATCTCTTTTCGCTAATACTTTTTGTACTCTTTTTTTTTTAAGATTTTTTTTGCCATGTAATTCTTTTGAGTGCAAATATTGTTGTTTTTTCGAAGCAAAATAGCTATCACAAATGTCACAGGTTCTTTCTAAAAATCAATATAAAACATAAATATGTCAAGAATATAACAATGCATACATGACTAGAAGTATTAAATGACAATCCAATAAGAGTAATCTAACTTTCTAATGCAAATTTACCTTTTACATCCTTGTAGACCGTGGGACAATAAAAATCATATGGGACGGGTAAACCCGTTAAAGTAACAGGTTTGAATCCAATTGCTCGTCTGGTGAACAAATCAAGAAAGCTATCTTTTTCTTCAGTTTCTTTCGGTAATGGAATGACTAGCTGACCATCATTTGACCTACGAACAGGAAAAGGAGGTGGAAGAAATCCATTACTCATTGGGAGAATACTTTTTAAAGAGCTCCTCCACTCCCCACAGCATTCTATATCGTCACATTTGACTATCTGAAATCATTAAATACAATTTACAAAATTAATTAGAAGCATGAATATTTAGGTGAAAAAAATATTTTTTAAATAAATGAATGAGTTTCTCACAAATCATTTACAGCTAATTTCGGTAATTAATTTTTACCTGTAGAAAGTATTGACTCTCCTGCACATGGACATTATACCATGCAGACGATACCGCTTCTGGTTCTTCTGCAACGCAATCTTGATTAGCAAATTCTGCAAATACTGGGTATCCGTCGATCACCACTTTACTCCATATATCCACAAGCGTTTGACCAGCGTATTCAAAGTTTTTGATCTCTAAACTTTCATCAATTGTTTTTGAAGAGTGATCAAGATAGTCGCCAAATTTATTATGAGTTAATATCAAACCAGCTAGTTCACGACTCAAAGGAGCCATACGGCGCTCCACACGATTGTATGCGCTTCTTCCTGGGGCATTAGTAATTATAAAAAGTGCATCCAGATTGTTTTTTCTAAAGTGATCAATTGCATGAGCAATCACTTTCTTATAACGCGGATTTTCATCCGGTCCACCATCCGAAAAAATGACTAGAACTGGTTTTACTTCGTTTTTATCTAAAGTACAAAAGAAATAAGTTTTTCATTATATCGGTTGCTAAATTTTATATAATTTAAATAAATAATTTTTTTTACCGAAAAATATCTCATTAAAAGAGTCCATTTTCAAAAGTTTTTGAAAATCATAAGAGTGTGATGCCGCATTGCTCGAGTTATGTTTTGCACTACGGATGGCAACGTAGGTAGGCCCTAAATATGTAACGTTCTTTAGATCCCCGATTTTACCATTTAAAACTTTGTTTCCCGCAAAAACGCTTGGGATAAGCTTATGACGAGGAGCTAAGACCCAATCATGGTCAGGTAATTTAACTTTAAATTCTAAATGCATCAGCATGCATCTTTGCTTGTTGACAGCAGTAAGTCCTATTGGGACTCTACTTTTATCATCCTGTGACAGTACGGCAACTTGGTTGAGACCCAAAAGGGATATAACTTGCTCTAGTGCGCTACAAAAATCACATTTTATATGCGAAAAAATTATAATAAAAATGAAACATCAAACTAAAAACTAAAATAAAAAATAGTTACTTTATATAGCTTTACATAGCTTCACTGGTACTGCACTCACATGCCGTTTACTTTCTTCACTATGAGAGTTTTTAGGAAGCAATCGTAAGTACGTGGCGCTTCTCGAGATAGTGTAGCCACATTTTTCGAGTTCGGCTTTCAAGTCGCTCAGGGTCTTACAGCTCCTTACTAATTCGGAGCGACGTCGATCATCAGCTGCTCCACCATGCATCGCAATATCAGCGATTATCAATTATTCAATTAAGCCTTTAAAAAGCTTTCAAAGAAAAAGATAGTTGATTAACGTACGTGTAAATTTTTTATCAATTCTGGTTTTTCCTTCGTAACTTTTTTCAAAACTTGCTCTCTCTCACTTCTATACTTTCTTGCTAAAACTGCTTTGTTTTTCTTTTTATTTAATTCTTTTTCAATAAACAATTTGTTTTTTCGGAGTTGTCAATTTTTTTTTTAATTCCATCGTCACAGACTAGACTATCATCACGACGTTCCACTGCTAAAGCTTATTCTTTTTCTACAAAGTTCAATTCTTTGGTAAGATCGTCCTGAGCAGGAGTTGCATATTGACGAGTCCTTTTCGAAATGATAGCAGCATTATCCACATCATTGTTTTCTTTCCGATTATCGGTGGACAGCACTCTTTTGCGGGAGTCAGCTATTAAATAAAATAGTTTTAAATAGAAAAATAGAACGTAAAATAGAATAAGGCAAATGAAAATACTTTTTAAAAAAGTATCAATAATTTCCAATACATATAGTGATTATTAATTTTGCATTATTTAAATTACTTTTTGTCTGGTTGTCGACTTGAGCAGACGAAGATACTTCCAAATGTAGCGAAGATGTTTCGGAACTCTCTGGTTCTAGTCCCGATGCTGTTTCTAAGCTGCAACTTCCACAAGGTGTATCATTGAGAGCCTTGGTATTATTTTCGGAAGCTTTCTAAGGATAAAAAATTTTTCTTAGATTATAACAAACATTTGAGAAAAAAGACGCGCGCGCTTTTTCTTCGACAGGAGAAATTTTTGATAGTAGAGATGAAAAAAATAAGTATTTATGTTAAAAACTTACCAGCTTAATAAAAAAAGTAATAGAAGCTGCTTTTTTCTTTGTTTTTTCTTGTCGCAGCTCTGTTATTTTTTTGTCTGCATTCGCAGGGAAATCGTCTTTTTCTTTTTTCAGATTTTCCTATAGTTCGTTTACATTTTGTTGCACTTTTTGTTTCGAAAATTTACTCGAGTATACGTCTCGGTAAAGATTAAATAAAATCTGATATTTTGACATTTATTACTCTTTTACGATAGTATTTTAGTAATTTTCAACAACGACACGAATATTTTACAGACTTGGCGAAATTTTCTTGCTGCAACACGTTGAAAGAAAAAACAAAATACTGCAGCGCGCGATAGTAAACAGAGGGAGGAGGGGGGAAAGCACGAGCGAGTATCAACATGATAGGATAGAAGGGTCTTAAAATCTCATTCGAAAAAGCTCGCGCTGTTTCAAATTAAAAATTAGCTTCGCATAACTCCAAAAAAAAACTACGTGGATTTTGTTCTAAGCCCCCTCTCCCCTAGACGTAGCTTAGCGTAGAATTTTACTGTACCCCTCCCCCCCCCTTGAATGGTCTACGTAGTTTATGGACGACCCCTTAATTTAAAACAAGTTTTACAAAAGAAAAAAATCTTTAATTTTAGTAAAATAAAAATAAAATACCCTTTAAGTGAATCAAATTTACACAACAAAATGAAATTTAAAAATCAATTAATCGTTAAAATTAAATGAAATGAATTAATAAAAATGGTAAAAATTTAAATAAATTATTTATTGAAAATTTCTATCCAAACAATGTTATCTATTTTTTATGTATCATCTAAATTATTTTGAATATAAATATTATTATATGTTTTACATCTTGACAAAGCAACGTATAATTGACCATGTGAAAACAATAGTCTTCTTATAAATAATAATAAGATTTAACCAAACACAGAGAGAGAAGGCCATAAAAATCAAACAATAAAGATTAGTTGCAACGTTTCGTCAACATGGTTTCGTTGACCTCTTCAGGCTAAAAAAAGAATTTATTTATAAAATAATACAATAAAATAATTATAACTTAATATATAACGAAACAAACAGAGCACGCACCACAAAATTTACAAAACTAAAAGATATAACATGAGCTTGAAACTCACATAGTCAAATGTACAATAATAAAAAGAACAGCCTGTATTTATACGCTATGTTTACCAATACAATCAATAACATGTCTGTATATACCCGACAATGCTAACGTATCAGTTTTTAAATTAATTGAATCTTTAAAACTATTGATAAATATCATTTCTGAAATTTTTCTTTTCTTGTAATTCGATTCTCTATCTAAAATTTTAACATTATCCCAATCAAAATTATGTGTATAATCTACAATATGTTGAGTAACTACCGTATTTTTATTTTTATAATTAATATGTTCTTTTATACGAGTCTTTAAACATCTTTTTGACTCTCCAACATAACAAGCAGAACACGATTTACAATCAAACTTGTACACAATACCAGTAGAATCGTCCTTAATCATTTTATCCTTTCCCAACCTAATTATATTATTTAATTTTTTATTAAGTAAAGGTCTTATGACTATATTAAAATTTCTTAGAGTTTTATTACACATATTATATAAACGAGAAACATAAGGAATCGACACTGAACACAATACACCTTTATTTACATTTTTGTTTCTATCAATAACAATATTATTATTTCTTCGTTTTCGCTGACTAATACAATGATCGACAAAATCAGTTGGATAATTATTAAGAAATAACAGATTTTTAACATAATTCAAATTTTTTGTATGAAAAGATACGTTTGCAAGATTAATGGCACGATCTACTAAATTATAAACTATATTACGTTTCAATTGAATAGGGTGAAAAGAATTAAAATTTAAAATTCGATTTGAATTTGTAGGTTTTTGAAACCAGTCAGTAATAATAAAATTGTCCCTGTTAATCAATGTTATGTTGATTAACAGGTGATGTTGTACCTGCTCACGTCACTCATTCTACTAAGGCTCTTCGTAACGTTAGTTTTTATAGTAAGTCTGCGAAAATTCGATTCTCTAATTTTATTAATGGATATAATAAAAAAACTATGCAACTTCTTTCTAATGACATCCATATTCATATAGCTTATTTATTTAAAAGATTAAACGCTTTAAAATATAAGATCAATAGGTTGAAGGTAGATAAGACTATTATTGATGACTTTTTTATATTTACTGAATATAAAAGTACAAATATTTTTAATAATAAAAATTCTCTTTTGATTCAAAAGTTTTCGAAATTAATTAATGGTAAAAATTCTTTTGTTTCTATGGACGTGAGAGATGATTGGGTGAAGAATCTTTCGAATGTTTCTTTACCTCCTGAAGTTGTTGAAATTGTTTCATTGGGTCATAATTTTAATATAAAATCTAGTGTTGTAAAACATGATGTTATTGAGATTATAAAAAATCTTGAAACTAGCTTAGATAGTGTTAAAGATTTAGATATTTCGGTTAAGAATAATATTAGACAGGCTGTTGTTAATAACATAAAATATAATCTTAATAATAAACAGTCCATTACTTATAAAGAAAAAATATTCAGACAAAAGCTCGCATTTACTAGTAAATTTGTTAAAGATAACTCTGATAACCTTCTTTTTACTAGAGCTGATAAGGGAAACCTTACTGTTTGTATGAATGTTTCTGATTATAGAAATAAAATGCTTGTTTTGTTATCTGATAGTAAAACTTATAAATTAGTTAATAAAAATCCTCTCTCGCGTCTTCAGAGCAATGTATATAAATTTTTAAGGGAGCTTAATAATTTTAACCTATTAGATAGAAAATACAAAGATTTAGAATTGACTCAAACTGATACTGTTTTGCCAAGAGCGTATGGACTTCCTAAGATTCATAAGCAAGATATCCCACTTAGACCTATTATATCTACGGTTAATAGTCCTATTCATTTTCTTGCTAAAGTTCTTTATAATAATTTAAAAGACATCATAAAAGTACCTCTCTCTCATATTGATAATAGTCTTTCTCTTAAAAATAAGATTGATAATATTTTTGTGCCTGATGATTTTATCCTTCTGTCTTTGGATGTTACTTCTTTGTTTACTAGTATACCTGTTGATCTCGTATTAAAAAGTTTTGAAAAGCGTGTTGTTATTTTACATGAAAAATCTAAGATTCATTTTGATGATATTATGACTATTACTAAGTTTTTATTCGATAATACTTTTTTTAAATTTGATGAAAAAATTTTTAGACAAACTTTTGGCACTCCTATGGGTTCTCCTATTTCTCCTTTTTTTGCGGACTTAGTTATGAATGATTTGGAGGTTGACTGTTGGAAAACATTAAAAGAGTTGCATAATATTATTCCATTATTTTATTACAGATATGTGGACGATTCAGTCACATGTGTTCACAAAGACCATGTCGATATTGTGTTGGAGGTTTTTAATCGTTACAATTTAAACCTTAAATTCACACATGAGATTGAGGTCAATAATAGATTAAATTTTTTAGACATAACATTGATTAACAGGGACAATTTTATTATTACTGACTGGTTTCAAAAACCTACAAATTCAAATCGAATTTTAAATTTTAATTCTTTTCACCCTATTCAATTGAAACATAATATAGTTTATAATTTAGTAGATCGTGCCATTAATCTTGCAAACGTATCTTTTCATACAAAAAATTTGAATTATGTTAAAAATCTGTTATTTCTTAATAATTATCCAACTGATTTTGTCGATCATTGTATTAGTCAGCGAAAACGAAGAAATAATAATATTGTTATTGATAGAAACAAAAATGTAAATAAAGGTGTATTGTGTTCAGTGTCGATTCCTTATGTTTCTCGTTTATATAATATGTGTAATAAAACTCTAAGAAATTTTAATATAGTCATAAGACCTTTACTTAATAAAAAATTAAATAATATAATTAGGTTGGGAAAGGATAAAATGATTAAGGACGATTCTACTGGTATTGTGTACAAGTTTGATTGTAAATCGTGTTCTGCTTGTTATGTTGGAGAGTCAAAAAGATGTTTAAAGACTCGTATAAAAGAACATATTAATTATAAAAATAAAAATACGGTAGTTACTCAACATATTGTAGATTATACACATAATTTTGATTGGGATAATGTTAAAATTTTAGATAGAGAATCGAATTACAAGAAAAGAAAAATTTCAGAAATGATATTTATCAATAGTTTTAAAGATTCAATTAATTTAAAAACTGATACGTTAGCATTGTCGGGTATATACAGACATGTTATTGATTGTATTGGTAAACATAGCGTATAAATACAGGCTGTTCTTTTTATTATTGTACATTTGACTATGTGAGTTTCAAGCTCATGTTATATCTTTTAGTTTTGTAAATTTTGTGGTGCGTGCTCTGTTTGTTTCGTTATATATTAAGTTATAATTATTTTATTGTATTATTTTATAAATAAATTCTTTTTTTAGCCTGAAGAGGTCAACGAAACCATGTTGACGAAACGTTGCAACTAATCTTTATTGTTTGATTTTTATGGCCTTCTCTCTCTGTGTTTGGTTAAATCTTATTATTTTTGGATTTTAGTGGAGAGTTTTAATATAACTTCTTATAAATAAGCCTACATTATCGAAACTTTGACCTTGTGACTTATTTATAGTTATTGCAAATGCTAATATAATTGGAAATTGTTTTCTGTAAAGAATAAATGGAAATGAAGAATTATTTCCTGTATTTAAAGTAATTTTTGGAATAAAAATTTTATTTCCACTTTTATTGCCTGTTATTATTTCAGCTTCAATATTATGTTTATATAAATTTATAATTTTCAATCGTGTACCATTACATAATCCTTCCGATATACTTAAATTTCTTAACAACGTTACTATAGCATTAACTTTTAAATTAATTTATGAGGTGGTAAACCTTCTTTAATTTTATTTAAAAATTCTATTTCGTAATTCAAATAAATGTTATCATCAGTTTGGTCAACACCTTTATGCGTAGCGTAATCAATACTATAATATGTTTCAGTTTTTCCATTTAATAAATTTAATACTTTTTCATTTAAATTATTAATATCTTTATTATAAGGAGCTAATATAATTTTTTCTTTGCAACAATTTTTATTAATATTAGAATAAATTTTAGAACAAATATCGTTAGTTTGTAATTTGTTTGGAATTATGAAAGGGTTTATTTTGCCATCACCAATTTGTAATAGAAATGAAGCAAATTTTTCATTTTTAGATCGAATATTTTTTGTTAATTTTAATATACTAAAAAATTGCCATAAATATGAACTTTTTATTGTTTCTTCTATAATCGAATTTCTATTTCCATGTTTAAAAACTGGTAAAATTTGTCGAAAATCACCACCTAAAATAATTAATTTTCCACCAAAAAGAAAATTATTATTACAAACACCTTTTAATGTATTATTAACTATTTCTAATGCTTTTTTTGGAATCATTGATGTTTCGTCCCATATTATTATATCAGCTTCTCTTAATTGTTTTTTATCTGATTCTAATTCTAAAAATGTATTTTCAATTGTATTTGAATCAAAAGGTAATCAAAAAGTCTTATGACTTGTCATTCCTAATAAAGTATATGCAATACCAGTCCAAGCCATAGACAAAATTTTTTTATTAATTGATATAAAATAAAATATTAAAGTCTTATATAAAGAAGTTTTTCCTGTTCCTCCAGGACCATCAATAAAATATATTTTGTTATTATCTTTTTCAGTTAAAATTTCAAAAATTAATTTTTGTTCATCGTTTAATTTATTATACATTAATTAAAATTTTTTTTTGCTTTCTATTTCATCATGATGATTATTGTTCAAAGTAATTAAATTTATTTTTGGTTCAGGTAAACCAAAATCTTTACAAGATATATGTTAATTAATAAAAATATTATTAAGTTCAAATAAAGCATTATTTTATTTATTTTTATTAAAATCTTCAATAAAATAATTAGTAGTGGAGGTTGGCGCGCTTGTACACAGGGGGCTTGCGGAATTTCCATTTTATCATGTTTGATGTCATTTATTCTTTTAAGCAATAATTGTACATTTTATAAAATTTATCATAAAAATTATTAACTTAATATGTTTGTTCCATATATTTAAAGTAAAAGCAGTAGGTGCAAACAATAAAAATTAGCACAGACTCTCTCCGTCTCACTCTTATACTCGCACATCAAGCATAAAAATCTACGTTGTGCTGTGCGACTCACAACGAAGATGGATATATGCGTATACTATATCATAGTATACGAGTAATTTGTTATCCTCGTTACAAGTGGTACACTTGATTCATTAGATACCCATTATGAAATAATTTAAAGTAATAATCAAAATATTAAAAAACATTTATCTAATTTAAAATATGAATATTATAATATTAAAAGAACATTTCGAATTTCAAATAATATCAATGTATACATTGATATTATTTGAAAGAACATTTTGAATTGACCTAAAATAACGTAAAAATAACGGAAAAAAGTGATGGATTTTTTGAGGAAGAGAGAGGGAAGAGAAAATGAAGGCGTGAGGAAACTCAAAAGAAGAGAAAAAGAAGAGGGGAGAAAGGGAAAAGGAAAAGAAAAGGAAGAGGAACAAATAACGTAAAATAACGTAAAAAAAGGGGAAAAAAAAGAGGATCAAAATTAGGTAAGAGAACGAGGAAAAAAAGCGAAGGGGAGGATCTTGGTCGTAGAAATTTTCCTTACAACTATATAATATATATATATATACTACAAGCATCAATTGTAGTACATTCAACGTACACATCCACTTGTGTATATACATGCATATTCTTAAGCGGAATGGGAGAGAGGGAAAGAAAGAAAGAGAAAAAAGAATTTAAGTGTTTGTATGTTGATAGCAATAATGGCACCCTGTGCCATATTCGTACATTCACGCCGGGTGACATTTGGGACTGTCGATTTTTATACATTTAGTAGCCCTGCCGTAACGTCGCGTAAGAAGCATAGCTTCAATAAATATAAATAACTGCGAATAAGTGTACGTGATTGTTAATGTTTATGAATGACTAGAAATAACTATTAATAATTGTAGATAATTGTAAACGACTGTAAATAATTGTTATTTACATTACAATTCATACATTTTCAATCACAGCTATTTACGATTATTCACAGTCGTTTACAAAAACTGTTTCCGTGTGGAACATTGTAAAATTTTTTTGGCATGTAAGCAAAGTAATATTTATTTTCGCATTTCTCATTAAAAAATTGCTCGCAAGTTTTCTCGAACAGTTTGACTTTCAAATATTTGCTAAGTTAAAGAAATAATTCAAATAGTGGAAAATGAATTTTAGATTCTAAGTTTTTTATAAGAGTATTGCGTATGTGCAGGCATATTAATATGATACATAATATAAATCAAATGTAGTATAAATGCATGAAAATTGTACGTAGAAGAAAAATCATTTATAAGCTACAAGCTTGAATCGATATTATAAGAGTGAAGTTTCAGCTCAAAATCCGATTTTCCATGGCATGAAGAAACATTATAACTTTTTTTGAGATAACAGTCGGTTCACCCACTCTGAAATTTTTAGGGCATACTTGTACATACAAATGCTATTTCCATAATTTTTTGTAAACTGAGATCAATGACCAAAATCTTAATATCTATATTTTAATGTTGTGAATGACTCCCACTCATCGGGAAGGTGCATTATTACGTTTAAACTACAATTTTTTAAAAACGTGCTTTTTTCAATAAAAAAGTAATCCCACAGTTTTTTCCTAAAATGTAAACTAACTGAGCAATCAGAGCCTGAAAATTGTCAAAAATTGCAAAAATTAGGGAAAAGTCTAATTTGATATTTTATAACTTTAGAATTCAGTCCGGAAACGATCTGAAAAAAATCTAGGTAATCCAAAACAGAAAAAACGTATAAAAAAATTTCAGCAAAAAAAATTTTTTTATGGTCGATTTGACAGAGAATTGTTTATATAATAACTGTATTTCCCATTGCTGGGGTATAGAGAAAAAATACTATTTACTATAAATATTTTGAGTTTATTAAAAAAAATGTCATCAATTTTTAGGTACGAATTTTTTTGTATGTGAATTTTCTTCATTAAAAAGAGGTCTAGTTGAGCTATGAAATGCATGAAACGAGCAATGTTTTGTTGTTCTTCAAGACTGTGGAGCATGGATTTTTTTTCATCAATTACAAGTCCAATATGGTAGCCAAAAACCAAAAAAAATTTGAATTTTCCATTTTTATCCTTTTTTGGTTTCTCATAGAGAAAGCTTTGTATCGGCAAAAAAAATTATTTTCTATTTTTTCATTAATTTATACATGTTTGGTCTCAGGGAGTCGAAAAAAGTGATTTTAAGAAAATGCCTGTATGTATGTGTGTGTATATTCATTAAGCCAACTGAATCTCGAAAGCTACTCGATGTATTTGCTTCAAATTTTGCATAGAATTTTTTTGTCTACCTTTGGGGGGAGCTATTGAGAATTGGTTTTCATGGCGTAGTTTTTATTTCAGAGTCATTTATAAGAAAAAAAATTCCAATTTTTAATTTTTTGGTATTTTTTGTAAACTACATGATGAATCTGCTTAAGGGGAATCCTCATACCGACATAGAGTTCTACCTTATCTACATTTAAATCATAAATTTTAATAAAAATTTAACTATTCATGACTGAAATTCGTAGGAGAGGCACATTCTTAACATGCCAAAGAATTTATTGCAACGTTAAAAGACAATATAAGGGTAAAAATAAAGGCGGAAACTGCTTAATACGATTAACTTTTAAATGTAGTTATGAATAATCGTATCATGCAGTTTTTGTCTTCATTTTAACTTTTATTCTGTCTTTTAACGTTGCAATTAATTCTTTGGAATGTTAAGCATGTGCCTCTTCTATGAATTTTAGTCAAAAATAGTTAAATTTTTATTAAAATGCATAATTCAATTATAGATAAAGTAGATCTCTGTGCCGGTATGAGGACACCCCTTAAGGTAGTTCGTCAGTGATGCTAGTTTGACTTATATCGTATATTTATCTCTCAGTTGACTAACTTCTTTTATTTCTTGTCACGTGCGCAATGACCTATATATATGAATTTGTTTATAAATTTGCAAATTTCTCGCTATTATTTATTAACGTAAAAGAATGTCTTAAAATGAATCAAGTACATCACAAAAGAGGCAAAAAAAAGGAAAATTCACAAAAAAAAAAGTTGTAGATGCACGAAAAAAATTATTAAATTCTATAGCAGACAAAAGAAAAAGGAAATTAGAATCGGAAAGTAATGCAAGTACTATTTTATTGAATATAACCTATTTTCTGTGAACATTGTATAATATGACATTTAAATTTTTTTATTTTTTGAAATATAACACATTTTAGGATGCAAATACAGAGCCTATGACGCGTGTTATAGATATAAATACTGTGGGAAAATCAATGTGGTGTACAATTTGCAATTTACCATTATCATTTCAAAATATTATATCAGAGAAAAGGAGAGGCTTAGCTAGCATATTTACGATCAAATGTATGAAATGTTCTTCGCTTCATACAGTGCATACATTTAAAGTCAACAATGATGACAAAACTTACGAAGTGAATGGAAAATTATCTTTTGGAATGCTTGTTCTTCGCTTCATACAGTGCATACATTCAAAGTCAACAATGATGACAAAACTTACGAAGTGAATGGAAAATTAGCTTTTGGAATGCTTGACTCAGGTGTTGGTGCCGCACACATAAATAATATAATGTCAAGCATTGATATTGAGACCTCACTTGATGATTTTCGTATAGAAAAGCATCATGGTGATAAGCGGCGAGAGGGGATATAGGAAAGACCCGAACGCGCAGCTCCGCCCTTAATTTCGACAGCCAAGCGACTACCAAGTGTAATGCGTATGCTTTAAAATGTATAATATCCCTTTTCTGAGACGGCAGAGTAGGAACGTAGCGGCAAGCGCCGTAAATGCGAAGTATCTTGCTTAATGAGAAGCTTGTGCTCCGCACTCTCATTCCATCATCAAGTCAATAAAGTTATCTCAACTTTAATTCTGCGTACCTTTGTACTTTTCTTTTTATTCAAGTTTAAAGGACAGCGAAAGAGCACAAAATACGTGCTCCGTACCTGTGTGAACTTGAATGAAATTAACATTAAATATTCGCGAGTAAAGTCTGCGGTTTAACATTGTAAATCTTAGTGATTTAATCTATTAAATAACGTGTGTGAAGTGTTAGTGTTTTTACCTTCACAGTTTAACTTATTAAAGTGAAATAGCCAAAAAGGCACATTTTGTATACCTTACATTTACGTGCTGATCGCAAGGCGTTGGCTTGGATCACACACGTCTTTGCAAGTGTTTAATTAAATTATATTGAATTTATTGTCGCGTTTACCGAAGACAACATGAAATGGCATTGAGAGGCATAAACAGATGTTTTCTCCTGTTACCTGCATCCTCATATCTCTATCAAAAAACATAAATTTAAAGGGTTAGATTTAGCATAAGGACCCGAATTTGGCAAACAAGAAGTCTTGTCAGTGTACGGTCTAGCGAGATCTAACTCTCTCAAAACAAATAGTTAAAACAAAAAATATAACGAGTTTGTACGTGAAGCGGTTAAGCACACGTTAAGCTTGGAATATTAAGATATTCGACATCCAACTTGTCATACTTGGACGCACGATTAACGTTAAACACGTAATAATCGTTCTGAGAGTATGTTAAGATGTGATGTCGCAGTGGGTGGTGTTTTCGATCTCCATACATTGAATAAAGTGCGTTATAAACGAATATAACGTCACAATATACCTGTGATATCAGCAATAACTCTTAAAAAGTACAAGAGACAAGTTGGAGCTGCTATCGAGAATGTTTGCGAAAAGAGTTGTTCTGAGGCTATTCAAATAGAAAAAGAACTAACCTTAAAAAATGAGCCAGAACAAAATCCGTAAGATTTTTAGCAATGGTATTTTAAAACTAACTGTAAAACTAAACTTATATGCAGAATAATTTTTCATTTATAAAAAAAAAATTATTTTAAATTGTAAATAATGAATAATGAGCGCATAACAGAACTTTATAGAAAATACAGTATTGTTACGTTTTATCCAATTATATTTTGCCAATTGTACACACTTAAAAAAAAAATTAATTTTGTTTCTAGTATAGTACTAAAATATTTATTTTTACTTCAAATATTATACAATTATACAATAACATTATTAATTTGTACGCGATTTTACAGTAAAATTTCGGTAAAATTAATGCACAGATTGAAAAAAGGTTCCAGTTTTGCATTCAATTTCATATTTTTTTAACTATGTTTACATTTAACGCTATCATTTTTGTAATCGTTTTTTATTTATAAATGAATTAATGCATTCTAAAAAATTTTTTTTCAATACATCGGTATGAAATAAAAATTTATAATTTTCAATAAGTTTGTTGTATACTTTATTACGTTTCCAAAACTGTATTCCCGATTACAGAAATGACAATGGCGATTCACAAGGAATAGTTCATCTGAAATCTTCTTTTGATAGCGCCTGGCAAAAACGAGGAAATGGGCGTTCGTACAACAGCTTGAGTGGTCACGGTACAGCAATAAGACACCATTCGGGAAAAGTTATTTTGTGTGCTATTCGATGTAAAGATGGTCGAATGTGCAAGTTAGGTCATCCAAAAAGTGATCATGATTATAGAAAAAATTATCAAGACTCTGCAAAATCAATGGAGGCTGATATGGCGGTGGAAATATTTGTAAATAATCCACAATTGAAAAAAGGAAAAGTTGAAGTAAGGACAATAGTTGGTGATGAAGACAGTTGCACAATCGCATCAGTAAAAAGAGCAGCTACTCATCCTGTAGAAAAGTGGTCCGATTTTAACCATTTTAAAAAAAGTTTCCCCAGTCATTTGTATTCAATGAAATTATCTCCTGTTCTTATTTCATACTTTAGTAAAACATTTTCTATTGCAATCAAACAAAACAAAGGAGATGCTTTAAAAATAGAAAAAGCCTTGCTTGTAATTGTGCCTCATGCGTATGGTTACCACAGTAATTATGATAACTGGTGTGAAGGCACTGTTAATAAACAATATGTGCATAAATATCTTCCTCACGGAAAACCATTGGTGGATGAGAATTTGAAAATACGTATTACTGAGTTAATTAATCGCTACGCTAAAAATTCTACCAAAATAGCGCAGTGTGCTTCAACTCAGGCGAACGAGTCGTTAAATCAAATTATCGCCACTAAAAATCCTAAATCTAGGCATTACGCAGAATCGGAATCATTGAGTTATTGAATAAAGGCTGGCATCTCTCAAAAAAATTTAGGCACTCAGTACGCATCAAAAGTTTATAAGGAGTTGAATTACTCACAATCTACTACAAGTATTGAATACAGAAAACGAAAAGACCATTCCCGACAAATAAGAGCTTTTCGTGACTCGACTAATATAATAAAACAAAGAAGACAAAAATTAAAAAATTTGCGAACATCAAAAAATGCTGCTTGCGACAGAAAGGAAGGCATTTCTTATGAGAGTAATTTTTCTCTCAATGAGGTGTCAGACTTAATAACTCATCCTAAAACTGTGATACATAAAAGTTGTGACTTGAATAATTGTACGGTTTTGTTGTATGATTTAGAAACTACAGGAACGAGTCGTAATGATGAAATTGTTCAGATCTCAGTTGATGCGTTCACAGGTACTAATCCTTTCAACGTTCACATAACTCCTTCTAAACCATTTTTAAAAATGGTATCGCAGATCACAGGATTACATGTTTCAAATGATGAATTATACCTGCACGAAAAACCCGTACAATCAATGTCTGCAGCACTTGCCAGTCAAGAATTTATAACTTACCTTGAAAATTTTAGTTGTCAAATTATTTTAGTTGCCCACAATGGATTTGTATTCGATAATCCACGATCAATGAGATTAATGCCACAATATCATTTATACGAAAAATTCACGAATACTGTCTTAGGTTTTGCGGATTCCTATCAATTTTTAAAAAAAATTTTCCTGACAGAGTTAAAGAAAAAGGAAAATTTTCAGTGTCGGCTTTACTACATGACTATTTTCCTGAAAAAAATTCGTATTCTCTTCATAACGCAATTGACGACGTACAAGCTCTTCAAAATCTGCTCATAAAATTTGTTGAATCCGAAACTACAATTATTAAGTATTTCTAAAACGATTTCAGCGATAATCCAAGAAAAGGAGTTAAAAGAAAGAACATTATCAATCAATACTACATTGCTAAAATATAAAAATCAAATAACAAGTACTCCAATAAATAAATTGGCTGCAGCTGGTATCACCTCTGACATACTGCAGATTGCTTTCGAGCAAAATTGAGAAGCAAGCTTACGCGCAATATGTACCGAAAACGTGAACGGCAGACCAAGGGTTACCAAGAGCATTAAATCGTTAAATTCAATATATAAATTATTTTTGAAAAATGTTTAATAAACTATTATAATAAAAAACTTATTGAAAATATTATGTTTGATTATAAATTTTATGATGAATAAAAATTAAAAATAAATACATGCTTCCCAATTATTGATTTACATATTTGAGATAATTTATTTGAAAAATTATTTAAAGTTTATTTATAATTTGTATAATAGATCAAATTTATTAGTACGATACGTCAAATAATATAAGGTTATTTTAGAACTATTTGAATTTTGCGTGCATTAGTAGCATATCCGGTCGCTCGCACGGCAGACGTTAGCAGGTCGAAAAAACAACTTTAAATCTTGAATATCTTAACGGAATGAATATTGAGATCATATTTTTCAAATACCATAAGAAAGCTTAATATTCAAAGGACATGTTACATAGTTTATTTTATCTCCAGTTTTTCTAAAAAAATATTAACTTAATAACCTGCTTTTTGCTTGACTTCTCATAAAAGCGCATGTAAATTTCGTCATTTTTAAAAAGCTTGTTTGTAAAATTTTTAATGTTAACAAAAAATAAGATTTTGGCAAGATATTCTTCTTATTTCAAAGAACCATTTTCCGAAGTTTCATTAATATCTTCCGTTTTTGACTTTACTGACGAACTACCTTAAAAATTTGCACGGAAATAATTTTCAAGACCTGAAATAAAATAAACTTCTGAAAATTGATTTTCTTAGCATACTTTTAATTTTGAAGCGTTTTGAAATTTTTGAAAAAAATGTTTGTATTTATTTAGTCAATTAGATCTCGAAAATTAATCGATGTATTTGCTTCAAATTTTCCATACAAATTATTTTTTTTATTAACTTTTGCAAATGCTATTGAAAATTGGTTTCCTTGCGTATTTTAATAAAATAGCCATTAAAAAAAATTTTTTTTAATTTTAGATTTTTCATTTTTTTTTTTATATTTTATGTAAACTACTCAATGAATTTGCTTAAAAATTTTCATGGAAATTATTTTCGATTGCTGAAATAAAAAGAACTTCTGAAAATTGATTTTCTTAGCACAGTTTTAATTTTAGAACATTTTGAAAAGAATGTTTTAATTGGATCTCGTAAACTACTCGATAGATCTGCTTTAAATTTTGCATAGAATTAATTTTTTTTGTCTTATTTGATAGGAAGTTATTAAGAATTGGTTTTCTTAGCGTAGTTTTAATTTCAGTCATTTAAAAATAAAAGATAAAATTTCATTTTTTTGGTATTTTTCGTAAACTACATGATGAATCTGCTTAAAAATTTGCATGGAAATAATTTTCGATCCCCGAAATAAAATAAACTTCTGAAAATTGATTTCCTTAGCGTAGTTTTAATTTTAGAGCATTTTGAAATTTTCGCAAAAAATTTTTGTATTTATTTAATCAATTAGATCTCTAAAAGTAATCGATGGGTTTGCTTCAAATTTTCCATACAATTTAGTTTTTTTATTAACTAGTGCGAAAGCTATTGAAAATTTGTCTACTTAAGGGGTGTTCTTATACCGGCACAGAGATCTACCTTATCTATATTTGAATTATGCATTTTAATAAAAATTTAACTATTTTTGACTAAAATTCATAGAAGAGGCACATTCTTAACATGCCAAAGAATTTATTGCAATATTAAAAGAGAATATTAGGGTAAAAATAAAGGCGAAAACTGCTTAATACGATTAAATTTTCAATGTAGTTATGAATAATCGTATTATGCGGTTTTTGTCTTAATTTTTACTTTTATTCGGTCTTTTAACGTTGCAATAAATTCTTTAGAATGTCAAGAATGTGCCTCTTCTACGAATTTCAGTCATGAATAGTTAAATTTTTATTAAAATAAATAATTTAAATGTAGATAAGATAGAACTCTATGTCGGTATGAGGATTCCCCTTAAAGTAGTTTTAATGAAATAGCTATTAAAAAAATTTTTTTTAATTTTATATTTTTCATTTTTTTTATATTTTACGTAAACTATTCTATGAATTTTCTTAAAAATTTTCATAAAAATTATTTTTGATCGCCAGATTAAAAAAAAATTTGATAACTGATTTTTTAGCTCAGTTTTGATTTTAAAACATTTTGAATTTAAAAAAAAATGTTTGTATTTATTTTGTTACTTAGATCTCGAAAAGTACTCGATGGATTTGCATCCAATTTTCCATATCATTTATTTTTTCAATTGACTAATACGGGAGCTATTGAAAATTGGTTTTCTTAGTGTGGTTTTAATCTTAGAGCCTTAAGAAAACAAACTGAACATTAGTGATTCAAGTTACAGCATATGACCCTAAATTTATGATCACTGATGGAGGATTAAAATGTTAAATATCATAAAATTTATATTAAGTATAGACCGGATTCGCTGTCATTCTTTAATTGATTTTTGTGTTATTTATTCAAATATTAAAACGACTGCGTAAGCGCTACTTCGAGATCGAAATAGTAACTTGACAATCTTCATTGCTCATGATTGAGATACATTTTTATATTACAACATTATTGATGTTAGATTATTGTTTTTTTTTTATCAGCTGTGATTTAGCTATGATATACATTGTATGTTTTTATTAGAGTTGCGTGTTATTTATTTTTACTTGAATTAAGAAAAACATTGTTGAAAATTAAAAATTCAACATAGGTTCTTCTGGATAAAAAAACTTTTATGCTTATAATTCAATAAATAAGTGTAAGTTTTAAAAGAAATTTTTTTTTAGATTAAGATTGTAAATTGACAATCTCCATTGCTCAAGTTTGAGATTTATCTATTAATTACATCCTTATAGATGTTATATCATTGATTATTTTAAATAAAAATTTTAAATATTTAACCCTTTCAGTCATGCAATTCAATTCACTTTTTTTCGTATGTATTTGTTTATGATAATAATTAATAGTTATAAATTTATAAAATATCATCAGCATTATAAATAGTAAGGCTATGTGTATCTGAAAATACAAAAAATCCAAGAATCAAGCATGATATTGCAAAAATATTGAGGTAAAAAAAAAGAAAATTAGGTAGCCGATATATCGGCTCCTGTGACTGTAAGGGTTAAAAGAAGAGAAAAATATGACATAATTAATGAAAAAATATTTATAACGCAATTAAATAAACTGTAAGCGTTCATATAGATTAGTTATATTTAGTTTTACGTTTCATGATAGATAATATGATCAATTTTGTAAGCTTATATATAAAAGATATTAGGAAAAATTGCTGATGAATAATTTTTTTTACATTCAAATCACATTTAAAAATTAAAAATAAAATAAACACCAACTCAATGAGCTCTATGAGAAAGCATTGCGCCAAATCACTTGGCAGCGTTTTTTCTATTAAAATTAAACTAATTCAATTTTAAGTCAATAATCTAGAAGTTTTTATTCTTGAAAAGACTGTTCAACGTGAAAAATGCTAAAGTAAAATGTAGCACAACATGAAAATGCCAAAATGGTGGCTAAAAGGCTTTAAAATGGCTAAAGACCCATAAATACCTAACTTTTTCGTGGTTGTATCATAATTATTCGTCCAAATACACTATGTAAGTGTATTTATACATACTGTAAAAGGGGGTAAAGCAAGCATTTTTGAATATCTGATTATCTAATTATTTATGTTTTTTTATGTATGTATGATAATAATTTTATGAACTTCTGTTAAGAATTTACAAAAAATTATTGTTATGTATCAAGTGGAGACACAAGTAAAACACACAAAAAATGAGGTTTTTTAGTTTTAACTTTTGATCCGTAGCACCTACAATGTTATCCATGCGTAATGTTGTTAAAAATCATCTAAAGAATCTATAAAAAAATTTTCAGCTCGAAATATTAAAAACTGTGGGACTAGTTCCATTTTAACGACTGCTCGATTCATTGATAAGTGAGGAAGCGTTAAAATGGAACTAGTCCCACAGTTTTTAATATAAATATAAATTCGAAATTTCGAGCTGAAAATTTTTTTATAGATTCTTTAGATGATTTTGAACAACATTACGCATGGATAACATTGTAGGTGCTACGGATCAAAAGTTAAAACTAAAAAACCTCATTTTTTGTGTGTTTTACTTGTGTCTCCCCTTAAAGTAGTGTACATGAAAAATTAGAAAATCATATCTGAAAAAATGCTCATTTTACCCCGTTTTACAGTATTTATAACAATTTTTATGGACACTGATTACGTATTATGGGTCAGATTTTTAAAATTCATAATGGCGAATCAAAATTTCTAAAAATAATTAGTATTTAGGTTTTAAATTATTTATTGGAGGGCTTTTGGGTTGTAGAGTATAATTATGCAATCAGTTTTCATTTCTTACGAATTTCAGATACTGGATCCAAAGTGGAAGATCATGAATAATAAAAATAATATATATTTTCACCTGAAAACATTCACTTTAGAGTTCTCGGGATCGCTAATATTTATATAAAACCAATATTAATGATAAAACCACGAAAATGTTAGGTATTTATCGGTTTTCAGTTATTTTGAAGCCCTTTAGCCACGACTCTGTCATTTCTATGTCATGTTACATTTTACTTTAGCATTTTTCACGTCAAACAGTCTTTTTAAGAATGAAAACCACTAGCTTATTAACTAAGAGTTGATATAGTTTAATTTAAATAAAAAAAAAGCGATTAAAATGGAAAATTCAATTTTTTTATTTTAAGCTGCTATAATGAACTTACCATTGATGAAAAAAAAATCATGCTTCACAGTCTTATTGAGCAACAAAATTTGCACGATTCATGCATTTTATAGCTCAACTTGACCTCTTTTTGAAGAGAACGCACTTTTAAAAAAAAATTGTACCTAAAAATTTATGGCATTTTTTAAATAAACTCAAGATATTTATTGTATATAGTACTTTTCCACAATTTTAGACAACATTCAAAAAAGTGACCTCAAAAATAGAAAAATAGGTATTTCAGAATGAAGAATCTGATCATTATACAGTAGTCCAGGCGGGATCTGTTTTGGTTTGGATGTTTCGTATATAGTCGCTAATTTTTGCTTAAATGTCTCCAAAATTATGTTACATATGATAATTTCGATATGCGCCAGTAGAAAAAGTTATGCTAAATTCGCTATTAAACAAATAGTGAAAAAATCTGGAAAAATACGATTTTTTTCATTCTTTTTTTATTTATAGCTTCTTAAATATACATTTTAGAGAAAAATATAAAATAAAAAAAAGTTAGATGATAAAATTTTACATGAAATATTAAACTTTTGATATAAAAAATTTCATTTTTTATGTTAGAAAAACGACAACAAATGCGAAAAAAACTGCCCAAAAATTAATGTTTTGTTGAATGATTTTTTTAATTATTTAAATTTATCATATGATTTTAATATTGGGCCACAGAAAACTTTTTGATATGATAAAACAGCCCAGCAAATTTCATTAGAATCAGTTTGTTCATTGCTTCACAATGCTTTAACAATTAAGCATCCCGCAAAAAAATGCAAAAATTTCAAAACTTCATCGAAAATAAAATAATGCTCTCAGATGGGTGCTGATTTTTTTACATATAGCAGACTATTAAAGCTTTCAAATGCACTTTGAAAAATTAAAATCGGTTCATTAGGAGAGTTTTGGGAATCTTTTCTTTTTTTTAAATGAGCGCCTTTCAGAGTATTTTTAAACAAAAGTTTTGGGGTTTCATTTAATTCAAAATTGAAAAAGATATTCAATTGGTTTATAAGCATAAATTTAACTATATTTCTTTAAATTAACTATATCTTTTTCAATTTTGAATTAAATGAAACCCCAAAACTTTTGTTTAAAAATACTCTGAAAGGCGCTCATTTTAAAAAAAGAAAAGATTCCCAAAACTCTCCTAATGAACCGATTTTAATTTTTCAAAGTGCATTTGAAAGCTTTAATAGTCTGCTATATGTAAAAAAATCAGCACCCATCTGAGAGCATTATTTTATTTTCGATGAAGTTTTGAAATTTTTCCATTTTTTTGCGGGATGCTTAATTGTTAAAGCATTGTGAAGCAATGAACAAACTGATTCTAATGAAATTTGCTGGGCTGTTTTATCATATCAAAAAGTTTTCTGTGGCCCAATATTAAAATCATATGATAAATTTAAATAATTAAAAAAATCATTCAACAAAACATTAATTTTTGGGCAGTTTTTTTCGCATTTGTTGTCGTTTTTCTAACATAAAAAATGAAATTTTTTATATCAAAAGTTTAATATTTCATGTAAAATTTTATCATCTAACTTTTTTTTATTTTATATTTTTCTCTAAAATGTATATTTAAGAAGCTATAAATAAAAAAAGAATGAAAAAAATCGTATTTTTCCAGATTTTTTCACTATTTGTTTAATAGCGAATTTAGCATAACTTTTTCTACTGGCGCATATCGAAATTATCATATGTAACATAATTTTGGAGACATTTAAGCAAAAATTAGCGACTATATACGAAACATCCAAACCAAAACAGATCCCGCCTGGACTACTGTATAATGATCAGATTCTTCATTCTGAAATACCTATTTTTCTATTTTTGAGGTCACTTTTTTGAATGTTGTCTAAAATTGTGGAAAAGTACTATATACAATAAATATCTTGAGTTTATTTAAAAAATGCCATAAATTTTTAGGTACAATTTTTTTTTAAAAGTGCGTTCTCTTCAAAAAGAGGTCAAGTTGAGCTATAAAATGCATGAATCGTGCAAATTTTGTTGCTCAATAAGACTGTGAAGCATGATTTTTTTTTCATCAATGGTAAGTTCATTATAGCAGCTTAAAATAAAAAAATTGAATTTTCCATTTTAATCGCTTTTTTTTTATTTAAATTAAACTATATCAACTCTTAGTTAATAAGCTAGTGGTTTATTGGAAATCATGCGTAGAATATGAACATATTTTTACAAATTATAATCTAAGACATTATGAACCATATATACTAAAAATTTAACAAAAAATAAATTTTAAAATTTCAAAATTTCATTTATAATTTGTGAAGTTTAGCAAATAATGGTTTACAAAAATTTACATGCATTTTACATACAATTTCCAATAAAAAACATTTTCATATATTTGTCCCAAAAATCAATACTTTTTCAGAAAAACAATCACGAATCTCATCATTGATCCAAAATAACGATTTTTACAGACATTTTTGCACAATTAAGTAACTTTGAGAAGGCTGCCCAACTGGAGGCTTCGTATATTTTTTCCTCATAAAAAAACAAAAAAAATAAGACTTTAAAAAGCCAATTTAACCTGCTCGATTTTTAGATATACTAAATAGTATGTTTAAATCGATCAAGTAAGCATAAAAATAAGTATATTATAATTTGCAAAAATTCAGGTGAATTCTACATCTAATTTCCAAGAAAAAGTATTCTATTAAGTTTTAACGAAAAATTGATAGTTTTTGAGGAAAAAATTCATTAAAATATTTATTTAGCAAAAAATTTGGAAAATTCGAAAAATTCCATCACGTTTAAATCCTGACCCCTTTGACCTGAACCTCTAAAATTTTTTTTGTATATTTTGGGTATCAAATAGAACATTTTCACAGATTTCCGACAAATTCTATTTTTTTGTTAGGTGAGTTGACGTGAAACGTCCATATATATATATATATATATATATATATATATATATATATATATACAGTACCGCTCAAAAGTTTGATAACACTATGTAAAAAAAATAGTTTGGAAAAAATTATCATATTTTGGAAAAATGGTCAATTTTCTGCAAAAAACGTCAAAAATGCCTATCTTTAAAGCTTTATAACTTGACGAAAAATCATTGTAGAAAATTTTTTAAAAATGCAAATTAAAGCTCTTTCAGAGTACTTTAAAATGGATTTTTTCAGATTTTTTTATCTCATACTCGAAAAACGGTGTCAGCTAATCTAAAGTTTATAAAATTAGCAAAAAATGTTTATTTTCAAGTAATTTTTTTAATACCATAAAAAAACTTTGAAAATAATATAATAGAGCGTTTTTGAAGCTCTTGGCGAGTACTTTAAAATCGTTTTTTTAGAATTATTCTACAACACTTTTTTTCCAAGATATGATAATTTTTTCTAAACTATTTTTTGTACATAGTGTTATCAAACTTTTGAGCGGTACTGAAGACCTGGATGCCACACTGAGAAAAATAAATTATAACTTTAGCTATAGATAGTTATAAAAATTACTATATTTTATAGAAGAGCTGGGACATTTCTACATTATGACGATTTTTATTACATTTATAACAAATATTACTGTAAATTTGATAAGTTTGGCAACAATCGTTTAAGAAATGAAACTATATCTTATTAGAAAAATTGCTATATTACATAGTAAAAATTATGCTATAGTAAAATTTGTTATGACAGAGTAAAAATATTTGATATCTAATGGAATTAATGTTATAAAAATAATAAATTTTTTTATGCATATAATAAATTTCATTATGCATATAATAAATTGTATTATGAATATAATAAATTTTACTATTTCAAATAGTAATGTCGAGTCGATGATCTGTAAATTTATTTCTAGCCTCAAAATTTTCTACCAAATTGAAAGTATAGTTGTGTAACATATGTAGACGATTCGAAATTCTATAAGTAACATGTCGTAATAGCGCAGTCGGTAACGTTCACGCTTTCCGGTCTCGAGGTCCCGGGTTCGACTCCACTTCAGGTCCGTTTTTTTCTTAGGTAATTTATTTTTAAAAAATTATTTAATAAAATTTAAATTAATATATTAAATGAATTTAAAAAATTTCAATGACAAATTTCGGGTACAAAAAAGGAAAAAAATTTTTTTTTTCTACATATTTGTTTTCATAAATTTTACTATGTAATATAGTAATTTTTATTATAACACAGAAATGTCCCACTCGTACTATATAATATAGTAATTTTTAATACAATCTATAGTTATATTTATTATAGGATTTCTCTCAGTGCAGAAGGGGGTATGCGTTCGAAAACAGTAAAAGTGCTATCCCCTGTCGACTAAAGAAACTAAATATAGAAAGTTAAAAAATTGAATTTAAAAAAAAATATTGGCATGTAGAGAATAAAAAAACATAACTTTTTTATAAGCAAAGTTTTTTCACTAGATGTTTACTTTCAAAGAAAAAAATTAAAAACTGACTTTTACAAAAAGTAATTTTTAATAATTCTTTAAAACATAAATCGCTCTATTTCAGCCAAATATGATCGAATCGTTCTGAAATTTCGTACACTGATTCGCGATTCCATATTCGTACTTTTGAATGTACATGGGGTCTTGAATCAGTATCTGCCCAGTGTACACATATGGTGAATACTCTAGCGCTAGTAATAAGATCATAAAAAGTAATAAAATTAATTATTTGTTTATAACAATTTAGTTAAAAAGTGATGAAGATCATTTATTGACATACATTAACTTCAGAGACAAAAAGTATCGAGGGACGTTTAAGCTTTGGAGAATTTCTAGCGAGAGATTTGTTCTTTAATATGTAAAGAAGTTTTTTGGAAAGTTTAAGATTTTTTTTTTTTTAAATTGGCTGATTAAGAGCGATATTAGTAATTTAGTGAGTAAAGTCGCGCATGCAGTAACGCATCAGATTTCATCGGGTACGACAAATGTACACTAAGCGTACTGACGCGCTACCGCACGCGTGACTTTACTTACTAAATTACTAATATCGCTCTTAATCAGCCAATTTTAAATAAAATCTTAAACTTTCCAAAAAACTTCTTTACATATTAAAGAACAAATCTCTCGCTAGAAGTTCTCCAAAGCTTAAACTTCCCTCGATACTTTTTGTCTCTGAAGTTAATGTATGTCAATAAATGATCTTCATCACTTTCTAACTAAATTGTTATAAATAAATAATTAATTGTATCACTTTTTATGATCTTATTACTAGCGCTAGAGTATTTCCCGTATGTGTACACTGGGCGGATACTGATTCGCGACTCATGTACATTCAAAAGCACGAACATGGAGTCGCGAATCAGTGTCTGTCCAGTGTACAAAATTTCAGAACGATTCGATCATATTTGGCTGAAATAGAGCGATTTATGTTTTAAAGAATTATTAAAAATTACTTTTTTTAAAAGTCAGTTTTTAATTTGTTTCTTTGAAAGTAAACATCTAGTGAAAAAACTTTGCTTATAAAAAAGTTGGGTTTTTTCATTCTTTACATGCCAGTATTTTTTTTTAATCGATTTCTGAACTTTTTACATTTAGCTTCTTTAATTGACAGAGGACAACACTTTTACTGTTTTCGAGCACATATACCCTTTTTTAATCCGGGCCATCGATTCATTTTTTGATTCTTACAGTTAATAACAGTTGTCAACGGGTATCCACAATTACTCACAATTATTCACAGAATTTATTTCCATATGGGTTTCATAAAATAAAATGTTATTTTTTAGTAAAATGAATTAAGATTTTACTACATATTAAAAATAAAAAAAAAACTTTTAAACTTTGTAATATTATCTTTATTATAAATTGAATAATTTTTACATGCTTGTTATTTGTTAAAAAATTTCCTGCAAATGTGTCATAACTCCACTAATTTTTATTTTTCTTCACAAAAATAATTATTTTCACTTCATCAGTAGATCATATATAAAGTACACAGACGAAAAAAATTTGTAATTTTAACACACATAAGTGTTATAGATGAAACACAAATTTTTTTGTGTTAAAATTTACAAATTTTTTTTGTGTAATTTTCGAAGTTAAAATTTTAACATAAAAATCCATGAATAATACAAAATTTTGAGTAATAAAATTTGTAAATTTTACAAATTTATTTGTATTAAAATATAATGATTGAAATGATGATTAGATATTAAATAATGACTTTCTCGTATTTCTTTCTGTTAATATATTTAAAAAAAGAGAGAGATAAAGAAATATAAGAAAAAGGATAAAATGATGGATGTTGGCGTGGATCAATAAAATTATAAACGAACTAAATTCATTTGACAATATTACATTGTCGTTTAAAGGCGAACGTGAACGAATGATTACGAAAAGAACCGATAATTTTTGAATATGAGTATATTATAGAAATAGAGCCGGTTAGTGGTTCAGTCGGCAGAGCCTTGGATTCGTAATCTCGGGGTTCTGAGTTCAAATCCCGCTCTCGGCAACCGATTGATAGAAGCACCAAGTTACATGTGCTTTGTTCACAAACACACTTACGAGTTCTGTCGCTGATTAGCATGACAAATAGCGTAGATATAGCGACGTTAAAGAAGAAAAAAAAAGTATACAAATTTTTGGACTTACAGGGAGAGTCCATGACATTTGAGTCTCAGATTTTCTTCTAACTTTGAGATATTTTTTCTTATATAAAATTATGAAAAAAGCCTTATTCCTAAGGTGCAACTCTCAATTTTTGCCGAGTTATCAGCAGATATGTCTAAATTTTTAAAAAATTGCATTTTTTTATGGTTATACATTTTTCGAAGTACTTATTCTAGAAAACTTTTATTTTATCACGTGAGATCTCATATGAGTTCTCATATGAGATCTTGTTTCATTTTCAATCGTGAGAACTCACGTGAGATCTCATTTCATTTTTTTCAGTAGGGAACTGCTGATAACTTGGCAAAAATCGAGAGTCGCACCTTAGGAATAAGGCTTTTTTCATAATTTTAGATAAGAAAAAATATCTCAATGTCAGGAGGAAATCCGAGACCCAAATGTCATGGAATCCTTGTAAGCAGAAATTAATATTTACAAACTAAAATTTACCTTGCATTTAAGGCATTTTTATTGTATAAAATAACAAAAATGCTAATATATAATTATTAAAAGTATAAGATTATTTGAATAACTAGGTACACACATGTTTGTAAAAAATAACAAACTCCGTGTGTTAATTCTACAAAAATTTTTGTGTTGATTTTAAAAGTACACAGAAATTTTTAAATTACAAAAATTTTTATGTTGATTTTACAAACATGTTTGTAAAATTTTAACACAAAAATTTTTGTACAAAAAAAAATTTGACGAATTACACAAAATTTTTTACTGTGTAAATATTTAAATAAATAAAGCACTTAAAAATACAATAAAATAGAGATGAATGATAACGTGTAAAAAATAGAAACATTCCAATTGAAATTCAAAAAAAGTATTTATTTAATTTTAAAATAAAGTTTTAACATATCTTTTTATAATTATAACAAGTTAAATTTTCAAATCTTTGCAGTAGGATATACATTCATTTTGTTCATAAAATTTGTTGAGGTTGAATATTAATTCATCATTTTCTCATTCATATCATCAAAAAAACAATTAGACTACACTTGATGAAAATAAAGTGGAACATTATTATATGACACAATTCAAACAAAATCCCTTATAATTTTTTGAAAAATTGTTCAACATCAAAGAAAATTATAGGAATTTTTCAAAAATCGAATAACTTTTGGTTTTTATTAAAATATGAAATTATATATGTTTGTTTGTATATAAAAGTTTCTTATGATTGGCATTTCCCTATTAAAAAAAAAACGTGTTTTTAGCACGTGAAGGAAACACGTGTAAAATACACGTATGTTTTACACGTGTTTTTTACATGTAAAATTTGCGTGTTTTTTCACGCATATTTTTCACGTGTATTTTTCAGGTGTGTTTTTCACATATTTTTTATAGCTTTTCGAAGAGCTTCTACTGTCTGGCCTCTTATATCTGCGTCTTCAAAATTTGTGTAAGGAATGACAAAACTTAGAAAAACGCCACCTAGTGACTAAAAGTCAAACCGACGTAATCGATCATTAATAGCGATTTAACTCGCTAGGTGGCGTTTTTCTAAGTTTTGCCATCCCTTACACAAATCTGGAAGATGCAGATATAAGAGGCCGGACAGTAGAAGCTCTTCGAAAAGCTATAAAAAAATATGTGAGAAACACACACGAAAAATACACGTGAAAAAAACACGTGAAAATTATGCGTGAAAAAACACGCAAATTTTACATGTAAAAAATACGTGTATTTTACACGTGTTTTTTTCACGTGCAAAAAACACGTGTTTTTTTTTTAATTGGGTTTATTCATAAATTAGGTTAAATCGCGGTTTCTGTTCACATACATAAAGAGTGAAAGAAAAAATAAATTGTAAGTAGGGTAAGTGCGCCAGATATCGTTGCCCACCCGACTACCGTACACCTTCGATATTTTAATACATTAAGATAGGTTTAAGCCTTAATCAATAATACCAAAAAATTTTTTAATATTTTTAAAGTATAATTTAACTATTAGAAAAATAAAAATTTAATTTATTGATGTTTTATATTGTATAAATAATGTTTCAAATTTTTGTAACGTGATTTATGCGTTTTTAGTGCGCGCGTTATCAAAAAGCTTAAGAATTGCATGTTTAATTCAATCATTTAAAGTATTAAAAAATGTATATTAATAATATGTAAATGCATTTTACTATAATAAAATACTTACAAATTTCGAAAAAACTTACAATTTGTGTTTTTAAATTATTTTTTATTATTTATTTATAAAATATAGTAACTGGAACAGATTTAAGCATATGATTCAATTATCGTGCACGATAACTAAATTAATTTTTTGGTATAATCTTAGTTATCGTGCCCTCTAACATGTGAGCATCGAAGAAAACATGACCTCAAAAAAAGATAAATCGACGAAAAATGCACAGTATTCGACGCTCGATATTTAGTCGAGGGCTTGCTTACTGACAAAACGCATATAGTTGGGGGCGCGGAAACTGACAAACGGTATATAGAAATCTTCAAATTAAGCAACACGGTATTTGACGTATGCATCAATTCTTATATTTTTAATAATATTTCAAATATTTTTCTATACATAATTACTCAATTATGCTTATTAAATAAAAGATGCTTCAACGTTTATAACTGATATCAATAGTCATCGTAGAAAAATCTGTTTAATTTGATCAAATCTGTAAGAGGTTACGTTAAACTCACGGTAACTGGCACATTTACCCTAATCATAAGCGATGGTTAAAGACAAAATAAAAACGAAAGAATTTTACGCTGCAAAAAAAATATCGAACCCTCATCGCTTTACATTAATTTACAAATTTATTGATAATAGTTGAGCATGATTAATAATAATAATAATGACGATAATAATACAATTTAAAACAGATGCAATACGTAAATTAAGGTAAAATCATAAATTAAGCAATCATGCGTCTATAAATTATCAATACAATTTTAAAAGTTAAGCTTAAAAGTACCTCTTCGTAAAGTACAAAATAATTCATCTATTCGCGCACAATATAAAACATTAGAGAAAATTAATGGAGATAAGTCGGCTTAAAAATTGGTGTATATTTTAAGAAAAACAATATTAATCTTATTTTTTCCTTGTTCTTTAATATTAAAAAAAATCCAAATCTTACTTTATGAAATTAAAAAATTTTTTTTTTGTTTTTCTGAGTTCTTCTTTTAGTTTATTATTACAACAGATAATAAAATAATTAATCATGAAGAACCCGTGAAAAAGAAAGTTAACATAAAAAAATAGAAAGTGGTTTCAGGACTGCTTTTATGATTTATTCTTATTAACAAATAAGGTTTTTTTCATACCCTCGTGCCTTGAAAATGTACATAAGTTTAAAAATGTGTTAATTTTTTTCTCATATTTTGTCACACAAGTGTACAGTTTATGTGAGTAAAGGCACTATTTGCAACTTTTACAAGTTTCACATACATTCATTGAAATACTTTACAATTATTGAAATTTTATACATTTTGTAAAAAAATTTTGAATTGCGAAATTAATTCTTAAAATGTATCATACAACATTTTTAATTTATTGATACATATAACACCCAACGTTTCAAATTCATTGATTATTTCGTTAAGCTTTTTTATATTATGATACCATTTAAGAAATAAAATTCCGTATGCACATTGCTCTGCACATGTTTTTGACATCCCTTAGTGATAATCTGAAAACACAAAAAGTTTCGTAGTTCTAAAAAGAATTGTCATAGAGGAAAAATTCCAACGAAGTTTTAAAGTTTAGATAAATCTTCAAAAACTGTCTTACTGACTTTCTAAAATCATAAACATATTTTTCAAACCATAGAATAAAAACGTTGGCAAGTGCATTGGCACGATTATTTCTCATTGAGTTAAAGTAATTTGATTCTATTTTTTTAATGTAAAAAACATATACATTATAAGCAAAATTTGAAGTAAGTCCATCGAGTAATTTTTGACATCTAATTGGTTTAATAAATAAAAATTTTTTTTAATTTTCAAAATGCTCAAAGATTAAAACTGCACTAAGAAAACTAATTTTCAGAAGCTTGTTTTCTTTTGACAAAATTTGAATAGCGAATAAGTCGCTTATAAATTTTCGAGAAAACCTGTTGAGTAATATAGGTAAAATAAAAGAAAAATGACAAATCAAAATTTTTTTCAAATTTTACAAAATGTTTTTAAATTAAAACTAGTCTAAGAAAATCAGTTTTCAGAAGTTATCCTTCTGTTGGCAGTCGCCAATAATTTATATGCAAATTGAAGAGCAAATCCATCGAGTAATTAAAGGGATGTAAAACGGACACTACACCTGTACTCGTGAATTTGGCCTCTTTTAATTTTACTGCAAAACTTGAGGAAAAGAAATGCTTTAGCTTGTAGTATTTATCATGAAGATTATTCAGTTAAATTTTCAAATAAATTCATTCTTTAGTTTTTCAGAATTTTCGGTTCCAATAATATATATTAAAATTTTTAGATTTTGTACAAAAAATCTGAAATTCTGAAAAACTAATGAATAAATTTATTTAAAAATTTAACTGTATAATCTTCATGGTACATACTACAAGCTAATGCATTTCTTTTCTTAAAATTTTGCAATGAAATAAAAAGATAGTCAAGATTTATGAGTACTGGTGTAGTATCCGTTTTACATCTCCTTAACGTAAAATACAAAAAAATAAAAATTCAAAATTCAAAAAAATTTTTTAAATGGTTTTAAAATTAAAAATACACTAAGAAAACTAATTTTCAATAGCTTCTGCACCAGTTAGACAAAAAAATGAATCGTATGCAAAATTTGAATAAAATCCATCACGTTGTTTATAAAATCTTATTGACTAAATGAATACACACGCACGCACGCACGCACGCACGCAAACACGCGCGCACACACACACACACACACACACACACACACACACACACACACACATATGCACACATAAATACAAACATTTTCTGGAAACCCCTTTTTTCGAGTCCAAACATGTAAAATTAATGAAGAAATAGAAAAAAATTTTTTTTATCGATATAATGTTTTCTCTATGAAGAAGCAAAAAGGTAAAAAAACTGAAAAAATGTTGATTATATTTACATTATTTTTATTTTAGTTAAAACAGCTGTAGAATAAAGGAATAAAAACAATTTGAAAAACTATTGGTTCAACTCTGAAATAAGCGGTCCAACGTCTGATATGTTCCATTTGGACCAAAGTCAAACCAATTTTTTTCTAAAAAGTATGATTTTTGCTTTCTCATAGAGAAAGTATTGTATCCAGGAAAAAATTCTTCTTTTATTTATCTTTAATTGGTGCATAGTTGGACTCGGGGAGTCGAGAAAATTGATTTCCAAAATATGTCTATATGTATGTGTGTGTGCGTGTATATATATTCATTTAGCCAATTAAAAAATAAAAAAATATCGAAAACTACTCAATCAATTTGCTTTAAATTTTGCATGCAATTAATTTTTTTGTTTAACTGGCGCGGAAGCTATTGAAATTTTGTTTTCTTAGCGCAGTTTCAATTTTAGAGCTTTTTGAAAATTTTGAAAAAGTTTTCATTAAAAATTTTTTTTCTATTTTACATAAACCATTCTATATATTTGCTCCGAAAATTATATACAATTTATTCGCTACTGTCTGAAGAAAACAAGCTTTCAAAAACTAATTTTCTTAGTATAATTAAAATTTTAGAAAATTTTAAAGATTTTTAAAATAATTTTGATTTTTCTTTTATTTTTTTTTAATTTTGCGTGTAAAGTACTCGATAAATTTGTTTTCAAATTTGGATAAATATTATTTGTGACTGTCAAAAGAAAGAACATTTTGGAAAACTGATTTTCCTAGCGTAGTTTTGATTTTTGAGCAATTTGAAAATTTTGAAAAAATATTTTTGAGAAAAAAAATTGTATTTATTTAGCCAATTAGATCTAGAAAACTACTCGATGGATTTGTTTCGAATTTTGCATACAATTTATTTTTTCGTCTAAGTAGACGATATTGAAAATATAACTAGAAACTATTAAAATAGTATATTAAGATACAAGTGGTTAAAATGGCCCATTATTTGACGGCGTGAGATTAGCAGCCAAGCGTAGCGAGGCTGCTAAACGCTGTGAAATAATGCGCCATTGAAGCCATGAGTATCTTATACTATTTTATAGCTCGAGTGATATAAATTCGCTATATTAAATCTGTACTAATAAAAAACAATTACAAATAAAAACTAGAGTAAATATGCCAGTTACCGTAGGTTTAACGTAATCTCTTACAGATTTTATCAAATTAAACAGATTTTTTTATTAATGCTCGATAACTATTGATATCAGTTATAAACATTGAAGCATCTTTTATTTAATAAGCATAATTGATTAATTATGTATAGAAAAATATTTGAAATATTATTAAAAATATAAGAATTGATGCATGCGTCAAATATCGTGTTGCTCAATTTGAAGATTTTTATATACCGTGTGTCAGTTTCCGCGCCCCCAACTAAATGCGTTTTGTCAGTAAGCAAGCCCTCGACTAAATACCGTGCATTTTCCGTCGATTTATCTTTTTTTGAGGTCATGTTTTCTTCGATGCTCACATGTTAGAGGGCACGATAACTAAGATTATACCAAAAAATTAATTTAGTTATCGTGCACGATAATTGAATCATATGCTTAAATCTGTTCCAGTTACTATATTTTATAAATAAATAATAAAAAATAATTTAAAAACACAAATTGTAAGTTTTTTCGAAATTTGTAAGTATTTTATTATAGTAAAATGCATTTACATATTATTAATATACATTTTTTAATACTTTAAATGATTGAATTAAACATGCAATTCTTAAGCTTTTTGATAACGCGCGCACTAAAAACGCATAAATCACGTTACAAAAATTTGAAACATTATTTATACAATATAAAACATCAATAAATTAAATTTTTATTTTTCTAATAGTTAAATTATACTTCAAAAATATTAAAAAATTTTTTGGTATTATTGATTAAGGCTTAAACCTATCTTAATGTATTAAAATATCGAAGGAGCACGGTAGTCGGGGGGGGGGGGGGGGGCAACGATAACTGGCACATTTACCCTATGCACTTCACAAATGATAATTCAAAAAATAAAAACGAAAACTAAAAAAGTAAGTACTAGGCGTTCCGTTAATGATAAATTAAAAAAAAAAAAGCGAGAACTATATATGAGCCAAAACTAAACACTCCGTGAATGATGAATCGAAAAAGATTTTAAAAAATTATAATTTTAAAAATATATTTTTGTAGTTGTCAAAAGAAGGATAACTTTTGAAAAGCGAGTTTCTTAACGTAGTTTTAATTTCAGAGGATTTTTTAAATTTTGAAAAAAATTTTCATTTTCCATTTTTCTTCTATTTTACGTAAACTATTCGATAGATTTGCTCCAAAATTTGTATACAAGTTATGCGCAAATTTTATGAATTTTCAAATTAATAAAGAAAAATATCGCCATATTTTTTTAACGTTAATGAACAATATTTTTTAAATTTATTAAATGAAAGTATTTTTTAAAGTTTAACAAAATATCATGTTATTAATTTTACAATTTTTAAATTTTTAATCATAAAAAATCGAAATTTTTTATCTCAAATTATTTTAAAATTGTATATCTGTATTCTTTGTACTAAAACACGTTTTTTTTTTCAATTTACACCTCGTTTCTATCAACTTCGATACAAATAGACCATATTGGACGTTAGACCGATCATTCCCAAAGTGAACCAATACACTGTAAGTCACTTTCAGGGTTTTTCTTATTGTGAAAATAAAAATTCAGTAACATGTAAAATGATTCACCTTATTTACTTTTGTAATCGTAATCATAAACATCGAATAACATCGTATGTTATTTGGGTGCTTGTGTTCAATGAATGAGAAAATGATTTTACGTCGATATCACCTCTTTTTGGGGTGATAAATTAAAACTGTCATAAGTTGCATCATTGAATCAGCTAATTTAGTTGTGATCAATGTAATTTACCATACAGTTATAGCATGATTAAGAATCAATGGTCTTTTATATGAAAGTGATTTACAGTGTACTCTTTTAATTTTTCTTTGTTTGTTTATTCTACAGCTATTGCAACTAAAATTAAAATATAGCAAAAATCAAAATTTGTTCAATTTAAAAAATTTTTTTATCATACAGTTTGAAAAATATGCTTATGGTTGTAAAAGTTCAGTAAAACGGATTTTGAAGGTTTTTATCTGAACTTACTCTACGACCATTCATTTCGAAGTTATAAAACTTTGTGTTTTCATATTTTCACCAAGGGATGGCAACAGTATGTACTAGGGAGTGTATGTACAATATAATAATTAAGGAGATGTAAATTACCGATATTGCAGTTTTGAAAACTTTTTATTATTAGCCTGAAATTTATAAAAATATATCTATATTATACCTTTCTACTTTAATCAATGAAAAGTACGACGTAGAAATCATTCTAATAAATTTTAAATAAAGATAAAGAAAATCCATAAAATTGCTATGTCGGTAATTATGCACAAATCATATACCCTATTGCATCACCATATTTCAAAATGATCAATTTTTAAGTCTATACAAATATTTGTTTTTATTAACCTTTAGACTACCGGGAAGCCGAAATATCGGCTAGACCTGTGATATGAACTTTGTATATAGTTGATACGTGATACGAGACATCAATTTAAACACTTTTAAAGGGCGATTTCATTTCTAAAATCCCGGTAGTATAAAGGTTAAGGAGGCTCATGCGATAAGTACCGTATCTAGTCAGGGTTCCGCAAAAAGGAATAAAATATTTTTTTATTATATTTTTTATAAAAAGTGTAAATAATTTATTATTATATTTGTAACTTGGATTACATTTAATTAAATACAGAAATGTCTGTTATTTACGATTATTAATTTTCTAATCGCATTAATTCTAATTACTTTTTTTTATTTTTTTTTATTTTATCAATAACATGTAAATTTTTTGACTAATTTCAATTTGTAATGAAAAAATCTATAATTTTTGTTTTAGATTTACAAAAAGCTACTATTTTATTACTGAGTTATAAGTATAAATGTAATTTTTTTCATAAAAGCCCATGTTAAATTTTTAAATTTCTATAATTTGTTCTCTTTCATTGGATCAATAACCTTAAATTTTTTAAATTTCTATGAAATATTTGTAATTTATATTTTTTTTCGTATTTTTTAAAAAAATATTCTTTCTAGAAAGGGTTAACCCATCGAGCCTCCTTAAAATGATTTTACTTTTATGTTCTATTTTTGAAAAGTACATTCAACAAATAAACTTTTTATAAATCGAAGAATCTTACAAGGTTTATTCTGAAAATGTATAAAAAATATAACATAAATCAAACGAAAATTGTTAAAAATATATTTTTATCGAAATCTTGACACGTGTCACATTCGCTCATAAACGCCATCACATTATTCAACAATTGTATTTTTTTATATTATAATTAGAAAAAATACTTATAATGATATACACAACCTTGCACAATCTCAGCAACTTCTAATCAGAATATATAAGAGATAAAAAATCCAGTTTATTAAACTATACGCACTTAAAATACTAATGTGAGGCTTCTTCGTTATTTTCTGATATTTTGTCATGTCTTGTTTGTTTTCTGCACTTGCAGCATTGTTTCCTTTTAATGTGTAATATATTCAACAGTGATGCCAAATTTTCATGTTTTCGCAGTATACGTCAATACATAAAAGAGCTGCCTATTTACATGAATTTAATTTTTTTAAATTATAAGAAACTCGAAAACAATTTGATTACTTTTTTATATTGGCCTCACACTTTGACATATAAAAATAATACTAAAACTTTTTCATCTTTCACATAATATTACAAAAAATAATAAAAACCTTAAAAATTCAAAAGCTAGCAAATATCATTACTTTTCATTACATAACATCATTTACTAAATATCATTACATTCATTTATTACTAACTAGAAGATGATTAAAAAAAATGAGAGATGAAGTTTGATTTTTTTTTTGTAAAAATCATTTATTTTCCAACTTTGATTAATAAATGGTGACATGCGTAAACATATTTTAGTATAATAATGTTAACAAATTACCAGATCTCTTTTATTGAAATTTTGTTTTAAAGAAAATGTAATTATTTATTTCCCTTTTTAGAGGCTTTTTATTTCGGACGGAAACAAAGCAAGTTAATCGTTTCATTTTTTAATTATTTTGTTATTTTTACATAAAAAAAGCTTAAATGATCGTCAAATCGCATATTCATTTAATTACATCGAAAATTACAATAAGTATTAAAATTAAACATAATTAAGTAAAACATTTTCTTTGTTAAGTAGCATTAATCGAAAAAAGAGTTAAAGAATAAACATTAAACAATAAAAACTAAACAAACAATTACTGAGACATCCACTATATCATGAATTTTGAATGCTGGCAATGAATAAGAGAACGAAATATACACTGATAAAAAAAAATCATAAATTTTAACTGGTCAAGATAACTGATAATAAACAATGAACTCAAACAGAGCAAAATTTAAAAAATTTTTATTCATTGATATTTAAGGAACAGTCCCTTATGAAAATAATCTGTAGATGAAACTGTAGAAAAATCTGCAGGAAAATCTGTAGGATATCTACAGAAAACCTACAGAAAATCTACAGAAAAATCTAAGATGACACTGCAGGATTTTCTGCAGGGAAGATTATGAGAAAATCTAAAGGTAAAACGTAGATGAATTTGCAGCTAAAACTAGAAAAGTCTACGAAAGACCTACAGGTCTCCTACAGAGTAATATACAGGATTTATGTAGGATTTTTTGCTAAATTTTTACAGGGTTTTCGCCCACTTTATTTTCTGAATAATTTTCTACAGTTTTCTGTAAACCACCACGTAAGATTTAGTACAGAAAATATTTAAGAATTTCCTACATAATTACCTAAAGGAAATTCTTTCATTTTTTAAATATTTTCAAATTTTATTCTTTATGAAAAAATATTCCTCTCAATGATTGTCTGCATGATTTTCTATAGAATTTCCTACAGACTTTCTGACAGAAAATTTCAACGAATATCCTGCAGGATCACCAAATGAAAATTTTGCTTTATTTATTTTGATTCATAAAAAACTTTTCAAGAAATTCTATAAAATATTATGTAGAATATCCTGAATGAAACTTGATTATTATTAAATTATTCAGTTTTTTTTATTTAAGTATAATAAATAATTACGAGTTAATAACTCGATAATTATTTTCCTATTATAGGATAAGACCAAAAACAAGATAAACCTCGTAGTGTAAGCCCTTCGAAAATCGAAGAGCTCACGATTCAACACTAAGTGCTTTGGTCTTATATACCTGTGGCTTGAAAATTTGTACAAGCGATCGTAAAACTTCGAGAAACGCCACCTAGCGATTTCAAATTAAATTGACACAATATAGAAAAATCTGAAGGAAAATCAATAGCAAATTCTGCATGAAAAACTGAAGAAAATTCTGAAGGATATACGATACAAGATCGATAAAAACGATTTAATTTTAGATCGCTAGGTGGCGTTTATCTAAGTTTTGCGATCACTTGTACAAATTTTCAAGCCGCAGGTATATAAGACCAGAACACTTAGTGTTGAATCGTGAGCTCTTTTGGGTTCACACTACGAGGTTTATCTCGTTTTTGGTCTTTTCCTATAATAGGAAAATAATTATCGAGTTATTAACTCATAATTATTTATTATACTTAAATAAAAAAAACTGAATAATTTAATAATAATCAAGTATCATTCAGGATATTCTACATAATATTTTATAGAATTTCTTAAAAATTTTTTTATGAATTAAAATAAATAAAGCAAAATTTTTATTTGGTGATCCTGCAGGATATTCGTTGAAATTTTCTGTCGGAAAGTCTGTAGGAAATTCTATAGAAAATCATGCAGACAATCATTGAGAGGAATATTTTTTTATAAAGAATAAAATTTGAAAATATTTAAAAAATGAAAGAATTTCCTTTAGGTTATTATGTAGGAAATTCTTAAATATTTTCTGTACTAAATCTTACGTGGTGGTTTAGAGAAAACTGTAGAAAATTATTCAGGAAATAATGTGGGCGAAAACCCTGTAAAAATTTAGCAAAAAATCCTACATAAATCCTGTATATTACTCTGTAGGAGACCTGTAGGTCTTTCGTAGACTTTTCTACAGTTTTAGCTGCAGAAAAATTTTTCTGCAAATTCATCTACGTTTTTCCTGCAGATTTTTCTACAGTTTCATCTACAGATTATTTTCATAGGGGGTGCATTTATTCGTGATTTAAAAAGTTTATAAAAGTAATAATTTAAAATGTTTAACATTAAAAGTTATCGTGATTAACTGTTCGCGAATATTTTCCAACTTAATAAATATTCATTTGACTAAATTATGAAAAATTTGGACCATAAACTATTATGATTTTTTTCTATCAGAATATTATTTATAATTAAGAAAAGAAAGCTAATTGTGTCCATTTTTAACAACTTTTGCTTAACTTACATCGTTATTAAAAATTATTCAATTCGATTATCATTATAATCTAAACAAAACTATTCATAGCAACGATAAATATCTTTCTATTTCTTAATTTTTTGTTTAATACTTTTATCGGATTATTATTTTGATTCGTCATAATTTTTCATGTTATAATTTCAATAGTAAAACAGAATTTATTGTAGAATCATTATTTATATACATATATTCGATAACAAACTAGCGATACTCAGCCAGTTTAAATTACATTGGTTACAAAAATATCCTTTAACAATAAGTCAGAGAGCATTTCATATTAATTATTTGGATTCATACATGTATGACAGTTTATACGCTACATATCAAATACAAAAGAGCATAAAAGATAAAATATAACGAAAAAAATATGAATGATTTAACGTAAGATCGACAATTTCATATTAAATAATATCGATTTTAAATACGAGTTCACCTAGGCCGTTAATGAAATTTTATTTTAATGAAATTCGATCAATAAGTTTAACAAATTAATCATTGAATGATGATTGGAAAAGATGAATATTTTTGAAGCTTTTTACAAATTAAATGATTATAATTAGCAAAATACACAAAAAACCATATAAGTAATAAAAAATAGTTACTTTTATTGAAATTATCACTTATAACCGTTTTCAATTTAGAAGTGTATATTAAACTTTCTAAAATTTAATAAATATTTTTTTAACGTAAATTAATAAATAATTATTTCATAAAATAAAAATTAATTATTTTATTTCCATCATAATTACGCTTTAGATCATCAAATAGAAATGAGCAAAATAATAAATTAATATGCAAATAACTAAAAGTTTACGAAATTAAAATATAATGATAAAGTATACTACTAACAATCAAACCACAAATTTAAGGCCATCACAATGTAAAACGAATTAAATTAAATAAGTAAAAAAAAATAACGACTTTATGATGTCACAAAAGATATTATTGCTTTATAATCTAGAAAATTCATTAATCTCATTATTTGAAAAAAAAAAAATATATATATATATATATATATATATATATATATATATATTTGTATATATATGTATATATATATATATATATATATGCATACACACATGTGAATACAAGTATCGTCTATAATTCCGATCAAGTTGCCTAAAAATAATTTTAGCTCTTAATATATCTTACATGCAAGAGAATCTCACAATTATGCTTTGATGCTTAGCTCAAGTATAATACAAAATAAGAATAGTAATAATAAAAAAAATTAAGAAAGTCAAATGCCTTATCAGTTAAAAACTAGTGGCGTGCACGCATGTGTGTGTAATTATGCAAATATAGTTATATATCACACTTACAATGTACGATTACTTCTTGCGAATACTGCACTTTCCTGTGTATATATATATATATATATAAAACATTTAAATATATATAAGTAAAATCTCCCACTCTTTACATTTCCGAAGTAAAAAATAAGGGAAACCATTTAAAAATCTAAGATGAATTTTAGATTTTTCAAAATTACCTCGATTACTGTTTGAATTTTTCATTAATAATCATTTAAAAAAAATACAAGCGATTGAAAAAATGTTTAAAAGATTAAAAAATTGACAATTTTTTTAAAGAGAATGAAAAATAGAAAAAATTGTCTGAAAAGATTTTACATCCCACAAACAGTTAGTATTTTGTATATATTCTAATTTACTTTTTTGATTTTCATTGTGCGACTAGTGGAACCATAGATGATGGTCTTTCAAGGAGTCCTATTTTTCTAAATTTTGTTCATGAATTTATGGATTGTGCATATGTATGGTTTGCATGTAAATGTGTGTATATATATTTATATATATTATATCCTCGTAGGCCGTATTCGCATCAGTATATAGAGGGCATGCTCAATTGGTATTGGCATCGCATATGTCTGAGGGCACTATTCAGCTCTAAACAAAATTTAGATGTCCTTCTGAGTTTCCATATATCTCAAGAAAAATCAATATATCAATTATTTTTTGTTTAATATAGTCAAAGAACAATCATATTGAACGGAGGTTACTGAAAAGAAATTACTCACGCTTCGATAGCAGCTATTACAAAATTTCAATCTAAAAAACAAAAGAAAAAATCAATAAAACTAAAATTAAATTTAAAAAGTATTAAAAAAAACATTAATAATTTATTTATTATTAACTATTAAATTGTAGTTCTTCATACGGCCTACTTCGCAGGCCTGGACTGGGGGGACTGGAACCCTGGGTCCCACTGATTCAGGGGCCCCGTTAAAACGATTTTCATATTAAAAAAAAATAACCTTTTTATTCTTTACAAAATTAAAAAATTTAATTATGATAGATAATTAAACTTAAGCAATGTACTGTTTTCTTATTATTTTTTTATTTTTTTATAGATGTTATAAAAATTATTTCCAAGTTAAATTATTATTATTATTATTATTATTATTATTATTATTGTTGTTGTTGTTGTTGTTGTTGTTGTTGTTGTTGTTTTGTTGTTGTTGTTGTTGTTGTTGTTGTTGTTGTTGTTGTTGTTGTTGTTGTTGTTGTTGTTGTTGTTGTTGTTGTTGTTGTTGTTGTTGTTGTTGTTGTTGTTGTTGTTGTTGTTGTTGTTGTTGTTGTTGTTGTTGTTGTTGTTGTTGTTGTTGTTGTTGTTGTTGTTATTATTATTATTATTGTTGTTGTTGTTGTTGTTGTTATTATTATTATTATTATTATTATTATTATTGTTATTATTATTATTATTATTGTTATTATTATTATTATTATTATTATTATTATTATTATTATTATTATTATTATTATTATTATTATTACACAATAATAGGATTTTTTTAATAATACTAGAAAAAAACTCGAGTTTTTTCAACGTTAAGTGGCCTAGCTTTACATATATTTCTTTACTTATTAAGATATCGATATAACGAATTTTATACTTTATAATTATCTTATCTACTGATCATTGCATTTATTAATAAAAAATATAGAAACTTTTTTTTTGAAAATAATCATAATATTAACTAAAATATTTATTTTGATAATCATTTTTTATTATCTTTCTATAAAAATAATAATATAATAATAAATATCATATTTATTCGCAAGTTCACGTTCCGTTAGGTGGCGGTTCGGTAGCAGCTCAAAGTTATACTTTGATCACATGATATATTGCGGCAAGTTGAAAATTGTATAAAAATGAAATTTGTAAGTACCTTTTCCGTCATCATTTAATCTTTTAATCATCGTATTATTTTTTACGATCAATATTTAAAATTTTCTTTTCACAATGTGTCAATACTTTAGATATTCAATTTTAGGTTATGAGCTATTTGTTTTTATTTTTGTTATAACTTTGAGCAGTTAGTAATTTCACCGATAGGTGGGACACATTCACTTGAACTTGCGAATAATTCTATACTTTCATGGGTCATTGAAATGTATTTTGATGTCCTAAATTATGGAGTATAAAAAATTTAAAATATTAACTTAATAACTCCGTTCGCAACTATATTCAGCGAAGTGTGTTTGTACCTACAGTATCGTGTCGAATTGTGTTTTGTTTTGTAAATAACAATATGGAGGAGGACGTTCAGTACATTTTGTACTAAGTTTCATTTGAATAGTTGCATAGGGAAGAATGTAAATTTTTCTAATAGTTTAGTTATGAAAAAAATTGTATCTCATAAAAAATTAATATTTAAAAATATTAAGTTGTTAATAGAAATTCAAAAAATTATTACATAAACATATGAAGGTACATAAAAAATTATAAAATCATATATGAAAAAGTGTCCCCTTTTCATAATTTAGAATGAAATAGCACTCATATTTCATGATCGTGATGGGCCCCCATGATTTTGTAGCCCCGGGCCCAGGGTGGTGTTAGACCGACCCTGCTACTTCGGACGTAAAATGATCAATGTCCTTTGGCCGTTTATCCAGGTGAAATCTGAATCTCGAACAAGATTTGATGCTTAAGGTGAAGTCTACCTTGGGCGCGAATTAATTCAATTTTTTTTTTCATTTTTAAGATGCGTATTATTCTCAATTTATTTTTAATAAAATAAAAATTAATTTTTAAATAATATTTGTGCAGTTCCTCGTACGGCCTACAGCGAAATAAAATTATTTATGTAACTTGGGCGTACGAAGGATTCTGAATTCAGACTTGACTAAAGTGCTTGTTGCTTAAGCAGCAGTCAGTCTCGCCTGTATTCATCCTTCTTACGTCCAAGTTACATATATAACTAATATGTGTGTGCATATACTCACTATAAAGTGCAGTATTTGTAAGAAGTATTTGTACATTTTAAGTGTGATATATAACTATATCTATGTATAGATATATCTGTTTGATATCAATTAGGGTGACCGTATTACGCGAGCGACATCGATTCTTTGATTAGTGAAAACAAAAGAATGTGATTAAATATATCAATTCTTATACAAATTCATGTTCATCAAATGTCTTAATTATTAACTCTATTTTTTTTTTAAATTTAAAGATAAATATTATTCTAAATTTATTTTTAATAAAATAAACATTATTAATTTTTAAATAATATTTGTGCAGTTCTTCATACGATCTATAGTGACATAAAATTATCTAAGTAACTTGGAGGTACGAATGATTCTGTATTCATCCTTCATACGTCCAAGTTACGTATATAACTAATACACACACAAAAGTGCAGTATTTGTAAGAAGCACACACACACACACACACACACACACACACATATATATATATATATATATATATATATATATATATATATATATATATATATATATACTGTGTGTTGTACTTGTAGAATCCTGTGTACATGTATTCGTAAGCAACACTTATTTTATAATGGTTACAATTAGATCTTCTAACAGTTGTACTGAATCAATCTCTCATTTCACTTTACATTAAACAGATAATACAAATAAAACTTTTATTAAGCTAGAATTTTTGTTACTGCAATAGTTTTAAACATAAAATGATTAAATTATTTAAATGTTAATATTAAGATAAACTCATTATTATTTTACTGTAGTAACGAAATTTTTACATTAAGAGGAGGTCACGTATCTCTGTCCTTTTCTAATCAAAGAAATGATTTTTTTACAAAAACTAATAACTTTAGCAAAAAATGAAGAAAAAGCCGCATCTTGTATCAAAAAAAGCAATATTTTCTTTGATAAGAAAGAATTAATTTTATTGCTTCGTTTTCAAGAAAACCTTGAAAAACTTAAATCATAGAGGTTAGGGTGGACAATTTGGTTTTTCAAGGTTTTCTTGAGAACGAAGCAATAAAATTAATTTTTTCTTATCAAAGAAAATATTCCTCTTTTTGATAGAAGATGCGGCTTTCTCTTCATTTTTTGCTAAAGTTATTAGTTTTTGTAAAAAAATCATTTCTTTGATTAAAAAATGACAGAGATACGTGACCTCCTCTTAACGGCATGTCGGAGCTGCAGCAATCGAGTTTTGCTTTTTTTATTTTATCGATATCTTTTTAAATTCTTAAATTAAACAAATATAATGACTTGTCCGCACTAAAGTTATATTAGTACAATAATTTTTGTTAAAATAAAAAATCATTTGGACTTGTTATTTTTTTATGAGCTTGGATTGGAAATTAGATATCAAACTCGACAAACCTAACCTTAAAATACGATATATTGAAAGTTTTTATTATAACTTTGTATGTATAATATTTTGGTGGTTTTCTTGAGTTGTCCGCACTAGAGTTTAATCTTACAAATTTTTTCTTTATAGCAAAAAAACTCAATTAATTGCATCGTTTATTCATAAGTTAAGATTGGAAATATTATTAGAAGGCGGACAGCTTCGTCATGCTCTTAACGAAGATTTATATTGCTGAATTTTATCGGTTGTACATTTTTGAAACTGATAAATTAGTATAATAGAAAAAAGAGTTTTATAATCTCACTACAAATAAAATATAAAAAGTTAAAAATTATAATAAGAAAGACAAAAATTAAAAGATAAAACTTTGATGCCCTTAAATAAATAAAACTCTATGTTATAAAATACTAAAAACTATTTTTGGCAAAGTACGTTAGGTTTACGTCATATAGAACGCATCTTGTAAAGCGATACACTGGCCATTAATCTGCATACTATTTATGATCTATATAAGGTGTTTTTCTATTATACTTGTTATATCTATATAAGGTGTTTTTCTATTATACTTGTTATGTTTGATATCAAAAGTACAGCCTTATAACACAAGTTATTAAAAATTCAATATATATCTCTACCTCGTCAGTAATAAATCTTTTTTATGTTAATTGGTTAATGAAGTGAATTGAGAGAGAACAGCCAAGCAAAAGAATTGATAATTTGAAGGGATTTGCAGAGCGATTATTTTTAAACTTCTAAAATTAAGATATTCAATAGAAAAATATAAGTGCATATGCTTAAATTTTGTAAAATAAAATGTAAAATAATTACATTTTTAAGTTGATTAAAATCTATATCATGATGAGAATTATTTAAAAAATTCATGTGCATAGATAAGATTTTTTTATAGTTTCAATTAAGAAAAATTTTAGGAAAATTTTATTTATTTTCAATACTGATGCAATTAGTCTGGGCGCAGTGGGAGGGTCGAGGGTCGAGTATGCAATTTGGGATTCCCTTGGTAACATGACGTATCCGTATGTTTTTTGGTTCGGAGGATTGATTTTTCGTGATTGCCAGACCCGAAATCGGTTCCTTCGTGAGATGTAGCTCAATAATGGTCAAAATTAATGGTTTTTCCGAATTTTTCGGAAAAATGATAAAACTTACAACTAATATATGGTGAATTCTCAAGAAATCGGCCGATTTCCATTCCTTGCCAAAACTTTCATATAGAATAATGTGTGACAGGACTAAAAAATTATTTTCAAGTTACCTTATACTTTCTTGTGATGGATAACGGGATGAGATTATTAATGAGGTACCCTATTTGTTGACCAAAGAATTGTGAAATATTAGAAAACGTAACTCCGTTAGATTTCACGCGTTCAATCACAAAAGTGTTATTACATATCATCCTTGAATCATATTAAAAGTTTATTTTATTCCACTCAGAAGTGTTCGTTTTTCTTTAATAAAAAAGTATATTTACTTGTTTATACCCCTTTTTACATTCATCACTAAGTATTAATAATTGGATCAATTCCACCCCAAAAAAATCGTAAACTCTGTTAACTCGACGTAACCGCTATTAACTAAGGTACTTATTGAAAGGTATTAATAAGTACTTAAGTTCAAATTTCATCTTCATTAAAGTATTATTCAACTTGAATATAATGCATAAAGATACAATATATCAATTCTTTTCAATCGTCATCATTATAAATTTCTTGTGTAATCAGCCGATTTTTTGAAAATTCACCATATAATGTTATTCACGAATTTTTTTAAGAAGTCTTATATGTCAAAATAAAAACAAGAAATTATATAAAATTGACGTGATATAAATTTTGAATACACGTAATAATCAAATAAATTTCTTTTATATTTATTATTGAATTATTTTGGAAAAAATCAATATTTTAAGTTTGCGTAAAATAACAAGGACTCTTATGGGGAACAGCTACTTTTCAGTCAAGTAGCTTTAATATTTTAAGGAGATGTAAAACGAATACTAAACCTGTCCTCGTAAATATTGAAATTTTCTTATTTTATTGCAAAACTTTACGGAAAGAAATGCTTTAGCTTGTAGTATTTGCCACGAAGATTATTTAATTAAATTTTCAAATAAATTTTTTTATTAGTTTTTCAGAATATCAGGTTTGTTGTACAAAATCTAAAAATTTTAATATATAATATTGAAACTCGAAATTCTCAATAACTAATGAATGAATTTATTTGAAAATTTAACTGAATAATCTTCGTGTTAAATACTACAAGCTAAAGCATTTCTTTCCCTCAAGTTTTGCAATAAAATGAAAAAATAGGCCAAATTCATGAATACAGGTGTAGTGTCGGTTTTACATCCTCTTAACATGAAACATACAGGATTTAAAAACCCAAGTATCAATACATTGGCATATATCTAATAAAAAATTAAAACCCTACAGACAAAAATTCATCGAAAATTTAGCAAAGTTATTAATAATTATATACTTAAATTTTTTAAATTTCACCAGCCTCATCGCAGCTGTACTTAGATTTGACAACGCCGCAGATGAGAAATGTATTACGTATATACACGTAACTATACATTTACACATCTGAGGTTATTTTGACAAGTCATTAAAAATGAACTATATATATAAACGAAAATGATAAAGTATTCATTAGATTAAAATAAATAACAACTAAGTAATTGAGATTATAGTTATGGTAGTTAAATGACAATTATATATATTTTTCAAGATACAAAATTATATTGGTTAGTATATAGTCAACGAGGCGGTGTCATAAATTTTGTGTTGATATGTACAAAGCTAATTTTTATTATAATAATCGTTTATACAATATGATTAATAAAAGTTAAAGTCTACCAAGCTTCCCATGTTACTGACATAAACAAATATTTCCGTAAAATGTAACAAACTTTCATTCAAATGTTCTGTACCTACAAGGCTGTAACTTTTTACCGTAATAAAAACTATCTGAAAGTACAGGAAAATGATGGTCTACCACTTTGGAAGGGTTACAATTAATTGCACATTAATTTTTTTATGAAGGAATAAAAAAATAAAATTTATGTAGCATTGCGTTTTTGTACTCAACAATACATCCATAGTTATTTATAAAAAAATTAAAGATAAAAAGTAAATGAAAGTTTATGAGTATCTATTTGATTCCCTTGTGCTTTATTCTATTAATTAATAATTTCCAACGATTGATGAATTTATTCTACATGAATTACAATTTTACTACATTAATTTTTAACATGCAAGCCTTTGATTTTAATCATAAAAAGTATTAGATAAAAATAAAATAATGTATAATTTTGAATATAAAATAACATTTTTTATAATTTCTCAATATTTATCAAAAAATAATATTTATTAATATACTTTATAATTCTATGGTTATTTACATACACTCGGCAAAAAAAAACGCGCTACTTTTTTTGGTCTAAAAAATGACGATTTTCAAATGGTCATACCTCCGCCAAAAATAGGCTAATCAAAGTGATCCAAATTGGAAAATAAAAGGTTTGGCTTGTTCTTTCAAATCATGTTGAAAATATTTGGTTATATTTTTTTGCGCATGCGCTAAGTCAAGAGATGTGGGGAGTTATTTTTCAATCTAAAAAGTGACGTCTTTGAGCGGTGCTACCAACTTTGGATAGATCAAATGAATAGTTCTGATTACAGGATCTGAAAATTTAGGTTTTTCCAAGCAATTTCTTCTTTTTGAGTATATCGTTTCAAGCATCAGGTGCAGAACTATGAGCAAATGAAAATGCCGCGTTTTTTTTGGTTTTTTCTAGGCTTATGATTAAAAAAATAAAAAACAATATAAGGTCAAATAAAAAATCAACCTTCAGAAAATTAAAATGAATTAAACACATCCATCAGAGCCAACATGATGTGCAAAGTCTGATCGAACAACCTGCCCGTGGTGCACATCGGGTTACGCCAATGCCGACGGCAAATTCGATAATGGATTGTAGAAAGCGGTATGAACACCATGTGAACATGACTGTGAGACACATTGCTACTTTTCGAAAACTATGCATACAATGTTTGTACCAACCAACACGTAATTCACGTTCAGAAATGAAATCTAAGAAACTCTTTTTGCAAATATCCAAAAACTTCATACTAACTCAAAAAACGTAATAATTAATTTTTTCTCATTTTTTGGAGGTAATTTCTGCACTTGACCTTCAAAGTCCAAGAGTTAGACGTGATGAGGTCTGAAAAAGCAATTCTGAAAATGTAAGCATAAAATCATTAAAATTTTCTAAAGGTTGATTTTTTATTTGACCTTTTATTTTTTTTTTTTTAATCATAAACCTAGTAATCTTGCCAAAACACATTTGCTCGTGGTTCTGCATCTAATGCTCGAAACGATTTACCCCAAAAAAAAAGAAACTACTTAGAAAAACCTAAATTTTCAGATGCCGTAATCAGAATTGTTCATTTGATCTATCCAAAGTTGGTAGTATCACTCAAAAATGGCACTTTTGAGATTGAAAAATAACTCCCCACATCTCTTGACTTAGCACATACGCAAAAAAAAATAACCAAATATTTTCAACATGATTCAAAGAAGAAAACAAAACCTTTCATTTTCTATTATGGATTATTTTGATTAGCCTATTTTTGGCGGAGATATGACCATTTGAAAATCGTCATTTTTTAAACAAAAAAAAGTAGCGCGTTTTTTTTGCCGAGTGTATTTAAAGCATGCAATAATTTGCAAGAAAAAGAAAAAAATTTCTCATTCTTTTAAAGAATTTTATTTTCAACGAGCAATCCAGCGTATAGGTCGTGAATTAATTTTATAATTTATTTTTTGTTCATTCAAGTTTATAAAATTCAAAACAAACAGTGATTGAAAATATTATTAGTAAAGAAACGTTCACAAATCAGGTGGCCTAATTTTCATTGCATTTTGTTCCCCTGTTCCCCCATGAAACCCATCGTAGCATTTGGCCCAACCCTCCCCCCCTAGTGGCACGTAGTTTATAATATTAAAATTTTTCTTATTAAACTTACTAAAAGTTTTATTGGAAACATAATTTATTGTACATGTAATAACAGATAGTACATTTAAATCTTAAAATTACTGTCTATATATTATTATGTATAAAATATATTATTTTTTAACGATCTTTCGTTTCTTAATGATTCTGCCGTCCAAAGCATAAACATGGTTATTTACTTTTGAAAAAAATTTGAGAAAATAAAAACAATTTTTTTCTAAATTTGATGAAAAAAAATTTTTTGTTTATCTGTCAAATGGTTGAGCTGGCAAGTATTTTCACCCGAGAAAAAAAATTAACTACACAAACTAATAGTTGTTATTAAAAACGTGTTTTTTTAAAATAATATTTGGCATCCTTCATAATCCTTATTAAGAATCGACCGTATGGCTTTATCCTTGTCTTATCTAAATTTTTGTTATAATTAATGAATTAAATATTTTTATACAAGTATAGAGGTGAGCGCTGTAGAGCAAAAAACGAGCAAAGGATTCTATTCTATAAAAAAATATAAAATTTTCATTTTTCGAGTATAGTCTGAAACGAAAAAAATGAAGTCAAGTTCAACTGAATTTTCTTTTTAAAACATTAATTAATAATAAAAGCTGAAATTAGGTCCAATCTTTATTACGCTATGACTTTGGGAAAAAATAATATTTTGATATGCTATAATTACTGTTTCAAAAGGATTTGAGCTCAACTTTAATTTAAAAAAAGCTTTAAGCTTGTAGCTATCAATGTTAAAGAACTATATGCGTTTAAAAATATAGTAACTTTTTTAGTGATTTTCTTTAATTGCTTGTAACTAGGGAAATTTTAAGCGTTTGTGATTATAACTGAAGTTTTTTTCTGAAAACTTAGCCCGAAGTTTGAGCAAAATCCGTGATCCAGAGATGTGACACTCTCCTAGTAAGTTAGACGATGCTTACTAAACAATAAGTCAAATGAAGTACTTATAAGGAAAAAATAAGTTTTGTAGATTTGTAATTGAAACCAATAAATAGATTTATTCGGAGCAACATAAGATTTTCGGTAGACTATATTTTTCAGTAATTTTATTAACTAAACATACTGAGAGCAAAATTTCGGCAGTGTAGAAATGAGTCCAATAAGTTTGTATTTTAAATACCTTATATAGATGGTAGACCTTTGATGACATCACTTTCGAGACAGTAGACTATCATTTATTTTAAATATTTTTAGATAGTTTTTATCACTGTAAAAAGTTTCAGCCTTGTAGGTACAAAAAATTTACATAATAATTTTTTACATTTCGCATAAATTTTCATTAATGACGGCAACAACGATCTCGCGGTAGACTGATATTTTGATTATTTGTGACATTGAAACTAACAAAATAAGAAAGAATCAATTTTGTAAAAATAATGTCATTTTGACTGTCTCGGTCTCTCTAACAAAGAGACGTGTGTATTTAAATATAACAGAATATTAACAAGTCAAAAATTATTTGAAAAAAGCCACATTCATATCTAAAAATTCTGTGGATATTCCGGTTAGGTTCAATGATTTTTTAATGTAAAAAAACTTACTTTTTCAAAATTCGAGGTTAGATTCAAAGAGTTTTTATGGAAAATTCAATATTTAGATTTCCAGAAAATTTTTCAAGAATATCTGAATACTGATAGTCCTGGACAGACAAGAGATATTATATAAATGTTTTTAATTTTATTAATTATTTTAATATATAAGAAAAAGTTCATTTATTTTTCACTCTTTTTCTTTTATATTACCTAAATTATTTTATTATTTAAAATTAAAAAATTTTTCTTTTTAAAAATTATAATTAGCGAATTAACCCTTTGAGGGGCAGTGGTACGTATTTGTCCCACCTATTTGGTTTTGGATTTTTCCGTATTTCTAAAACGTATATGCCTTTTTAAGACATCTATAAGACTTTTTGAACTCTTGAATACCTGATTTATTAGATTTTATAGAGAAATTGCAAATATTCATTAATTGAAGTATTTGTTATAAACAATTAATCTCAAAAAACCCGTTTTTTTACAGAAAAATGTGCCCCTCAAAGGGTTAAAAGGTATGTCGAATTCTAAAAGAGCAAGTATTCTTACATAAAAAAATCATAGAATCTTAGAAGTAGAAGTAAGTTATTTATAGTTTATCAATTATTAAGTACACTGTTAAAAAATGCATGAAATTTGCTTCCAGTACATGCATTAATTTTCTAAAAATACGTTAAAATTACGGTAAAATGTATTAATTTTCATGCAAATCATCATTAAATTTTATTTATTAAGATGAAATTTAATACTGATTTGCATGAAAATTAATACATTTTATCGTAATTTTAATGTATTTTCCGAAAATTTAATACGTGTACTGGAAGCAAATTTCATGTATTTTTTAACAGTGTAATGGTTATAAGATATTTTCTTACAATCTTTTAAATCAGCCTTTTGATTATGCAAATACAATTTTAAGAAAACACAAATAAATTAATTGAGAATAGCAGACAAAAATTTATTAAATTACATGTGCAATTCGTCTTTTCACATTAAATTGTTGAAATCACAGCGATCTGAAGAAAATAATTAAATTTGAACAGAAATCCCATTTGAAGCAATGCATATGGAATTTAAAGCATATTTAGCAAATTTTGTTTTAGGCAAAAAAAGGACTAAGAATATAAAACAATAATAATTGAAAAAATTTCCAAATAATATTAGATAGTAGTAGTAAATATTATTATTTTTCCGAAAAATTCGGAAAAACCATTAGTTTTGATCATGATTAGGCCATATCTCGAGAAGGAACCAATATCGGGCCTATTAACCTCGAAAAATTAATTCTTCGCACCCAAAAAATTAAGGATGCATCAAGTTACTGAGGGAACCCCGAGTTGCATACTCAACCTCCTCACTGGGCCCAGATTAAATTTAATACTAAGATAAACATATTATTTTGTTTTTAAAAGTTAAAAAATATATATGAGTTATGGCATCAATCCCCTCCTGTTCTACAGTGCATAGATAAACAGAACAAATAGAATAAAATTATCAATCTTTGATAAATATTGTAATTAAACTTTCAAGTAAAAAGATAAAAATTATTGTTTGACCAATTAGTTTAATTTTTATAGTATTTTAAACAATTTCGTTTGCATATAATTACTACTTATCTCTTACAAGGAGAAGTCTCCGCTTCAGGAAAACGGATTTAGCTGAAGCCGCAGGACATGATGTTTTGATGAAAAAAAATTAGCCTGTTTTTCCTTATCGTCTAATAGGCAAAGATTACAGACATTTTTTTCAAAAATGTAATAAGAAGAAGCGCTTATAAGAACTCAAATAGCCATAAAACAAAAACTTTTATAAAAAACTGTATCAAAAATAAAAGAAAGTACAAAATAAATACTTCAATTTAAGCTTTAGTGCATTAGAAAAACTTTTATGGTTCAGAATTTATGCTTAATTAAATATTACTACATATTTGTTAATATTCTTAGCATATAATACATAATGAATTTCCCACACTATTCCATTAGCATATTTTGATCACCAATTAATTTTGAACTAGATAAGATTTTTTTATGAAATAAAGCTGAAATCAAAGTATCTAACTTATAAGTCCTTATAAGCTCTTTTCACTATATTTTCGAAAAAATTTGTCGAATCCGTTTCCTGGAAGTGGGGACATCTCCTTGTCAGTCAGGTTTTTTATTAACTGCAAGGAAGTTTTAGAAATATTGTCAACTAGACAAAAGTTACATTCAATTTCTCTTAATTTAATCTTAAGTACACATATCTCACGAGTTTTGATTTCTTTTATAAGCTTTGTGTCATCCGACGTCTAATTCGTATTAATGTATATAAATTAATAATGTTCAAATCTGTATTAATGTGTACTAATTAATAATGTTCAAAATTCAAATTTTTTTTATTTTCGAATTGTATTAAACTTAAAGAAAAAGATGATTAATTGAGATTAAGAAAACTCGATTATGGTAAGTAAAGTAATACATTTTTAAAACTAATAGAAAGAATAATTCTCTTTTCTTATTGTCAGCTTGATCGGAAAAAAACGTGTACTGTTCTGTCATGACTTACATATATTTTATAGTAAATATAAACGTAGAAAAAACTATGGTTACATAATTTTTTTATCTCACAAAAAACTTCTTCGTTCAATTGATTATTTATAGTCAACGCTAAAATTTTTTTAAAATGACTTAAGAGCAGGTCGAGTACATCTGTCCTTTTCTAATAAAAAAATTTATTTTTATACAAAAAACCAATAATTTTACTAAAGAATAAAAAGAAAACCGCATCTCGTAAAAAAAAGCAATATTTTCATTGATGCGAAAGAATGAATTTAATCGCTTTGTTTTCAAGAAAACCTTGAAAAACATAAAGACACAGGTTTTTTAAGAAAACCTTGAAAAACATGAGCATAGAGTAGAAAGTTTGGTTTTTCAAGGTTTTGTCGAAAACAAAGCAATAAAATTAATTCTTGCTTAGCAAAGAAAATTTTGCTTTTTTATACGAGATCCGGCTTTCTCTTCATTTATTGCTAAAGTTATTAGTTCTTTAAAAATTAATTCTTTGATTAGAAAAGGATGGAGATACGTGACCTCCTCTTAAGAAGGTACTTTTGTTTGTTATTTACTATGAAATTTATCTAAACTGAGTCTGTACATATTTTTATTAAAAGATATTTTTTATTATTAAAAACAAAATCTATATGCATAAAATGAACTACGTGTCACACAGGTTATGTAATACCCTATACAATGTTTTTAATTTAAGAAATACTCATAAGTGTAGAGAGCATTAAATTATCATTTTTCTTTATAATTATCATTTTTATTTTTCTTTTATCATAATTAGAAAGAAACAAGAGAAGAATTATCAATGAAAAACAGCTAAGAAGCTATGAACATATATAAATCGAGAATCTAAAAGAAAGAATAAGTCTTGACAATAAGCTCTTTTCATTATTGATATTTTTATTATTAATATTCAGTCCCACTGTTCGTTGACAAAAGAAGACAGCGTCTTCTTTTAAGATAGACATGTTTTGATTTTATGATTTTCAAATTGTTTATGCTTGTAATTTAATTTTAATATTTTTATTTGCTAATAATGAATTAAAGCGTGAATATATTTTCCAATGAATTTCTCAAGTCATATTCATATTTAAGATTGATTAAAAGTGTAAATATTTCCAAAACATGTCTTTTGCTTATTTAACGTATTAAAATGCCCAAAGACAATCTAATATTCTAAATCTTAAAATGATTAGTGAAAATAAGAGAAGTTTAGAAAGATAAAGTTTAAAAACATAGAGAGCTTAAAATTAGTTAAAAATAGTCGATTATCCTAAAATCTTTCGATTGTCATTTACGTTTCGCATAAGAAAATGTTAGCGATGCTTGCCTTGGTTACATTGTATATACTTTTATATTAAGACTTATATCTTTTTTCCCCTCAGAAAAAAAGATTCTCGCGAGCATACAGAAAATTTTGTATAAAAATATTCTTTATCGTTCCCCTTCTTTATATACGTTCTAAACCTATTTACAATTTAAGTAATCTTTTCTTTTTCTTTCATCTCTTTACTTACATTTCCATTATGTTTTTTTTTAATACTGTGTTTTTATAATATCAATGATTGCCTTGTAATTATACTTTTACTTTCATTTTGCATTAGACTCGCTGAAAAAACAACTTATTCAAATATTTTAAAACAATATCGCTGAAATTAGCTAAAATATGTCTTTCAAATTCTGTTATAAAAGAATATTTACAGAATTTAGATTGCGTTGATGATAATCATGGGTAAAATAAGTATTTTTTGTAAATACTCGTCTACGTATCTAAATTGTGAAACATGAAACTGCGCTTAAGTTTACATTCTTTTGTTATGTATAATTTTGTAACTATTCAATATTACTTTCTTTAAAATCTTATTTCATCCTAAAGTATATAATTTTAAGTACTTAAAAAAAGATACTTATTTTATTTAGATACTTTCCATGATTTCCACGGCAAGCGAGTGTCTTCAATCTTACTTTTTTATGTTTTCTTTTCTTTTTGTTATAGTTTTTGTACGAAAAAATAGATACGTTCTATCTTCAAAGGTTGCGAGCTATCTTCTATCTTCAACGTTCTATCTTCAAAAGTTGTGAGCTTTAATCGTGTATTAGGTTTGTTTGAAATATTTCTCAGTAAGATTGCTATCACCATATGAAAAATTATTAATGAGCTTCTTCAGCAAACGAAGTGGCAACAAGGTTCAGTGGCACAGATGACTCTTCATCGCTTTCGTTGTCTCGATCTTCATTTGTTTCCGGGACATATCGCTCATTTTCTGTTTTTACGTGCTATAAAAAAGTAAATATAAATATTATATATCATTTTTTATTTTTTCGTATTGAAAGAAAGAGTATTGTGAATACTTTACGAGCCCGTTGAAAAAATTCAGTTGGATTCCTAACTGGAATTTCCAATCAGAAATACAATTTGAATTCTAAAACAGTGCTTGTAAAACAAGTTTATTTTATAAAAATATAAGAAAAATATATAATTTATGTAAAATTTTATAAAATTTTATATTGTATAATAATGTAAAATTAATTTTTTTTTGGTTTTTGAATGAAATTAGTGATTTTTATTTTCTAGTGCACAATAATTCTGTAACGTTTAAAAAGAAAACTTCTTCTTTTGCCAGATTTTTTTGTGATTGGTATTGTACCTCCTCAAGAGCAGTTTGGAGCAAATTTGATTGTTGATCGTGAAGTGCAAATGCCATTTCATTATATAGTAAAATAATTAGCCTATTTGTAACTGTCTATATCTACATGAATTTATGATAAATGTTTTTTATGTAGAATTGATTATACTTTAAACAGAAAGTAAGAAACCTTACTTGGGGTTTAATAAACAGCTATAGTAAAAACCTTTTTTCGATTTTTTCAATTATTTTTGGGGAGTGTAACAAAAAATTAATTTGGTGAATGCATTTAAAATTTTAATGCATTCTCATACGTTAAAGAAAAAAAAATCACGGAACAGCATTTGTCTCGATTGGTAATCAACTCTACTTTGACCTTCTCGTTAGGGGAACCCTCATACTGACGTAGAAATCAACCTTCATTTCAATTATGCACTTTATTATATTTTAATATAAATTTAAATGTTTAATAATTATGGTTAATAATCGAAGTAGACAAATATTTTTAATATTCTAAAGAATGTATTACACTAAAAGAAAAAAATTGAAATATAAATAAAGATAAAGGCTGCATAATACGATTATCACTACAGTATATTCAATCTAAACGCAATCTTATTATGCAATTTTCATTTTTAGTTTTGCTCGATTATTATTTTTTATTGTTGCGATGAATTCTTTGGAATGTTTAAAATATGTTTCTGATTCAGTTTTTAGTTTCATACATCTAATTTTGTATCGAATTACGTTAAGAAGCGGCCGTACAGTTTTGTCTTTGTCTTATCTAAATTTTTCTTATTATTTATAAATTATATATTTTTATACAAAAGATGGGCAGAGTCCAATAGATTTTAGGACAAGCAAATGATTCTATCCTATGAAAAAACATTAAATTTTTATTAGTTTTCAAGTGCAGTCTGAAACGGAAAAACAGTTAAACTTAACTTAAATCAAGTGAGCAAACACGCTGAGGATTCAATTAACGCTGCGAAAGCAGAAATCTCCAGTAAATCACAACAGTATAAGGAAGTCCAACCTAATCTTACCTACGAAGCTACATATGTACAAGGTAGCAAAAAACCATTAACCATCCCTTCACAGCATATATCCAGCGCAGTCTCAATAGGCACGAACTTCAACCATCATCGAATAACAAAATCAATATAAATGCATCTTACTAATTGTAAGGCTGATTTAAATGATTCTATTCGTTCTCAAAGAGCGACTGTCTAAAATCAAATTGATATTTTAAATGAAAAAATCAAAGTTGTATTAAATGAACTCGAAATGCAATGGACATAATAATTATACACGCCTCTACACATGGTTTTGCCATCTCTAGATGAAAATTTGATACATAAAAAGTTTTATAACTTCATAACCAATAGTCGTAGAGTAAAAATTCTAACGTGAATTTAAAGTTTGGATGAAAATCTTCAAAAAACCATTTCTTTTATCCTTAAAACCCAAAAACTGACTCCTTAAACAATATTATAAAAAAATGAAAAAATCGAAAAAATTTTGATGAACTTCAAACTTGAATAATTTCAGGTGCGATTGTTGTAGAGTGAAAAAACAAAGTTGGTTCGAAAGAGTATTTATTCAGCTTTAAAATTAGATGTGTAACATTAAATTGTGTTTTTGGGCATAGAATATAGATTTACAGCTGGAAAATAATTCGTCATGAAAATAAGAAGAAAAAAACTTTTTTCTCGAATCATTTCTCAGCTGTAAATCTATATTCTATGCCCAAAAACACACCTTCTTTCTATTTACAGTTTTTTTCTAGGCTGCTTAATTTTTTAGATAAACGCATTTTAAAAAAAAGCCTTTTTTCACGAAAATCAGTCTCTTATTGGTTTGGATGGACCAAATTCAATGTTACACGTCTCATTTTAAAGCTGAATAAATATCTATCTATCCAACTTTACTTTTTCACCCCACAACAATCACACGTAAAATTATTCAAGATCAAAGTTCATCAAAATTTTTTCGATTTTTTTATAATATTGTTTAAGGAGTCAGTTTGTGTGTTTTAAAAATAAAAGAAATGGGGTTTTGAAGGTTTTTATCTAAACTTTAAAATCGTGTTGGAATTTTTATTCTACGACTATTTATTATGAAGTTACAAAACTTTTTGTGTTATCAAATTTTGATCTAGGGATGGCAAAAACATGTGTATGGGAGTGTATGTCCGCATGTGATTTCTATCAATGTGAATTTAATCATTTTGAATTTGCATAAAAACAATTTACTTAATTTTTTAAATAAAGAAAAGCCGAACATTGTTCTACGAAATGAGACTAATTAAAATAATAAACACGAACTTTAATTCAAAGATTGTTTTTTAACTGACGATGAACGCCCTAATGCAATACAAGATGGTGGAACTAACATACTAGTTAAAGTCATTTCCTTCACAAAATTCAAATACATACATATCATAGATGATAACTTGCTAGAAATAGCAGCTATTAAAATCAAACGCTCTAACAAAAACCTAATCAATGTATCTGCTTATGCTGTTAGAGAGATCATTTCTTTTATAAAGAAATAAATAGCAACTTTTATGAATATAACTTAACCAATCTTAATAATTATTTTATTATTTAGGCGTAAGATTAAATACCGAATTGGAAGACATCGTTACCAACTCATACGATATGTACACTGGACGGACACTGATTCTCGACCCAATGTATATTCAAAAGACATGAACAAGAGGTCGCTAATAAGTGTCCGTCTAGTATATAATGAAAATTGGATCTATAATGTATCTATCGATCTAAAATTTAACATACTGCCAACATTACTTAGCGCTGAATCAACTCCATGAAGTTGGCACCCGGAAAAAAAATAATATTTATAATTAGATAAATCGATTGCGCATGAAAATTCAATAAATATTTGCAATTAAGCGTTGGCGCAAATATTATTTTTTTAAAATTTAATACATTTAATTATGAAAATAGATTTTTGCACGCGCAAACAGCACGCACATAAGCTTTTGATCTAATTTATTGGAATAAAAAATGAAAATAAACAGCGATACATTGAATAGATTCTCTCCGCAACGCGGAGTCAGGTGCAGAGTTGGAAGCAGAAACATGTGATCACTACCGTTATAATCCAACAAACTTTTTCCTACTATACATTATTTTATGTATGAAAAAAACTAAAACATTGAGAAGTTAAAGCTTGGGCACCTGTGCGATCAACTTGCAAATTTTTATATCGAAAATATAAAAAATTGTGGAATTGTGTGCAGATTCTGCAATTGTAAAAAAAAATTGTGCCATTAATAGTTTTTTTTTCATAAACAATTTATCATCTTAGACACCTATACTGCAATTTGATTGTGCATTTTATAAATTTTTTCGAAAATACGGTGAATGCATTAATTAAAATGGAAATAACTTTTTTATTATTTGCAAGATTTTTCTCCTCTTCTCGTGTTGTATACTACTCTACATTTACCAAAATTAAATTATTTATAATATTTAAATATCACAGTAATTGTGGAATTGTGTGCAAACTTTGCAAATTCAAAAAAAATTGTGCTAATAATAGTTTTTTTTATAAACAATTTATCATCCTACACACCTGTAAATAAAATATATATTGTTATCGCTCAAAATTACGATGGAAAAAAAGAATCAGATAACTTGATTGCAATATAATTTTGCGTACTGCAGAAATTTGTAAAATTAATCTAAATGCAGTGACAACGATGTGAATAAATAGCACCCACACAGGTAGCTCCTCCAAACGGATTAGGGTTTAGGCTAGGGCTAGAGCTTAAGATAAAGCTTGGCTTATGCCTTAGCCCCAGCCTAAACCTTAGCCGCAGCCTAAGTTCTAACCTTAGCCTTTACCCAAGTCCCAGTTTTAGCCTGTGCCCCAGTTCTAGCCTTAGCCTTAGTTCTAGCCTAAACCTTAGCCTAAGTCTTAGCTTTTTCTTTAACTTTAGCATCAGCCTAAGCCCTAGTCCTAGTCTAAGGCCTAGCCTCAGCCTTACTTAAGCCTTAAACTTGGCCGTAGTCCTAGCCTTAACTCTAGTCTAAGCCTTAGCTTTTTACCTAAGCCTTAGCTATTACCTAAGCCTTAGCTTTTGCCTAAGCCCCAGCCTTAGCCTTAACCCTGGCCTTAGCCTTATTTTAATGCCTATCTTTAAGCTAAACCTGAGCCCTAGCCTTAGTCTTAGCTTTAGTACTTAGAATTCACCTAAGTCTTAGTCCTAGCCTAGGGTCTGGTCCTAGTCTGAGGCCTAGCTTTTCCTAGCCTAAGCCCAAACCTTAGCATAAGTCCTAACCCTAGCCTTAGCCATCGCTCTAGCCTTAACCTTAGCTTTAGACTAAGCACTAGCCTTAGACTTAGTCCTAGTCCTAGCCTGAGCCCTAACTCTAGTCTGAGCTTTAGTCCAAGCCCTACCTTAGCCCTAGCTTGACCTTTAGCCTTAGTTTTATACTTAGCTTTAACTTAAGCGTCTCTTAATAACCTTAAAATTATTAAACTGCATAAATATTTTTTCATTGAAAAACTGGCCTTTATCTTCTCACCCGCCGTTTGGTGGCGCTACCTGTGTGGGCGCTATTTATTCACATCGTTGTCACTGTATTTAGATTAATTTTACGAATTTCTGCAGTATGCAAAATTATATTGCAATAAAGTTATCTGATTGTTTTTTTTTCCATCGTCATTTTGAGCGACCACAATATATATTTCATTGACCGGTGTGTAGGATGATAAATTGTTTATAAAAAAAAACTATTATTAGCATAAATTTTTTTGCATTTGCAAAATTTGCACACAATTCCACAAAACTGTGATACTTAAATATTATAAATAATTTAATTTTGGCAAATGTAGAGTAGTATACAACACGAGAAGAGGAGAAAAATCTTGCAAATAATAAAAAAGTTATTTCCATTTTAATTAATGCATTCACCGTATTTTTGCAAAAGTTTATAAAATGCACAATCAAATTGCAATATAGGTGTCTAAGATGATAAATTGTTTATGAAAAAAAACTATTAATGGCACAATTTTTTTTTACAATTGCAGAATCTGCACACAATTCCACAATTTTTGATATTTTTCGATATAAAAATTTGCAAGTTGATAGCACAGGTGCCCAAGCTTTAACTTCTCAATGTTTTAGTTTTTTTCATACATAAAATGATGTATAGTAAAAAAAAGTATTAAGCAAATTAAAGAAAGTGTGGAAAGAATTAACAGAAAGTTTGAGAAAAATAAAGCATGGCGTAAAAAAATGGAAGAAAGGTTAAGTAAGCTTAAAGAGAAAGGAAAGGAGGTCAAGGAGTTAAAAGAGAGAGTGAGCGATATGATAAAGGAGATCCAGAATTGAAATTAAAAGATTAAAGAAGACTGTAAATGAAGCAGAAAAGGTGGTGGTGGAAAGAGAAGAAAAATCAGAAATAGAGTTGAATGAAGAAAGGGATAGCGATGCAAGTGATGGTGAAAAAGAGGAAGAGTTAAGCAATAATAGAAAAGGAAAAAGTATGTTTTTTATGTCTAGAACATATGGAAAGGAGAGATTACTTGTATCGAAAAGAGGAAAAAAAGCATGGAGGGATTGGAGGAATGGATGGAAAAAGGAATTGGAAAGGCAAATTGGGCTTCAGAGTCGCTAGGAGAAGGTAAAACAACGGAATGGATGATATTTGAGGACAAACAGGAGAGAGATCTCCTATTTAAAAAAATCAGAAAGGGTAGGATAAAGAAAAGAATAATTTAAGACAAGCACTTAATGGTATGTGAAAGAGAAGAGAGAGCACGGAAAGAAAGACAAATGAGGGAGAGGATAAGAAGTAGAATAGTAAGGAGTCAAGTAAATGAGGAGAAGAAAGTAAGAGATAGATCAGTATCCCACACAGCATGAAAGATATCATTGGAATATTCCGAAATATTCCAATGGAATATTTCATTGAAATATGTATGGAAGCTTTATGAAAGAAAACAGAAATATTCCTGGAATATTGCAATGGAAACTTTCTACGAAGAACCCCTGGAAGCCTCCGTAAACCTTCCAAGGAAGATTCCGTTGGGAGATTGATGAATCATTGCACCGAAAGATTTCATGGAAGCTTTATAGAAGACTCCGTTTTCCTTTTGGGGAAATATGGAAATTTTCACTGGAATATTATGACTTAAGTCTCCTGGAAGATTCCGTAAACCTTCCAAGGAAGATTCCGTTGGAAGATTGATGAATCATTGCACCGAAAGATTTCATGGAAACTTGAATGGAAGACTCCGTTTACCTTTCAGCGAAATATTGAAAATTGTCATTGAAACCTTCCAGTGGAAGGCTCCTGAAAGCTTCCGTAAACCTTCCAAGGAAGATTCCGTTGGAAGATTAATGAATCATTGCACCGAAAGATTTCATGGAAACTTGAATGGGAGACTCCGTTTACCTTTCAGCGAAATATTGGAAATTGTCATTGAAACATTTCAGTGGAAGGCTCCTGAAAGCTTCCGTAAACCTTCCAAGGAAGATTCCGTTGGAAGATTGATTAATCATTGCACCGAAAGATTTCATGGAAGCTTGGATGGAAGACTCCATTCAAGAAATATTTCATGAAATATTTCTTGAAAAATTTGCGCAGTATTTATTTAAAATATTTTAAGAAATGGTGCAGTAATATTTCTTCAATATTTCAGTGTTATGTTCAAACATTTTTTCAAATACTTCATGAAATATTTTTTAAATATAACAGGAATATTTTATGACAAGTTTCTTGAAAAATTTGAGAAATATTAATTTGAAACATTTCAAGAAATAATGTAACAACTTACTTGAATATTTCAGTGTCGGATTCAAAATTTTTTTTGAAATTAAACATAAAATGTTCCAATAATATTACAGAAATATTTCAATGAATTATTTAATATTCATAAACTGAAATATTTTAAAGAAATATTAGTTCATCACTTATTTAATATTTCACTGAAATATTTCATTAATAATTTACGGAGGCTTCCAGTAACCTTTACTAAAATATTCCATGAAAAGTTTACGGAAGCTTCCGGTAAACTTCCTGGAAGCTTCCAATGTTTTTTCTGCAGTGAATTAAATCTTCCATGTTTTCTTCTAGGAAGCTTCCGGTAATATTCCACTGAAATTTTCAACGAAAAACTTACCGAAGCTTCCAGGAAGCTTCCACTGAAATATTTCAGGAATGATGTACGGAAGCTTCGAGTAAGCTTCCACTGAAATATTCTATGAAAGATTTACGGAGGCTTCCAGTAAGTTTTCACTGAAATGTTTCATAAATAATTTACGGAAGCTTCCAGGAAGCTTCCATTGAAATATTCCATGAATAATTTACGGAAGCTTCCAGTAAGCTTCCACTGAAATATTCCATGAAGGACTTACGGAGGCTTCCAGTGAGTTTTCACTGAAATATTCCATGAAAAACTTACGGAAGACTCCTGATCGAGGACATATCCATCTTCCGGGAAGTTTCCACTGGGAACTTCCTGAAAGCTTCCAACCTTTCGTCCACATCTTCAGGGAAGCTTCCAGGAAGCTTACGTGCTGTGTGGGATAGAAGTATAGAGTAACGGCTCACATAGTCAAAAGTCATTTGAATATGTAAGCCGTCACTCTCACAGTGTATAGTTTTTATTTATTAAGGTTCCGCCTGAAGAGGTCAACAAAACATGTTGACGAAACGTTGCAACATAAAATTTTAATTGTTTTTTCTTTTGGTCTTTCGCTCCCTGTTGTTTTGATTTTTAACAATTGACCTATTTTGTGGAGAATGTGATTATTCGACAAATTCTATATTGCTGTCTTTTTATAGCAACAATGACAAATTAATAAATTTTATTGTGTACGTCTCAAACTGCGCTATATTATGATTGTATAGTGTATTCGACTCATTATTGTAAAAACTTATAACAAAAATTTTGTAATTAATAGAAATATGAATCGCTCTGCACACAATTCGTAAAAATGTAAATATGTATATATATATATATATATATATATATATATATATATATATATATATATATATATATGGGGAAACTACATGTCAACTCGCACTTTGGTACAAAAATAAAAATCGTTAAAAGTCTGAGAATGTATTTCGTTCAGTAACCAAAATATACAAAAATTTTTTTAGAGCTTTAGGCCAAAAGAGTTAAAAGTTAGATGTAATGGAATTTTTTGGATTTTAGAATTTCTGTTCAATAAATTCTTCACTGAATATTTTTTCGAATGCTAGCATATATATATATATATATATATATATATATATATATATATATATATATATATATATATATATATATATATATATATATATATATATATATATATATATATATATATAGAGGTCAAGAGCTGTGAGTTTAGTAAAAAAAAATGATATCTACCGTCCAAAATAAAAAAAAACTATCAACTGACATTTAATTCGAAAATGAGTTTTTTATATTATTAGAATCATAAAAAAAATTTGCTTATAACTGCGTTTGGAGATTCAAAAATATTACATTGCAATACATGTTACCTAAATAGCTCTTTATTACACGACTAGAGTCAGCAATAACGTAGTGCCGTGTAATAAAATTTCATTAGGGTCACAAGTATCATATACTATTTTATAACACTTAGGACGTAAGTAGTATTGGTACCACTATAGTACGTCACAACAAACCCACACTCCTGACCCTCCCCAGAGGTAAATGGCCTCTGAGCGGCGTCAGGAGCTGAGTGAGTTATTGTGACGTCACGAGGTTATATATACATATAATTTATTCTAGAGATGACTAACTTTTTTAATGATATTTAAAAAAAAATTTATATAAAGAAAAAATTTTTAAATTTATTAATGAAGTTTATGAAACTATTCAAATTAATCAAGCAAAATTTAGAAATAATTTATTTAATCAATAAAATATTTTGTAACATTAAAAAAAACGACTTTATTAGGATGAGGTGTAATATTGGTAAAGAAAGAAGAAGATGCTGAGTATACTTTATATTCTTTCATTTATTGTTTTATAAAATATATAGTAGATACAATTACAGTATATGTATAGTGAACAAAACTTATTTTGTAAGTATAGTGTATAATGTTATTTTATAAATTGTGAATACGTTTATAATTATTTGACAACTACAAGATCATTTAACGCAGCTATAATTAAATGAATATGAAGCGCTGTAATTTCGTGAAATACACGAATAATTTCGGTTTTAAAAATACAATTTTCAGGCTCTTTTATTCTATTTTCTACACTTGTAATTAACGACGCAATTATATCATCATCACACTCTAGTACAGCTTGTTTCACGTAGCCCGCAGAATATTCGTCTAATTGAGATCCATATCAAACACCGCACAATTTTTCTACAAGATCAACCATCTCTGCTGCACACACACACTAACACCTTTAACAAGCGTGGTTAAATATTGTATCATCTACGCAGGATGCAACACCTTGTATATACTCGAAAGTTACCTTTTTTATAACAATGCTCTGTCGATACCTTTTGACCACACCAGAAATAGGGGTGAAACATTCTTCAATTTCAATGATTCTATCAATAAGGCTTCTAGTATTCCTCAGAATCCAGCCAGTTCCGTACACTTTTTGCTCTAGCAAATCATCAGCATTACCATCAAAATATTTTTCAGCATCACCAAACGTAAGCTTAAACTCGTTCCACGTATCCGTAGTGAAAGCTATTCCTTGAAAATCGTTTGAGAGTAGACGTACCATTGGATAAAATTCTCTATCTCATAGTTTATTATATTCAAGACCAACTAAAATTTTGTTTGAAAAGGAATTGTTCAAATCGTAGAAAGAATTAAAGGTGAGTTGTGTAAAGTTCTTTTTCTGATGCACCATTTTTTTCCTTTTTTCCTCATAGCTTTCTACGATACAAATGTCGACTGAGTGATTGTCATCTTGATGAATATAATCTCGTTATATAAAGGCCTAACACAAGAGGCAGTGAGAGGTAAGGTGATAACTAAGAAAATACACTTTCACTACTTCTTTGTAACGAACGTGATTTGACGGCCAGAAAGTAAGAATGATTCCCACAAAAGCCATCGTCAGCATTTTTTATGAACACGTGGCTTGTAGCTGCAGTATTGTTTTCTACCGAATCAGCGAAAAATTGTTATTAAATTCCTCGAACTTTGATCTCATTATTTATTTAGCGAGCATTACTTTACGAGAAGAAAGTAACAATCATTCCTAGCAAAGCTATCGTTAGTATGTCGGGGTTGATTTTTACTCGCCCAACTAAAAGATTAGCTTCTCCGATGTGTACGGTAGAGTATCCTGGAAGATCCATGAGACAGAAACCATCTGAAGATCGCATTAAACGAACTCTTACTTCAACGCCGTTCAATAATAACTTTTCTCGATTTGCGCATGCGTTCTTATCACTGTATACCTACTCAGGCGATGTGGAGTTCAGTCGTTAACAGCGTCTGTATCCGTACGGGTAGCTTTTTTTCAACCCGACAAATCTTTTACCATATACGGTTTTACAAGATTTCGTTTCTGTAAGTAATAACACTACGTGAAAATCTGTTCTTCTTGTTGCCAGTAAAGATATAATAATTTTGTCCGTGTTACTTGATAATAACTGGAGTATACTTTCGAAATTAATTTTTCGGCTATTCGAATAATTGAGTCTTATACTTTTAATTTTACATACTGTTTGTTCAGAACCATCTAGAAGTTTACACTTGTACGTATAACATTTCGGACTGCCAGACGCAAAAGATGATATGTATGTACCGACACCTTTTTCCGCTAATTCGTCAGTAGGTTCGCCAAGCAGTGTGCCGATCGGCAAATCTTGATCATCGTTCTTACTGACATAGAAAATGGAGTCTGTATCGTAGTACAGTGCACGCGATCCTAGTTTGTTTAAATAATCAATACGTTTAAGCGGAGCTTGTGCTGTTGTGAAAGCTGCAATTAAAACACTTGTGGGGCATGACTGATACTGCCAATTCACATAGAATAGCTGATCGTCGACTGAGATAATACTGTTTACAACCACTTCAGCATTGGTGAATAGTGCTGTCAATCTTGCTGGCTTTATAGCAACCTCTATTTTAGCCATTTATAACCATTAACCACATATAACGTTGGATGACCCATAGGATATCCTCGTTTGCAAATGTATAAATATAATGAACATACATCAACGTATTTAATTTTTTCATCACCCTTACATTTGTATAATTTTTTCGTGTTACCAGTTTACCGCCCAAAAACGCATCACGGAGGTCCAGCGGTTTACGATAAACAAGATTGATATTTTCATCTAAATATTCTCTTAGTTCCTGGTTACGCGAAATTTCTCGCTGAAATTCACAACTCCATATTTCGATGAGTGTGTAATTGCCTGTTTTAATTTTGAAAGATATAGCACATGTTCTTTCGAATCCGTCGTCAAGCGATTCGCCTGATGATAATGTTTTATTTATATTTATTCTGTAACATCGTGGACATCCATACCAGTAGCACCTGTAGAATTACAGAACTGTACCATTATGATCCGCATCTGCTCGTGGTGGAGCGTATCCATCCACAAGAACACCTTGAATAAGTCTCCTCTCCCGTCCATAAAGCCATAGTATAGCTTTAATGGAGTGATTATCAGCCATTCTGTACCCTCTAGAAGGTATAGCACCTATTTGATTTTATTTTAAAACCTTTCCCTGTAAACACGCATACACGATAAAGCTATGGTTGTGCACTCTTCGAATGGGTCTACACTAAACTTCATGAAATTTTTTTGAAATTCTGAACAGGCCTCTCGAAGTATTTTAACATCTTGTTTACAATATTTTACGATCTCTTCTTGGAAATTAAATGTGTATCCTGTATCTGACTAGCAAATAAACCATTCTCTAAATTTTTCTTTTTCTTTACCGTTCATACTATCGACACCGTACATATCCAGGCTCGGTTAAGAACCGATTTATAATTAGTTTTCTTCTGTGTTAAATAAATGTGGAAAAGTTCCTTCTTCTATATCTGACGATCCGTAAGCTTTCGGTAAATCACATAGTGGTATATGAAAATAATTCAGACTATCGATATATTTAACGCTTGGAATTTGCATCAGAATTATTTCGGAACCGTTTAAAATAACCGTTGGTTTCTCCCGTGAACAATGGTTTTCTATGATATACTTGAATACAAATTGAAAATCAAATCTTTGCGAATCGTGTGCTATACAAATAACTTTTTTAAACTTTTCATGCCATGATAAAGCTAATCCGACAAATTGTTTCACTGGATCTTTTTGAAATACAAATTCCCGAATACCACATTCTTCAAATATATTTGATATATTAGTATCCTCTAGACGAAAACTATAAACTTGTTGTACAACTCACAGGTTAGGTACATGTATTTTTTTGTTTTCATTACCTAACACAGAAAGAGTTTATTGTGTTTTAAAATCATAAAATAAATATAATATTTCAGATCTTTCATGACTTTGTTCTATAAATTTAATATAGCAAGGTTGATCGGTAGCCATTTGTTGCAAATGTCACAAAATACAACTTCGCATTCATGTTTTTCACCGCGGTTTTTCATACGGATAGTTTCACAACGAATTTGACAAATTTTCACCGCTATACAAACACTTACGTTTATTTAAAACGATCCTTATTTCAAATGGTTCTCAAAACATGTATTATCGGAAAACTCTCTAAAGCAATTTAAATATTTTTTTATATCCGTTGTCACAACCTGGTGATTGCATGCCCTCAAAACACCTATTAGAACATCTATGATCCATAGCGAACTTGTAACTTTTATTACATTATATGCAATACTCTCTACTATCGGCAGCACCAGTCAAGTTTAGAATAGGTTGATAATGCCCTTCGTTTTCATAATACATTATACGTAGTGTATAAGATACGTTTTGGCATGTATTAATTACAACTCTTGTACAATCATAAAGAGGCATATCGTCACGCCCAAAATTCCGGAAAGTGTAAACCACAATAGATGTGCTTTATGTGGCCAAAAAAATTTGAAACTGCTGAATTTCTTAAAACATTGTCACGCCTATAAAATCGAAAGGACTACGTCTATTTTCTAATTGATTACGCAGATCATCTAAAGACCCATTTATCCACTCAAAAATGTTTGCCCCTACTGGTGGTGATGCTATTCTTTACGAAATCACTACACCCTGTGAATTAAGAGGACGTTGGATATCTCTATCCTTTTCTAATCGAAAAATGTAGGTTTTTGGAAAAACTAGTAACTATTGATAGAAATTAGGAGTTGTCCGCAACTTGTACAGTGAAAAACAATATTTTTCTTGATAGGGGCAAATTAATTTTGATGCTTTGTTTTCAAGAAAAGTTTGACATACTTAGAAAATCATAATCTCTAGCCTAACTTATGACTTTTTTAGTATGTCAAACTTTTCTTGAAAACAAAGCATCAAAATTAATTTGTCCTTATCATTTTTTTTTGAAGACAAACCCGTAAGGTAGTGTCGGATTCACCCGCAGGTGCCTACCGACTAAAACCGCCTCCCCGTAGGTTACCAACCAAAATGGTTATGAACCTTAAGAAGAAGAAAATTGAGAGATAACGGTGGCTTATACAGCGGGGGCTGTATGGCACTCGCGCAAATTGCGTAACACGAAAGTAGACTGTTTAAAGTCAGTTAGTGAAGAAGGGTTATGGAGATCGAATCAGAGAGCATGGCCTTCTGAATCGATCGTTGGGTTTACGACGGTAATTTACAAGAAATTTTATGCTAGGATTGCTGTGTTTAGAGATAGAGAGACGGAGATTTGCAGAGTGTTTGTTCGCTGCTTCTGGAATTGAGTCGATACCGGTTTCTTTTAAAATTTGGTTATTTCGAATGAACCAGGGGATCTGGAGAGAGGAGCGTAGGAGGAGCATGTAGGTGCCTTGGAGTTTAGCTATACGGTTAGGGTTTGCGGATCCCCAAATTGGGATCGTGTAAGTGCAAATACTGTGGATAATGGCATTAAAAGCGCGGGCTTTTGTTTTCTTAGTTAGTGATTTGTTATTGAAGAAAGGCTTTAAGGCAGCATAAGCACCTTGGCATTTGGCTCGGACTGAATCGATTTGTTTTTGCCATGTGAGTTTACGATCAAAGGTAACACCCAGGTATTTGGCTGAAGAACTCCAGTCAACACGATGGTTGTTAATTAGGAGATTTGAAGAAGTACGATTTCGTCGAGAGAAGAATATGGCAACAGATTCGGATTCGTTGATTGCTGCTCTCCAAGTGTGGTACCATCTTACCACTTCTGGAGTGAATTTGTTTAGTACGGAGGAACAATGAGTGATGACTTTTGAAGTATAAATGAGGGCTGAGTCGTCGGCATATTGAGCAACTAGAACTTTATTGTCCTTGGGGTAATCGTAAGAGAATATATTAACCTTTAGAGGACCGGTATTTGAGATTTGTGATCGCTCTAAGAAAGTGGTCCAAAAAGGTATCTGATATCACTAATTGACTTTGGGGTAAAGGTCGATCAGGGGTCACACCACTATAGTGGTTTTCCGGTCCTCTTAAGGTTAAAGAGAGGAGAGATTTTCGAACCTTGGGGAACCCCTGCAGTTATGGGTCTGGGAGGAGAGAGAGACTTACCCACACGGACCCGAATGGTCCTGTCTGTGAGATAGGATTTGATGATGCCTATGAGGTAGTGTGGAAATTCTAGTTTAATGAGTTTGTAGATCAGACCTTCGTGCTAGACTCTGTCAAAGGCTTGTTTTACATCTAGCAAGAGCATGCTGATATGTTTTCTCTCGTTGAGGTTGTCGGCTATGAACTCCGACACACGGGGAAGTTGGTGGACTGACTTATGTTTCCTACGGAATCCATGTTGAAGTTCGGGGATGATACTTCTTTCGTCGAGGAATTGGTCAATACGACAGCGTATGACCTGTTCAGCAATTTTACTTAAAGAGGAGAGTAGACTGATGGGTCGATAGCTAGATGCAGAGCTTAAAGGCTTACCGGGTTTAGGAATTAGGATAACTATTGCTTCTTTCCATGCTTTGGGAAAGTATCGAAATCTCAACATTGCATTGACAATGTTGGTAATAGCGACAATGTGTTTACGGGGAAGAATTTTGAGAACTCCGTTTCCAATGCCATCAGAGCCTGGAGCTTTTCTATTTTTTAGGGAGCGAATGATTTCATGGGGAGAAGTGTGTTGGAATTCGGCGTCAGAAAATCAAAATTCACGCACAGTCTCAGTAACGTGTTCCTGGAAAAGAGTGGTTCCGTTCGAGCTGGGGAGTGGAGAGCATTGTTCTTCTAGAGAGTCCGCGAAGATTTCGGCTTTCTCTTCATCAAGAGAGTAGGAAATATTGTCTCTTTTTAAAGCAGGTAAATGGGTTTTGCGATTGCGGAGGGATTTGATAATTTTCCAATTGCTTTTAGGGTTGGTCTCGGCTTCAGCTATATAGTTTTCGAAGGCAAGGTCATTTGTTTCTTTAAGAGCTAAGGTGAGTTCTTTTTGGATAGCGTTTGAGCGAATACGATGTATGGGGTTTCGATAAGTTTGCCAGAGTTTACGGATTCTATTTTTCTAGAAGGTTTGGGAGTGATAGATGAGCTGGCCTTTTCTATTGAGTTGGTTACCTCGTTTGTGAGATTCAGGATGGCTGCATCGATATCTTCGATGGAGTGTATCTGACTGCATTTGAAGGAGGATGTTTCGAGAATGTATTTTAGATGAAGGATATCTATGCTTGTTTTGGTGGGAGGATTGAGAGTAGGATTAATTGGTATTTCGATATATACCGGATTGTGGTCTGAATTTAACTCTGCGCAGGTCCAAGGGTCCTTGTCGAGAGAGATATTTTTCGTGAGAAAAATATCTAAAATTTCTGGTTGATTATCAGTAGTACCAGGAAAGTGTGTTGGAGAGGCAGGGGCCTCGATAGAGAAATTGTGGCGAAGATGTAAACTCCAGAGAGAGTTTCCTTTAGTGTTGTTTGAGAGACAAACTTGTTTTTGGCATTCAGGTCTCCGGCAACGACGGTGGGAGTATTTGAATCAAAAAGTAGGGGGATCTCGGACATATTATTGGTGTTTGGGGGAGAGTAAAGAGAGAAAATACGAAGGGACTTATTTGCGGATTCGGTTTGAATGCCAACCACTTCGCAAGTGATGGCCGTATTGATGCTGATAGGTTTGTGACGAATAGAATTTCTAACAAGGACAGCGACGCCACCTCCTTGTGAGTTAAGGCGATCTTTTCTGTATATTGTAAAGTTGGGTATGAATAGGATCTTATTAGGATTTAGGTGAGTCTCGGTTATGCAGGCAATATCGATGTGGTTAGACTCGAGAAGGGCCTCGAGCTCTGTAACTTTCGTTCTATTTTGCGACAGAATGCTGTTAGCATTCCAAGTAATTATTTTGAGAGGTTCGTCTTTATTGACTGATGATTGGAAGCAAGGAGTCAAAGAAGTTACGAAAAAGCTGCTCGAGAAGTTGAGCTTTTGGGTTTTGGTTTGGAACCACTTTGGGTAGATTCGATGCCGGGGCTGGCTGTGTTGGAGGTTGGGACTGAAGTTGTGGTTGAGATATATTTTGTGGTCGAGAGGCAAGTTGGGAGTTGGCTATTTTGGCATAGCTAACGTTGGGGTTTTGGAGGAGGGGCTTTCTAAAAGGTGTATTAGGGGTTGGTTGAATTGTGGGGAAATTTTGTTTGGGTCTTATCGGGACTTTGGGACAGCCACCATAGGTAGCTCGATGCGGGCCTTGACAATTGGCACAGGTTGGAGTAGCGTTTGGTTGATCCTTGGTACGGCAGGAGGCAGTGGCGTGATTTCGTGAGCAGAAGGCACATTGCCAGTCTGCATGACAGTAGTTTGCTGTGTGGAAGTATCCAAGACAGCGGCGGCATATGGGGGTTGCGTTTGTTTTAGGTTTGGATTCTACAGTTATGCTCAAACCCTGTAGGTTACTCAAGTTAAAGATTGTTTTGGCTGATGGGGCGGATGGATCGAGATGAACTGCGACTAAGGGCCAGATTCTATCTCCTCTCTTCATTCTGTAAACGCTTTTAACTGCGGGAATTTTAGTGGTGAGCTCGTCTAGTATGTCTTTTTCTGGTATTGTTTCCGTGACTTCTCTGATGATAACGAAAGGTCCTTGTCTTCTTCCCATTGATTGGTAGTATATTGAATTTTCTTTTTGGCTGATTCCATTTCAAATCTAACAGTCAGTATACACTCAAGTCACCAATTACTGCACTAATGGAGTATGTTATTCTACCCTAAAAATAAGGGTATACGTATTTTTTTATTTTGCTGAAATATCAAAATTGCATCAGATATGCACTTTTGAAAATTGCATACAAAAACTAAATGTTAAAACTGAAAATGTTGAGAATAACTTTAGAGGGCTATCGTTTTACCAATTTTCAATGAATTTTGGTAAACCTTATTTTGTTTTATTATGTTCAAGCCCTCTTTAATTCAGTGCAAGAAATTTCAAAAAAGACTAAAAAATGACTAAGATATGTGCATTTTACCAAAAAATGCACTTTTTATGCACATGCATTTATCTCGAAAAACCCATTTTTTTTTGCTGAAATTTTTTGTGCTCATGGAGGACCAAATTACCTATCTAATGGTACTTGGTTGATCCCGTACTTATTTGTTTGAAGTGAGAAAAAAAATTCACAAATTTTATTGGTGAAAAATTTTTGTATATACGTTCGGAAATTTTAAGCAATGTTCATTCCAACGCTGTCGCATACTTCGCTCATTATTTGTTTACCTTTGTATGTATGTATATATCATCAATAGTGATATATATATATATATATAAAAATTCGTAATATAAAAATAAATATTAAAAAATGGAAAATAATAATTCTATTCGTGTATATCTATATTATGTATGTTTCGATGTACAGACAATAGGAGGCTCATTCGCGGACAAATACCTCGCGTAACCAAAACAGCATATTAGAATTGTTATATACAAGCTAGTGATTCTTACGTCTGCTTTGAAAGGTACTTTTCGGACTTGTGAAAAAGTAAACAAAACTCTGCAATTACGATGTCCGAAATTCACTCTTCTACAAGAATTTGATGTCCCGATTTTTTTCAAATGCATAAGAAGGTAGTTTATAAAAGCAGAAATTTACGTTTTAGACCGTTGGAAGATTTGGCCATTAATTTGGCACAGCTTTATCCAGATTTAAAGATACTGCTCTCTACTAATGTATGCAAAAATTGCCATGAACGCATATCAAATATGATTTTAAGTGATCTTGAATCTACATCTGAAAATGAAATCACTGAACTTTTTAGCGGAAAACATGATGATTTTATCCCCAAGATACCCGAACGAATACAGGAATTAAACGAGAGTATTAATACTGTTACGACCGGACTAGGTTCGGTCGTTGAGTTCTTAACAAAAATTATTTATTTTCGCTGGGAACCAGTCTACCGTCCCAGGACTTACCTTGTCCCTTGCTGATGTATTGATTTTAATAATAACTCGTTGGAATACTCACAAATATAATTCTTAAATTGATTTTTCTTGATCTTTATTGATTGTAGAAATTAAATTGGATCTAATTTTGATCAGAATTTATGTTTCTCAACATTAATTTATCTGTATAATAATTAACGTAACTTTCACTCGAGCGTAACTGATGGTCACGCTTCCTTAGCACAACAGGAATCACGTATTCCTGAAACGTAACCAAAGTGACGCTTAATAGCGTAACCAAAGTGACACTCCAGAGCGTAACCAAAGTGACGCTCAAAACGTAACCCAAGTGACACCCAAAAACGTAACCCAAGTGACACTCAAGAACATAACCAAAGTGACGCTTAATAGCGTAACCAAAGTGACACTCCAGAGCGTAACCAAAGTGACGCTCAAAACGTAACCCAAGTGACACCTAAGAACGTAACCAAAGTGACGCTTAAAAACGTAACCCAAGTGACACTCAAGAACGTAACCAAAGTGACACTTAAGAACGTAACCAAAGTGACACTTCAAGCGTAACCAAAACTTCGAATTTCTAAAATAGATGAAATGATAATATAACGATAATTACCCCCAAAATTCGTATTTAATTAAATGTTATGATCAATGCCTCAATAATAATATTAACAATACTTGTGCATATTCACGAGTTATTATTTTTTTTGAATATTTGTTATGCATATATATATATATATATATATATATATATATATATATATATATATATATATATATATATATATATATATATATATATATATATATATATAGACATTTAAGTTATAAGAGAAAAGGGATTATATATATTTTCATAAATTAAATGATTCACAAACTTGATTTTAATTAGTTTTTATTTAATTAAATATTTGTCTTGTATCTTACTGTTAGGTTCTTATTCTAAATAATAGTCTCACAACAATTATCTTTAATTTTTATGAAGGAAAATAGTTATATGATCTTATATCAATTTCTAAGTATTAACTAAGATTATTTATATAATTTTTCTATTCTTACTTGCTGATTTATGCTTTAATTTTTATTAGGTTAATTTATAAATTTCGTTGGTATGAATAACTCACAAAATTAGGAGAGAAAGAGAAGAAATTGACTCCAATTCGATAGTCCTGACGTTTCTATACTCAGACTCCTTAAACTACACGGTGAGAAAGTCCGTGGCAAGAATAATTGGTTCCTTCCTCTATTGCTTGAACACAGGTTATATTCTGGTCAGCGGCACAATTGTCTCTCAAGATAATTTATTTATAGAATTTGTGTTGAACGAATTTTCCTTTTTCTTTCAAGGTAAGGTTCCACAGATTCTGATATCACACAAGATTAATTATTTTAATATTATTAATAAATTAGGCTTCTAGGCTAATTATTAATATGGTTTAAATTTCTAAACCTTAAAAATTTATAACTTATTTTTCTAACACTGATTCTAATTTCTCAGTGGACCAGCAGAGCCGACTATTGCGGGTACTGTCTTATTATGACAAAAGGCCACTTGCTAGACCTCCAGGTTGTTTTTATAACCTTGTGTCCGGGCAATTGGAGATGGTTCGTCCAATCAAACTTCGACGTGTATTTGAATTCATCAAGAAAATCGTCAAGAAGTTCGTTAGCCTGCTTGCTAATGAAATTCCTAATTTATTTCCTTCTCTGTCTCTCCTTCACACTTTCGTACAATTGAGAGTTTTCGCAATAAAAATGTTGATAAGTGCTGACTCGGTACATCGCATGGAACTGATTTTGAATCAAAGCTTTGAAATAGTTGAAACTTAGTTTTTATAATTTACTATCGTTGTTTTAAAGAGAAAAAAAATGTTTTAATAATTTCTAATTAAATTTAAGGGTAGTTCCATGGGATGTAACACCTTCCCCCTCAGGTCGATTGTCGTCCCGACAATCAGCGTAAGAGTCGCAGAATGGGCCGAATCAGACAACTGGTTTATAGGTAAGGTGTTAGATAATGTAATTGGTTATAAGATGTTTAATTACCTTGGACACTTTGACTTTTATTGTAACATTAGTTTTGTTATTCTTTGATAAAACTTAATTTTGAATTTATGGTTTGAACTAATTATATATATATATTGTTTCTAAGAGAAAGAAAGAGAAAAAAATGTTCTTAATGAATTATAGTAAATGTGGTTACCTACTAGAAGTTTTGAAGTAATAAAAAATTTTCTTAGATCTAAAAAAAAATGTACGGTATATTGAATAAATAATTTACTATCGTTGTTTTAAAGAGAAAAAAAAATGTTTTAATAATTTCTAATTAAATTTAAGGGTAGTTCCATGGGATGTAACAATACAATTTTACCTCAATGCGTCTCGCCGCTAAAAACTGCAATACCTAAAAATTTAACAGAAAATTACGTATCTAAAAAGAAAAAATCTTTAATTTCAGCTTTTTCTGCTACTGTCGGAAGTAAATTAGAAGATGCGTATGGCATTTCAGTTGAATCAATAGAATCGGACAAAAGTTCGACTGAAAACTATTGGAACGAATTTGTAGAAAATTTTAAATCGGCTTTAGAAAAATGTTCTTCTGTTTCGGAGAAAATAAAACTTCTAACTCTACTACCTTCAAAATTAAGCAAAATAAAAATTTGCTCACTATTCCCGAATATAAGCGAGTATATGATAAATAAATCATGAAATCTCGTGAAAAATAAAGGAGTTTATTCGGAGCCAGATTCATATACTGGTCATCCTATTGATGAAAATACAAAAAATATCGCTATGGAATATTTTTTAAATGATGATTTTAATTGTAGTAGACAAAGTCCAAATAAATCTGATGTTGTCACTGTTAAAGTTAATAATACAAAAACTAAAAAAGTTAAACGGTTTCTTACTCGAAGCTTAAAAGAAACATATAGTCAATTAAGACAAGAAAATCCAAACTTACAAATAGGAAAATCGAAATTCTATAGTCTAAGACCAAGTTTCGTCTTAACAAGCCCTGTGCAGGAAACTTGTCTTTGTGTACATTGCGAAAATTTTGAACTGTTTCTTACAAGTTTAATTCGTTTTAGAGGCGATAATAATTCTGAATTAGATTTAATTCTCTCAGAAATAACTAACGCAATGTTGTGTTCTGAACCATCTGATTCGTGTTTCTTGCAAGAATGCAATTATTGCCCCGGTAGTGAGGGTATCACATTAAAATTGTTAAAACTGAAAGAAAATTGTGAAGATGAAATTACGTTTGCTTTGTAAGATAATGGTAATCTTATTAAACAAACAGTAAGCTTATCAGTTTTTAAAGAAAAATTTTCAACCTGCGCACTAAAAGCAAGTACTCACGTATACATAAAAAATATTCAACGTGAAGCTATAAAAAAAGAAAAAGAAGAAGGTAAAGCTGATCCTACTAAGTTAATTATCCACGTTGATTTTGCAGAAAATTGGTCTGTAATAAATAATAAAGCGGTTCAGGGAAATAATTGGGTAAATGACCAAATTTCTATTTTTACTGCAGTCTGTTACCAAGGAGAGATAACGCAAAGCTTTGCGATCGTTAGTGACGACAAAAAGCATGATACTGCATATGCGCTATTAGCAATAAATAAAATTATCGATCTTATGAAAAATGATTTAGTTACTAAAGTCACTATTATATCAGATGGAGCTGCAAGCCAATTTAAAAATCGTTTTCAGCTACATGAATTCAAACATTTTTCTTATCAAATGAAATGGTTATTTTCTGCGACTGGTCATGGGAAAGGAGCCGTTGATGGAATAGGTGGGTTTCTAAAGCATTATGCTACTTCACATAACTTAAAAAGAGTTCATGAAGAATCGATACAAAATGCTGACGATTTTATAAATTGGGTTCAAAAGTACACCAGTGTAATCAAAATCATATTATTACCAATAAATGAGATTGGAAAATTTAGAAAAGAAAAAATATTGAATGAAGTACAGTTCCTAAATATAATGGGATTCAAAAAAGTCATATGTGGTTAAAACAACTTCGGGAATTGAAATCGCATGTATTTGTTGGCAGAACAGCTATACATGCACTGACTAAAGTAAAAGACAAGAAAAAAAAAGTCAAACGTCGTAAGGCTACACTTATAACTAAAAATAATAAGTGCAAAAATAAAAAAAAGTAATTATTTATAATTATATTTTTGACGCATCCCAACAGTGAGAGGCAAGGGGAACTCACTTTTAAAAAGCACCCCGAAGGGAACAGAAACCTTCTACGTCCACGTCGTTGTTCCTGGGTAATGCTAAAAGAAGGATAGTGTTTAAATCTACATTGCTTAAAATTTCCGAACGTATATACAAAAATTTTTCACCAATAAAATTTGTGAATTTTTTTGCTCGCTTTAAACAAATAAGTACGGGATCAACCAAGTACCATTAGATAGGTAATTTGGTCTTCCATGAGCACAAAAAATTTCAGCAAAAAAAAAAATGGGTTTTTCGAGAAAAATGCATGTGCATAAAAAGTGCATTTTTTGGTAAAATGCACATATCTTAGTCATTTTTTAGTCTTTTTTGAAATTTCTTGCACTGAATTAAAGAGGGCTTAAAACATAATAAAACAAAATAAGGTTTACCAAAATTCATTGAAAATTGGTAAAACGATAGCCCTCTAAAGTTATTCTCAACATTTTCAGTTTTAACATTTAGTTTTTGTATGCAATCTTCATAAGTGCATATCTGATGCAATTTTGATATTTCAGCAAAATAAAAAAATACGTATACCCTTATTTTTAGGGTAGAATAACATACTCCATAAGCGCAGTAATTGGTGACTTGAGTGTATACTGACTGTTCGATTTGAAATGGAATCAGCCTTTTATCGAATTGGGCGGTAAGTGTACGAAAATCGTTTACTGTTTTGGGATAAACCATGACTGATTTGGAGGTGTTCTTTGCTTTGCGGACTTCGATGTCGGAGGAATTGATTTTGGCGTTGATTTGTGGCTAAAGTTCTTTGTTAAGGATGCAGATAGGAGGGGGACTACGTTTTGAATTAGAGTTTTCTTCTTCTTCTTCTGAAGAAGAAGAGTCAGAAGACTCTGAGGAGGTAGCATCGCGTCGGCGTTTGTTTGGGTGGGTTATTTGAGAGTTGTAAGAAGGGGACTGTATTCGTGTGTTGGTTGCAGTTTAAACTACAGGATTTTTTAAAGTATTATTTTTATTTGGTGTACTTACGTGTGAGGTTTCAGCGGAAGCAAAGTTAGTTGTTTCATTATTAGGGAACGATAATGTTTCCATTTTATCAGAGTGATTTGGGTAGAGCCTTCGCAAGGCCGCTTCTAAAGTGGTTAAGGTGTTTCGGCATTGATCGATGGCTTGCACCAGTTGCTCCATTGAGAGAGTATTTGGATCAGAGAGTAGCTCAAGATTCATGTTGGATCAGAGAAGGTATATTTTAATGCTACTATAGTTCCGTACGGTAGCCCTTAGAAGGGCTGTTACACTCAGTAGATTATGTGTATACAGGTCTGCTTTACACGAAGGTCCAGTTCGAACTGGGAATGTGTGTCCTTATCAGAAAAAATATTGTTTTTTATAGTACAGGTTGCGGACAACTCTTAATTTCTATCAATAATTACTAGTTTTTCCAAAAACCTACATTTTTAAAGGATAGAGAGATCCAGAGTCCTCTCAAACCTTTGGTAAAATCGGGAAGTTTGGTTTTCAATTAAGAATAATAGTCTTTCTTGTGGCTCCTCCACTTCTCTTACCGTAACTTCACCGCTCTGTAACAGATAAACTATATTTTTTCTTTTAATCATAATATATATCTTTATGTATTACTAAAAAACATAGAAGTGATAATATATATCGATTATACTTACGCTTCATTCCAACGTCATTGAAAGATGATATAGAGTTATTAGTAGATGATGATGATAACAATGATGACGATGACGATGAAGATGACGATAAAGATGACGATGATGATGATGATAATTTTCTGGATGACACTCTTCTTGATAATGATGGAATGACGGGGTTACCATCACCATCTTCTTTTTTTTCCAACAACACGTGTCGTTGTAAATTCTAGAAATACAAGAAAAATTAATTATAAAAAGTTAAAAAATGTTCTTCTGTAAAAACTTTTAGCTTTTAAAAATCTCCCTCACTCACCGAACACGTATTCACAAGCAGCGATAACCTCGTCATCTTCAATATCGTCCGCCATCCATTGTAGCGCTAGAATGATTGATGTATTAAATATGTGTAGATATAGATATATATTCAATCATCATTAAATCATTTAAATTAATTAATTATCACTTTGTCGCAACAATTTGTTCGAATCTGAATCTGAAAGATTTCTTTGCCGTATGATTCTATCAACTATAACAAGTATAAATCTATTAGAAAATAATCCTCGTCGTTGTAAATAATTTATTGTTCGTACGGTGCAGTGTAAAAAAATAAAACTTAATCTACTTAATAACGCTTCTGTCGGTAAATTTCCTAAATGACCACGTTGTATATTTTGACAAATAGTGCATATCATCGGTTTGTATGCAACAGCGAAACGTAGGACACTAAAAGTATGAAATCTAGATACGTTTTCCATGATTATCTATCAAGCCTTTAAGTACAACAGTGGAGCAAGCACTGTTTCGCGCGTATTTCATAGCTGTAAAACTAAAAGAAATAAGGGGCAGCTGTGGCGCAAATAAAGAAACAATACAATTTTATATACCAAGAAACAATAAAATAGCAATAGTAAGCATTTTGAAAATTGCAAGCACACGTGTAATGATAATATGTGATGAACACGTGTTATACCAAAAAACAATAATATATCAATTGTAAGCATTCTGAAAATTGCAAGCCACACGTGCTACTTTCTTTTACATCATTTCCGGATTAAACAGCATCGAAATAGAAATAATAAAATCTTTAAGAGTAAATGATACGGGTAATATAACGAATCACAATCAAACAGGTAATTACAATTTTTTATGATGCCATTTGATTTCTTATATTAAAATTCGTATAAATTCTGAAAATTAGTTTTCTAGGAACAATAGATCAAGAATCCAAACATAAATAGCAAAAAATCGAATATTATAATTCGTGTATTTTACAATTTATAATTTGTATATGAAACATTCCATAAGATAAGGATGTTCGTGTGCTTTCAATAGCACGTATGATTAATACCGTAATTACAATTTTTAAAATTATGTATAATATTAAAGTAAAACCACTTTTTTTCCGTTTCCCCGGTTCTCCAGTTCTCCGCATTTTTTAAATGTGTCTAATATTTTGGTAATAAAAGTAGCCATTTTTTATCAAGTCCTATATAATTAGTACTTATTAGTCGAAAGCTTTTTTTTGGGCCATATTTTTTGGTTCTTATATTATTTTGAGCCCTATATTTTTATTCAATGCCCATTTTTTGGACCCTTTCTTTATTCTTATATTTTCTTGGGCTTTATATTCTTCTGAGCCTTATATTTTTTTGGGCCTGATATTTTTTGTGTCTATATTTTTTTGAGCTTTATATGTTTTCAGACCCTACATTTTTCTGGGTCTTATTCAATTCGGCCTCTTATTTTTTTGGGCCCAATATTTTTTCAGTCCTTATATTTTTCTGGGCCTTATTTTTTTAGAACCTATATTTGTTTGGGCTCTAGTTTTCTGGGCCTTATATTTTTTGTACTCTACATTTTTCTGAGTCCTATTTTTTTTGGGCCTCATATTTTTTTAGGCTCAAAATTTTTTTAACTTTTATATTTTCTTGGGCTCTATATTTTTTTGGGCTCGACATTTTCTTAAGTTCTATTTTCTTTGGGCCTTATATTTATTTGAACCCAATGTTTTTTTAATTTTCATATTTTCTTGGGCTCTATATTTTTCTGGGCTTTGTGTTTTGGGTCTAATATTTTTTTGGAATTGAAATTTTTTTGGGTCCTATACGGAATTGCAAATATTTAAATTATTTTGAGCTTTAAATAAATTTTAATTCACAAATCCTTTTTGAATTCGTAATTAAAGTTTATTCAATTAACAATTCCTTTTAGATTGATAATTGAACATATTTCAATTAACAAATCAAAATCTAATCGTAAATTGAAAAGGCTTTAATTAAAAAATAAAAAGGAATTCTTAATTGAATAAATTTCAATTCAAAAATCAAATTCTAATCGTAAATTAAAAGGGCTTTAATTAAAAATTTAAAAGGAATCCTTAATTAAATAAATTCCAATTAAGAAATCAAAATGTAATCATGAATTGAAAGGGCTTAAATTACAAATTCAAAAGGAATTCTCAATTAAATAAATTTCAATTAAGAAATCCAAATTTAATCGTGAATTAAAAGGGCTTCAATTACAAATTCAAAAGGAATCCTTAATTAAATAAATTTAAATTAAGAAAATAAAATGTAATTGTAAATTAAAAGGGCTTTAATTAAAAATTCAAATGAAGTTCTGAATTAAATATATTTTAATTAACAAACAAAAATGTAATTGTGAATTGAAAGAGTGTCAGTTATGATTATGATTTGTGAATTTGAAGGCTGTGATTAAAAATTCTACAATTCCTTTTTAATTGAATGAACTAAGAAATTTTTAATATATATAGCAAAACATATGAGGGCGCGCACATACATACGCACCTGCGCGCATATATATGCAACATTTCATGTCGACCCACACACACACATACAAACAAGTTGATATATATATATATATATATATATATATATATATATATATATATTTCTTTTCATGTCAACTTGCACTCGTCCACCCGCATATTTTTTGTTTTATATCTATATATATATATATATATATATATATATATATATATATATATATATATATATATATATATATATATATATATATACATACATACAAACATGAGACATTTCATGTCGGCCAGCACGTACTCATAAGTAAAGGTTTCTCGATATATGTGGGACATTTCATGACAACACGTACACACCCATCCAAGTACCCTTAGGTTTATATGTATGGGACATTTCATGTCGATTCGCATACATGCACACACGTTCATATACATAGGATTTTTCACGTAAATTCGAACACACACACAGGTTTATATATATATATATATATATATATATATATATATATATATATATATTAGACAGGTCGTTATTTCTCGAAACTTACTGAGCATCGCTTCCAACCTTTAGATCGATGTGTTTATACTAAAAATTAAAAAAGCAGCTGGAATACCTTGTTGGAATAGAAATTTAACCTTGCCAAATCGCAAAAAACCGTATTTTTTATTGTTTTTTCTTATTTTTCTTTTTTCTACATACAGCTATGACTGGAAAATTTTTTTTGAGATCCTCTTTCACACTTTTTCTTTTGCCGTAAGTTAAAATAATATCTTATGGGATGATTATAGAGCCAAGAAAAATTTTTTTTCTGAATGGTTGCTCTTGAAATATTAAAAAATTTTACTCAATCGGGTTTATTCTCGTGTATTTTGAGGTTAAAAGTACTTTATAATTTTTTTTTTCATTCGAACAACCAACATAACTTTAAAGCAGGCTTAAAGATCTTCAATTTCCTTTTTTATAAAAGTTTCTAGGTGCTTCTGATACTGAGATATGGCCATTTGAATTTGATAGGAAATTCGTAGAATAAAATCTGTAAACATCGTGAGCATGCAATTGACTATCAACTCTGATCACAAATTCAGTTTTAAAGCACATGGAAACGGTCTAAGTAAAGCAAAATGAAGGTCTTAATTTCAACAAAAAAGTGGCGCACAGGTGTCTTTCGCACAGTCAGAGTTATGAAATTAGTAAATACCCATATAGAAATAATTTTCGTAAATATCTGTAAATATCTGTAAATATCTCTAAATAACTGTAAATAATTAATAAAAAGTATTGAGACTGAAACATTAATAAAAGTTATTTACACTTATTTATTATTATTTACACTTATTTATTATTATTTAGAATTATTTATAGTTAGTTAGTTATTTACGATTACTAACTGATTTTAAAAGTCATTTACTATTATTTACAAACACTTACAGTTACTTACTCTTAATTACTATTATTTACTATTATTTACGATTTTCAAAATTTTTAGGTAAGTAAATAGTTTATTGTTATTTATAATTATTTACGACGATTTACAATTATTTATAGTTATTTACTTTCGTTGTCTTAAATAATTTTTCGAAACGCATGTACACTTACCGTTAAATAATTTTTTCCGAAGGTGTACCTAAAATGACAACGTCGCATATTTAGTCTATGGCGTAAGCGAACTATGAATTATACATCGAGTTTCAAATCATCAATCTTTGCAACTTCGTCAATTGCACTCTGTTAGCAAAACAGCATCAAAATTTTTTAATTATCCTGTCAAATTTATAATTATATAAAAAATATGAATTAAATCTAAATTTTAATTTGAATTATGCTGTGAAATATATAATTGTATAAAAAAAATGAATTGAAAATAAATTTTAATAATTATAAATTATAAAATTAAAAAATAAAGCAAAATTTGTTCTTTATTTAGAACTTCAAATAATATAACACAAAACTTTTATAATTTTTTATTATTAAAACTTTTGAGAAAATTTATGATTTTTTTTTAAATAATTAACTACATTAATTTCAATACAATTGAAATTTATAATTGTAATACATAAACTATGTTTTAATACAACTTTTTATTTATTAAATATATAAATATGCATACATCTGAAAGAAACATGATCTACAAATTTCATTCTTTAATAAACTTCTAATTTTTCTATTATGAATTATTATACGAATTTTAATAAAGTTAGTATGACATAATGAGTGCCTCCTAAATATAATAGTTGACAGAACCATTGCTTTCAACATTTACATAATTTTATTCAATTATTTTTAATAAAATTTTACATAAATTAATGATTCATAAAATTATTGTTATAATTAATCAATTATGAATCAGAGTTATGTATACGGGCTCCATTAATAGCTATTTTAACAGCAGCATCAAACCCCAGATCAACTTCAGTATCTGCAACTTATCGAGCAGTTGATAAACTAAGAAACAAGGAAACTGTAACTTCTTCGCTTGCAAACAGTTAAAGCAAGACATGCATCTCATTTCTTTCTATACGAATACTTATTAATTAACTACTCAGTAAATAAATGGACTCGTTCCAGTATGCTTCTGTTTAAATATCCTATCTTGTATCCGAAAGGATATAAATTTTTACTGGATATAAATTTGAACCCTGAATTGTTAACTTTAAATTTCTTGACAAGTGTTTGTGATTCCAGTATTCCAATATTTACATCTCCTCGATATAACCAATACAGCATCCATGGTTCTCTTAATGGCAAATGAAGGAATTTTACTCTATTTTACTCTGTTGGTAGCTTGCACCTGCTATCTAACCTTAGCGGCTTCAATGTTATTTATGATTCCAAAACATAATTTATTTTTGAATATTAATTTTTTAATTATTACAAATATTATACTTTTAGATATGATTTAATTAAATAAAAGACATGATCCACAAGTCTTATGCTTTATAACACTTGAGAATGTTTAATTAAATTTGTCATATTTTTGAATAATAATTATATTAGATGACATAATGTTTGTTTTCTATGAATACTTGTTTACGTAATCAAGGCTTTTTATGATTTCATAATTTTATTAACCCATCGTCTCCGATCAAATTTGAAATTAATTTCTTATTTATTGAATTTTTATTTTTATTTATTTATTGTGAATCCATAAAAGCTATTGGTATGAAATTACATACTTACAATTATAAATTAGTCAAGGAATTGATGAACTGTGAAACAAGGAAACTGCAGCTTCTTCGCTTGCAAACAATTGAAGCAAGACATGCACCTCATTTCTTTCTACAGGAATGCTTATTAATTAACTACTGAGTAAATGAAGGGACTCGTTCCAGTATGCTTTTGTTTAAATATCCTATCTTGCATCCGGAAGGATATAAATTTTTACTGGATACAAATTTGACTGAACAAGGAAGAAATTTAAATTTTAAATTTCTTGACGAGTGTTTGTTATTTAAAAATTTAACATTTCTTTAATACCCCATATGGAAATAATTTATGTGAAAAACTGTAAATAATAGTAAATAATTGTAAATAGCTGTTAAAAAATGTGGGAATTGAGACATAAATAATAGTTATTTACAGTTATTTACTATTATTTATTATTAATTACTATTATTTACAGTTATTTACAGTTATTAACTGATATTAACTGTTATTTACAGTTATTTACAATTATTTACAATTATTTACAGTTTTTTATAATTATTTACAATTATTCATAATTATTTACAGTTATTTACATTTTCAAAAATTTTTGAATTAGTGAATAATTTGATGTTATTAATAATTATTTACAATTATTTATAGTTATTTACAGTTATTTACACTGAGAAAAATAAATTATAACTTTAGTTATAGATAATAATAAAAATTACTATATTTTATAGGAGAGCTGGGACATTTCTGCATTATAACGATTTTTATTACATTTATAACAAATATTACTATAAATTTGATAAGGTTGGCAACAATCGTTTAAGAAATGAAACTATATCTTATTAGAAAAATTGTTATATTACATAGTAAAAATTATGCTATAGTAAAATTTGTTATGACAGAATAAAAATATTTGATATCTTATGTTGGAATTAATGTTATAAAAATAATAAATTTGATTATGCATATAATAAATTTTATTATGAATATAATAAATTTTACTATTTCAAATAATAATGTCGAGTCGATGATCTGACAATTTATTTCTAACCTCAAAATTTTCTACCGAATTGAAAGTATAGTTGTATAACATATGTAGACGATTCGAAATTTTATAAGTAACATGTCGTAATGGCGCAGTCAGTAACGTTCACGCTTTCCAGTCTCGAGGTACCCGGGTTCGACTCCACTCCAGGTTCGTTTTTTTCTTAGGTAAATTATTTTTAAAATACTAATTAATAAATATTAAGTTAATAAATTAAATGAATTCGAATAATTTCAATGACAAACTTCGGGTACAAAAAAAAAAATTTTTTTTCTACAGATTTGTTTTCATAAATTTTACTATGTAATATAGTAATTTTTATTATAACGCAGAAATGTCCCACTCGTACTATATAATATAGTAATTTTTAATACAATCTATAGTTAAATTTATTATAGGATTTCTCTCAGTGTACAGTTTTTTACAGTTTTTTACAGTTATTTATAATTATTTACAACTATTTACAATTTTCCATAGTTTTTTATAATTACTTACAGTTATTCATATTTTTAAAAATTTTGGCCTATACATAAAATTATTGAATAAATTCGTGAAAATTCTCGAAAATGTAAATAACTGCAAATAATTGTAAAAAACTATAAATAATCGTAAATAATTGTAAATAATTGTGAAAAAAGTGAATAAATGTAAATAACTGTAAATAAATATAATAAACTGCAAATAAGTGTAAATAACAGTTAATAAGTGTAAATAACAGTTAATAACTGTAAATAAGTGTAAATAACAGTAAATAATTCTAAATAATTGTAAATAACTGTTATTTATGTCTCAATTCCCACATTTTTTAACACTTTTCTACAGTCATTTACATTTATTTACATTTATTTACAGTTATTAACAGTTATTTACAATTATATCCAAAAATTTTTTCCATATAGGGCAACCAATACAGCAAACTTAAAATGTATTTAAAAATATTTTTTCAACATTATATATTTTAGGCACTTCATTTATATTTGATATAACTATAAAAACTTTGAAAACTTTATAATAACAAAATTTTTAAATTATTCTTTGAAATATATAATTATATAAAAATGTTAACTTGGAACTACGTTTTAATGATTATAAATGACTTTGAAATTAAAAAAAAAAAGCAAAATTTCTTATATCATATCTTTATTCAAAACCTTAAATAATAATACATAAAACTTTTATAATTTTAAATCTTATGAACTACTTTTATGAAATCACAACAGGTGTATTTTGTGCGCTGCTTGCCCTATTTAAAAAAAACACGTGTTTGTTGCACGTGAAAAAAACACGTGTAAAATACACGTATTTTTTACACGTGTTTTTTACATGTAAAATTTGCGTGTTTTTTCACGCATATTTTTCACGTGTATTTTTCAGGTGTATTTTTCACATATCGTTTTATAGCTTTTCGAAGAGCTTCTACTGTCCGGCCTCTTATATCTGCGTCTCCCAAATTTGTGTAAGGGATGACAAAATTTAGAAAAACGCCACCTAGCGACATAACGTCAAGTTTGACTTTAAGTATTTTAAAGTCAAACTGTATTTTACACGTGTTTTTTTCACGTGCAACAAACACGTGTTTTTTTTTAATAGGGTGCGCATGTGCAGTGCGCAAACGAACTTTGAACGAAACTTTTAATTTTAAATTTTTACATGTCTTATAAGAACTAATTAATAACATTAAAACTTTTATAATTTTAAATCTTATGAACTACATTTATGAGATCAGAACAGGTGTATTTTGTGCGTTGCTTGCGCATGTGCAGTGTGCAAACAAAGCTTGAAAAAAATTCAAAATCAAAATTTAATAGATTTCTTAATCATTTCTAAAATAAAGTCATCAAAAAACAATAATCAATAAATCCACCTTCATTATCTATCACTTTCTGCAATCTTCGTGGGACAGAATCGCATAAATTATGAAAATATTTTGGATTATCAAATAAGGCAGTCCATGCTTCTTGAACGAGTTCCACGAGCTGCTCACGATTTCGTGCCATTCCAGGTCTCCATCCTTTCACCATATATGACCAGACATTCTCGATGATGTTGAGATCTATTGAACGTGGTGGCCAGTCAAATCTATGAAACTGGGGATGCGCTGCGTACCAATCACGCACTACATGTGCGGTATGTATAGGACTATTATCCTCCACTATATCAATTGGCACCTCATCGTCTGCATATCGTTTTCGTAGACTTGGCAGAAGCTCATTTTCAAGAATGTTCACGTATGCTTAAGCATTGAGTCTTCTGTCAATACGAAAAATACGACCGGGACCATCACCGTTCACCCACGCTCCGAAAAATTATCTAAGACAACGAAAATAAAGAACTATAAATAACTGTGAATCATCATAAATAATTATAAATAACAATAAACTATTTACTTACCTAAAAATTTTGAAAATTATAAATAATAGTAAATAATAGTAATTAAGAGTAAGTAACTGTAAGTATTTGTAATAACTTTTAAAATCAGTTAGTAATCGTAAATAACTAAATAACTATAAATAATTGTAAATAATAATAAATAAGTGTAAATAACTCTTATTAATGTTTCAGTCTGAATACTTTTTATTAATTATTTACAGTTATTTAGAGATATTTACAGATATTTACGAAAATTATTTCTATATGGGTATTTACTAATTTCATAACTCTGACTGTGTGAAAGACACCTGTGCGCCACTTTTTTAACCGACTTCAAAAAGGAGGAGGTTCTCAATTCGACTGAATTTTTTTTTTTTTTTTTTTTTTTATGTCTGTTACCTCATAACTCCGTCATTTCTTAACCGATTCGAAAAAACTTTTTCTTATCTGATAATTATTGGGCCAATATAAGTTTGTATGACCCAATTATCAAATTAAGAAAAAACCCGGGTGTTTTGTTTTCTCATTTACCTCCCTTATACTTCGCCTACTCTCTCTCTCTCTCTCTCTCTCTCTCTCTCTCTCTCTCTCTCTCTCTCTCTCTCTCTCTCTCTCTCTCTCTCTCTCTCTCTCTCTCTCTCTTATGCACACATAACGACACTGTGCTGTTAAGCCTTCTTCCTTTCCTGCTATATATTGCTTGGTGGTGTACTAATGCATGCGTTATGAATTAATAATGCATTTCATGTCAATTCGTATGCATGCACACGCACGTTAATATACATAAGATTTTTCACGTCAATTATAACCCACGCACATAAAGGTTTATATACATGGGACATTTCATGACAACTCTAACACACCTATCCGAGTGCCCTTAGGTTTATATATACAGTACCACTCAAAAGTTCGTAAAATTTTTTTTTCTTTCAACTCAACTTCAAACTGCGATATTTCGGAAACGGCTCTATGAATTTAAAAAATCTGGATGGCGTTTGAAATATCAGACGAAATACTGTTTTTCTGTGTCCTACCAAATCTTTCTATCTTTTTTTTTAACTCTATTTCTAATGATAGAAAAAATTTTTATTTTTACGAATTTTTAAATTTCAATCAATGAAACGTAATTTTTCAAGGAATGAATAAAATCAAAAAATTCGAACGCGACTGAAAAGTAGAGTGAATTTCCTAAATCTTTATGTTCAATGGTTTTTTTGTATCTATTTCCTGCGTATAGCTAAAAATGCGCAAAAATGGAAAGTTTAAGAAAATCAGTTTTAGATATGATAATATTTTGCAATGTCGAGAGTCAATTTTTGTTTACATTAGCAGGATAAAAAAAGATAGTATTTTGTCTAATCTTTTAAACGCCGTCCGGATTTTCTAAATTTATTGAGCCATTTTCGAAATATCGCAGTTTGAAGTTGAGTTTCTAAAAAAAAAATTTTTTTACAAACTTCTAAACGACATCGTATACTTTTAACAAAATTATCACAAATTTTATCACAATTATTATAAATGATAGTGTCCTTTTTTTGAATAAATGAAAGTTATTTACAAATTTTATTCTTCATATGTATATACGAACTACAGATTTGAATACATTCTGAAATGTAAACAAAAATAGACTCGCGATATTGGAAAATATTATTATATCTAAAACTGATTTTATTGTACATTCCATTTTTGCACATTTTTAGCTACACGCAGAAAATAGATACAAAAAAATCATTGAACATAAAGATTTAGGAAATTTACTTTACTTTTCAGTTACGTTCAAATTATTTAATTTTATTAATTCCTTAAAAAGTTACGTTTGATTGATTAAAATTTAAAAATTCGTAAAAATAAAAAATTTTTCAATCATTAAAAATAGAGTTGAAAAAAAGATAAAAATATTTGACAGGACACAAAAAAATAGTATTTTGTCTGACCTTTCAAACGTTGTCCGGATTTTACAAATTCATCAAGCCGTTTCCGAAATATCGCAGTTTGAAGTTGAGTAAAAAAAAAATTTTTTACGAACTTTTGAGTGGTACTGTATGGGACGTATCATATCAACACGCACGCACTGGTTTTCATATATTTGACATTTTTTGTCAACTCGAACGCGCAAACGCATCTTAACACGTACTTGAGATTTGTATTCATATATATATCAACTTGTCTGTATGTGTGCGTGTGGGTCGACGTGAAATGTTACATATATATGAGCCCAGGTGCGTATGTATGTGCGCGTCCACATATGTTTTTCTATATGATGAAAATTCCTTAGTAGATTTAATTAAAAAGGAATTGTAAAATTTTTAATTAAAGCCCTCGAATTCACAAATCATAATCATAACTAACGCTCTTTCAATTCACGATTACATTTTTGTTTGTTAATTAAAATCTATTTAATTAAGAATTCCATTTAAATTTTTAATTAAAGCCCTTTTCATTCACGATTACATTTTATTTTCATAAATGAAATTGATTTAATTGAGGATTCTTTTTGAATTTGTAATTAAAGCCCTTTCGATTCACGATTACATATGGATTTCTTAGTTGAAATTTATTTAATTAAGAATTTCTTTTGAATTTGTAATTTAAGCCTTTTCAATTCACGATTGCATTTTGATTTCTTAATTGAAATTTATTTAATTAAGGATTCCTTTTGAATTTGTAATTAAAGCCCTTTTGATTCACGATTACATTTTGATTTCTTAATTGAAATTCATTTAATTAAGGATTCCTTTTGTATTTTTAATTAAAGCCTTTTTAATTTACGATTAGAATTTGATTTCTGAATTGAAATTTATTTAAATAAGAATTCCTTTCGATTTTTTAATTGAAGCCTTTTTAATTCATGATTAGATTTTTATTTGTTAATTAAAATATGTTTAATTATCAATTCAAAAAGAATTGTTAATTAAATAAAACTTTAATTACAAATTCAAAAATGATTCGTAATTCAAATAATTTTTAATTACTTTTTTCGCAACCCTGGTCCTATATTTTTTTGAGCTCTACATTTTTCTGGGCCTTATTTTTTTCGCGCCTTACATTTTTCTTTGGGCTTCTTATTTTGTTGGGCCCAATATTTATGAATAATTTGATATGTCGTTGTATTTTACCTAATAGTGTCAGACAGGGTATATACCCCAAGGCCGAATAAAGAATGTCTATGTCTATGTCTCTCTCACCACTTGTTCATCTCTAGTTGTTTAATTGTTTGTTGTAAAGGCGAGAGATTAAGAAAGAGCAAACATACCGACAGGGGTGTACGTTCGGTCGATACGGAAGATATAGTCTCTCCGCCTCCTCAGCCATTCGATATTAATTCATCCAATCAACGGTCTCTAAAGAGGGGCGTGGTTTCACCGCTCCACCCACTCGAGCCTTCTCCTCGTCGACGCTGTTGTTCTGATACTGGCTCCTCCCCTTCATCCGTAGATAGCTGTATTGCTGTGGGCGGCAACTCGACGCAAGGCGCTACCTCTTTCTTACTACGATTGGCTTCAGCTGAGCCTCATTGCTCGTACAACATGCCTACTGATGATCCAAAGACTGTTCCAGAGTGGTTTCAGCCGTTTGCTAGGGACATGAACAATAAACTTGATCACCAAATCTCTGTTGGTAGTCAGTTGTTGTCGGAGGTTGGTGCTCTTAGAACTGAAGTGAGTGAGGTCAGACAGGCTTTTGCTGATCTTGAGAGGCGTTACCAGGCTCTTTCTGACCGCCTAGATGAGCATATTTCTTCGTGTTCTACGGCTGCTCCCTCTATTTTGCATGATTCCTACGAAGTGCTCTTCTCAGGGATTCCTCTTTCTGTAACCCTCAGCAATGAAGAAATTGTCAAAGTAATCTTGGGGGCTCTTGGGCTTGGTAATAAGGAGACTTTTCTTCTGAATACTTGTGAGTGGCTTCCTCCCTTGCCTATTGAGATTGAACAGCTTGGTGGTTCGCAACTTAAAAACTTTCGCTCATTTGTGGGCAAATTCAGTTCTGATGCGGTTCGAGATTGTATCATTGAGGCATCGCCTAAACTACAAAATTTCTCTGTTTCAAGATTGTTTAATGTCGAAGGTAATAGCAAAGTTTTCGTCCGGCCAATTTGGCCAAAGCCAGTTTACTTACTTCTTAAAAAAGCTTTGGCTGTCTACAAAGATCTTAATTACCTTCGACCTGTTGTTCGTAATCTTGTTGTCTGTATGCGTCCTACCAGAGACTCCGTTTTGGTTTCTATAACTAATGAGGCTCAACTGGCAACTTTAAAGCCTTTAGCTAAAAAATAGGGACTTCTTGGCTCCCTTGCAATGAGCAAAAGCTCGCACTCCAATGTTTTAACTAGTTTAATCTCTGATAATTCGTCTTTTCTAAATTCAAATTTCAATCTTACTCTAAACTCCATCTCTCCCATTGAAACTCCAAAGATCAAAGGGACTGAGTTTTTCCAGGGTATTAAAATTGCTCATGCTAATGTCAATCGGTTAAAAACCCATTTTTCTATTGTTGAATCTTATATAACAGATAATTTGATCGATATTTTTGCAGTCACTGAAACGTTCCTGACTGAACTTGATGACAGTTCAATTATTTCTATTGATCACTACAATTTTTATAGGTTAGACAGAGTGGGCAAAGTCGGTGGAGGTGTTGGTTTTTATACACGTGATTTCCTAAGAGTTAACATCTTATCCCATTCTGATCCTTTATTCAACAACACTGCTGAATTCATCATTGCTGAAATCTCGATTGATTCTGAAAAACTTCTTTTTGCAGTCGTATACTTGCGGCCTAAGGCCCTTTTTCCAGATGAATTCTTTGAATCTCTCTCTAATATGCTTCCTTCATACAAAAATGTAGTTATAACAGGAGATTTTAATATTAATCTTATGAACAACAATTATACTGCTGATACTTTTCGTTCTACTGTTGATTCTTTTGCTCTTTTTCTAGTTCCGTCTGAGCCCACACATCATACTCTTACTGCAGAATATTCCTCTCACACATGGATTGACTTATTCATTATTAATGACGAAAGTTCATTGCAGTCTTATACTAAGTCATCTGCTCCATTCATTGCGGGTCATGATGTCATTAGTATATTGTTCAGAGCATTTAAGCCTCAGAATACAAGTAGAAATTTTTTGTTTAGAGATTTCAAAAATTTAAACTGTGATATCCTAAATAATCTGGTTTCACAAAATCTCTCAATTAATTCGCAAGGGAGCCATAGTCTTTTTGACTGTAACCTCAACTCTTCTCATATTGATAATCTAGCTTCCAGGTTGTCATCTGTCCTTGTTTCGTCCTTTGATATATGTTCTCCACTTAAATCTTGTCAGCTTAATATTAGGAAGAAACCTTGGGTTTCTGCTGATATTCGTAAAAAGATGCATAAACGTGATCGTGCTTATAAAGCTGCAGCTCGTTCTGGCTCCTCACTCGCTATTGCTCGCTATAGACGTCTTAGGGGTGAGGTTTCTAATTCATTGGATACAGTCGAAAACACGTATATAGCTAATCGGTTATCTTCTTCTGCAAACTCGGCTAACCGCTGGTCTATTCTTCATAAAATTGGACTTTCAAATAAAGTTCTACCATCACCACTCCAGTACTTTTCATCCAGGGCCCTTTTGACTCATTACACAGCTATCTCATCGCTTTTTTCTCCTCTAAATAACAATGAGATAAATGAGGTACTTGCTATCCCACTTCGACATGATTTGCCAACCTTTGAGTTTACTCAGGTTGATCAATCATCGGTCAAATCGATAATTAATCTTGCTTCGTCCAAATCAGTTGGACCTGATGGCTTATCAGCTGACATGTTAAAGTTTTCTCAGAACTCACTTGTTCCTCATTTGACTGACTTAATAAACCTGTCCTTAACTTCTGGGTCCTTTCCTGCTTCTTGGAAGCGCGCTTATTTTTTACCATTGGCTAAGTCATCTAAGCTTGACTCTCTGTCTCAGACCCGTCCCATAGCTAAACTATGTGAGATTTCCAAGGTCTTGGAAAGGGTTGTTCATATTCAGCTTTATACTCACATTGAGTCACACTCTTTACTTAATAACTTGCAAACTGGTTTTCGTAAATCGAACAGTACACAGACAGCTCTTTTGAAACTCCTGGAAGATACTCGTTTGGCCATTGACAAAAGAATGATTACATTACTACTTTTGTTCGATTTTTCAAAGGCATTTGATACGGTGCCTCATGCAAGGCTCCTTCGTAAGCTTCGCTCTGTTAACTGCTCTGATGCGGTCATCCGTTGGTTTGCATCCTATCTACGAGACAGAAGTTATGCTGTATAGGATGCGGGAGGTGCTGTTGGTGATTGGATGTTTTGTTCGGCTGGTGTTCCTCAGGGTAGTGTGTTGGGACCTCTGCTTTTTTCTGTTTATATCAATGACCTAACCCTGGTCCTAAATAATGCCCAGCACATTCTGTTTGCTGATGACCTTCAGGTTTACCATTCATTTCTTCCATCTATGCTAAATGAGGAAATCTCCTTTCTTAATCATGAGGTAGCTTCTGTGGTGAAATGGGCTAAAGACAACCATCTAACACTAAATCCATCTAAAATGCAAGCAATTTTCTTGGGTAGTGAGCAGTACATAGCTCGGATTGATTCTTCGACCTGTCCTTCTATATTTGTAAATAATATTCCAATTTCCTATTCTAGTGTTGTGAAAAATCTTGGTGTTTGGATTACTAGCACCCTAAATTGGAACAAACAGGTTAATTCAGTCATAGGTCGGATTTATGGTACTCTACAGTCACTTAAATTTCACAAACATGCTTTGTCCAAGTGTCTGAGAAAGGAATTGGTTGAAGCTCTTATTTTTCCTATTATTGATTACTGTTGCATTGTCTATGATGATATTCCGCAAACCTTAAATATTAAACTCCACAGAGCTTTAAATGCAGCTGTAAGGTTTGACTTTGGCAACATAGGGAGATGTGAGAGGGTTACTCCCTTTCGTCTTGAACTGGGGTGGCTGTCTGTTCAAAACAGACGGTTATATTTTAAGGCAACGTTAGCTCACTCTATTGTCACGTATCAAAATCCATCTTATTTGGCTTCTAAATTTCGTCGTGCTAACATTGACACTATTGTCAGATCTTCTTCAAGACTTCCACAAAGACTTTTGATTTGTCCAGTTGTTCGTACTGCAGCGATGTTAAATTCTTTTGTGTATTCTTCATCTACATTTATCAATAATAATGTTGATTTATTTGTTGATTTTGAAGCAGGGCGGACACAGGTCATTAAACATCACCTGTATGTTAGACTCCTTGGTGAAGAGCGCACTGAATGGCATAATGCAATGGTTACTCGATGAGGATTTTCAAACATGAATTTACTCATTTTGCTTGTAGTATACACTTATCAGTGCTGACTTGAGGTGTGGATTAATAAATAGATCAAGAACTATGCTATCTATATAAATGATTTAATACTATATAGCTGAATTATCACTACCAGTCATTATTTTTTTGTGTTATATTCATTTACATACTTTATTTTATTTTGTTATCTATTGTTATCTACCGAATGCTTACTATTTACTTACTGATATAATTATAATTATCTTATATTGTTTATTATCACTACGTTTTCATGTATTTTTTTCAATTTTTATTATTTGTAATCTCTCTGTAGTTTAAATGGGTCATACGGGGTTATACCCCACGACCTGAAATAAAGTGTTCAATCAATCAATCAATCTCACCCTCTCTTGCTGTCTCTCTTCCTCTCTCGCCTTTCCTTGCTCTTTTAATTTATCATCCCCTTTTTTTTTAATCAATTTCATTTTTGTTATGCTAGTATTATCTAATTTTTCTTTATATTTATTTGGTTGTTTTTCTTTAATTTTTATATAAGCTCCTTTCTTAAGTAACGCCTCATTTGCATGTTTTTGTTTCAACTTATCAGCACTCAGTTTTTCCTTAAATTTCATTTTCGCTATCTTAGTATTCTCTAATTTTTCTTCATATTTATTTAATTGTTCTTTTTTAATTTTTCTATAAGCTTCTTTCTTACGTAAAGCCTCATTTGCATGCATTCGTTCTATCAGTACTTTTTTCTTTCTTGGATTTAAATTTCGTTATCTTTGTATTTTCTTACTTTCTTATATCTATTTGGTTGTTTTTTTTTTCATTTAAATATAAGCATCTTTTTTCCTTTAAGCCTCATTTGCACGTATTTGTTTCAATTCATCAGTACTCTTTTTTTTCTTGAGTTCCATTTTTCTCATCTTAGTATTTTCTAATTTCTCTTTATATTTATTTGGTTGTTCTTTTTTTATTTCCTGGATCGTTTAAAGATTTAAATTCTTCTGTTCACAGGACATTTCCATGATATTTTTTTGTTATGCTGATGAATGCGTTTGTCAATTTATTTCAAGAAATTCAATCTTGGCGATCACGGTGCTTTGAAGTAAATTTAAATAAACATTTAATGTCACTTTAAAATTTCTCTTAAAAGTGATTTCTAGGCCCATTACGAACATTCGGGCATCATTTTTATAACCGGTTCACATGGCTGATTTGGAGAAAAATAGATAAGAATCAAAAGAATAATCCAAAACCAAACAATTTATTTAATTTATAAAAAAACATGCTCAAAAGTGATCGGAACGTAAGTATAATAGTAAAAATATAACAAAATTGAAGAATATTGGCCTTATGTTATGGAGCTATTGGGCTCAAATATTAAAAGTATTGTAGAAAAATAATTCTATAGCTACTTACGTATAGATACATGATATTTAAAGAATGTAAATATTTACATCGATGCCATCTTCTAATATATTCTTTAATTTGTTGAAGTTCAGATCATATGTCAGATTTTAAGTAATTTTGTTGTAATTTAAAACTTGCTTAACTAACAAGCAAAAGTTCTCACCTCTAGGAAACAGATTCGGCAGACAGATCGTTATCGTAAAGCGGAATATTACAAAAATCTTCTAAAAATATTCCAAGAAATATTTTACAGAAAGATTTCAGGAAGATTTTATAAACATTTCACTTCAAGAACCCGGAAAACTTCAGCATCGTACAGTGGACTATTACATAAATCTTCCAGAAATATTTTACAGAATATTTCACAGAAAGATTTAAGTAATCTTACAGTGTAATATTGCATGAAAGGTTTCAGGAAGATTCCATAAATATTTCGCTAGAAGATGATAAAAAAAGTTAAAATCTTACAGCGGACTATGACATAAATCTTCCAGAAATATTGCACAAGAACCAAAGGAATCTAAAAAAACTGAGTGGTTCTTAATATGGAAAAGAACCATTTCACCAACTTTTAGCGAAAAAAAATTTCTCATCCTTTGATTTGACAGAGAATGGGCGATATATATACATAACAAAAAACCTTTTTTAAAATTATTAATAGATTAAAGTCTTATATCACTTTATATAATTTTATAGTTAAATTTTGGCGGATTCGACGTTCACCGGCTAAGTCGATCTTAACGTATTACCCCACACCTTTATTCATTATCTTCCATTTGTTTTTATCCGTTCTGTTTGTACCTTGTTTTTCACTTGGCCAATACATCGCTTTGATCAAAGTCTTATATTAATATATATTAAAGTAAAAAGAATTTCCATTAATTAATGTCATTAGAAAAAAAAATATGACTACATTTAAATTTTTTTAAGCTTGAAATTTGTACTGATACCTTTAAAAGTTTTTAAATGTAAATACTGTGAATATTTGTAAATAACTATATATAGTTGTAAATAATAAAATCATTAGAAATAACTGAAAATAATAATATATATGTTCTATTTACAATAAATTTTTCTGGATCATTAAATACATAAATATATAGTATAATTTTTAAAAGCAATTAAACAAAACATTTATTTTATTACTATTCCAAATACAAAATTATTATTATTATTATTATATATATATATATATATATATATATATATACACACATATGTGTATGTGTGTGTGTGTGTGTGTGTGTGTGTATTTAATTTTTAGAAAAGTTTGTTGTAAATAGAACATTAATATAATTATTTTTAGTTATTTCTAATGATTGCATTATTTACAATCATTCATAGTTATTCACAAATATTTACAGTAATTACATTTGAAAACTGTTTAAGGTATCAGGACTGAGTTCAAGTCTGAAAAAAAGTTTTAATGTAGTCCTAATTATTTTTCCTAATGATATTAATTAATAAAATCCCTTTACGCCTCAAATATATATTGAATATAAGACTTTGATCCATAAATAATTTTAAAAAAACCTTATCTGATGTTTTAAATTCGTTTGAGTTGTCGAAAACTTGATTTTTGAAAATTTTGGTACTTGCCGTAGACTTTCTTAGCCAATTCTCAATTAATTAACTTCAAAATTTTCAGAGATTCTAAGTATATATATCTTTACAAAATAACGGTTCTGGAATTTTGGTAAGATAAGTTTAAGTAAATTTTGAATTAAATTACTTATATAAAATTAACAAAAATATGTATTTGTATCAACTTTTTAGACTAAACTTTTAAATTCTCTTATTTTGAAAAAAAAACAAAACTGTTATTTTGTGAAGATACGTAAACTGAAGATCCCTGGAAATTTTGAGGTCAATTGGTTGAAAATTGGCTAAAAAAGTTTGTGGTAAGTACCAAAATTTAGAAAATAAAGTTTACGACCACTCAAAAGAATTTAAAGTATCGGTATATCAACTTGTGAAATTGAATACTAATAAAATTGAGTTTTAACATAAAGCTAATTATTTAAGTTGAAATTTTATTTTATAAAATAATATAACAATTTATAAGTTATTAATTATAATAATTATGTAAACTTTTTATTCATAGTTTAAAATAATATTAAGAGAAGGCCGTATAGCACTGTCCTTGTCTAATCTCAATTTTCATTATTATTAATAAATTTAATATTGTTATACAAAAGTAAGAGCATAGCCCAATAGATTTCAGGACGAGCAAATGATCCTATTCTATGAAAAAGTATAAAATTTTCATTAGTTTTCGAGTGAGGCCTAAAACGAAAAAACAATTGAACTTGATGATTATTTTCTCGTTTCAGACCTTACTCGAAAACTAATGAAAATTTTATATATTTTTATAGAATAGGATCATTTGCTCGTCCTGAAATCTATTGGGCTATGCTCTTACTTTTGTATAACAATATTTAATTCATTAATAATAACGAAAATTGAGATTAGATAAGGACAGAGCTATACGGCCTCCTCTTGATTAACATTTTCATAGTTTATTTAAAATTTTTCATTAATGTTTTCCTCTATGATTATTTTGCAATATAAAAATTTTTATTTTTAATTAATCAATTTCGTTGTGAAAAATCATAAAAAACGATACCAAGAATGCCATATTTTCTATAAAAACTCGATGAAATATTATAGTTTTACAGTTGTTTATTTATTTATATTACCAAATTCTTACAATATTTACTTGCTTTTAACTAAACTATAATTACGCTACTTATGTTTCATCTAACGCAATTTTACATACACTATTTTTTTATGTCTAAATATGACTAAAAATATTTAGCTATGTTTGAAATCGAGCGAATATTGGTTCAATCGTATCAATGGAAATGTTTATTTCTAATTACTTAATTCAAAATATTTTTAATTTAAACAATTTATGCTTATTTTAATTTATTTCTAAAGGAAATAGTCGATGATTGTTTAATAAATGACAATATTAATTATTTTAAATCATAACATCATTTAATCCAGAGAAGGTTTAAATATAATTAATAAATTTGTTAATTCTAATTATTATTATTGCAAGCACATGTGTGCTTGCAATTTTCAGAATGCTAACTATTGCTATTTTATTGTTATAACACGTGTTTATCTCATATCATCATCACACGTGTGCTTGCTTATACTATTACTATTTCATTGTTTCTTAGTATAACACGTGTTCATCACTTATCATCATCACACGTGCGCTTGCAATTTTCAGAATGCTTACTATTGCTATTTTATTGTTTCTTGGTATAACACGTGTTTATCATCACACGTGTGCTTACAATTTTTAGAATGCTCACTATTGCTATTTTATAGTTTCTTAGTATAACCCGTGTTCGCCACATATTATCATCATCACACGTGTGCTTGCAATTTTCAGAATACTTACTATTGATATTTTATTGTTTCTTGTTATAATACGTCTTTATCACATATTATCATCACACGTGTACTTGCAATTTTCAGAATGCTCACTATTGGTATCTCATTACTTCTTGGTATATAAAATTATATTGTTTCTTTATTTGCGCCATAGCTGCCCCTTATTTCTTTTATTCTAACAGCTATAAAATGCGCTCGAAACAGTGCTTGCTCCATAGTTGTACTTGAAGGCTTGATAGATAATCATGGAAAACGTATCTAGATTTTACGCTTTTAGTGTACTCCATTGTGTGCTACGTTTCGCTATTGCACACGAACCGATGATACGCACAATTTGTCAAAATATATAGCGTGGTAATTTAAGAAATTTACCGATGGAAGCGTTATTAAGTAGATTACGTTTTATTTCATTACACTGTACCGTACGAACAATGAATTATTCACAACGAGGAGGATTATTTTCCAATAGATTTATACTTGATATGGTTGACAGTGTCATACGACAAAGAAATCTTTCAGATCCAGATTCGAACAAGGTGTTGCGAAAAAGGGATAATTAATTAATTTAAATGATTTAATCATAATTGAATATATATCTATATTTACACATATTTAATACATCAATCATTTTAGCACTACAACGGATGGCAGACAATATTAAAGGTGACGAAGTTATCGCTGGTTAAGAATACGTGTTTGGTGAGTGAGAGAGATTTTTAAAAGCTAGAAGTTTTTTACAGAAGAACATCTTTTAACTTTTTATAATTAATTTTTCTTGTATTTCTAGAACCTACAAGTACTAGTGTTGTGGAAGAATGAAATGGCAATAGACCCATCGCACATCATCATTAAGAAAAGTGTCATCAAGAAGGTTATTATCACCATCATCATCATCATCATTATCATCATCATCTTCATCTTCATCGTCATTATCATCTACTGATAACTCTTTATCGTTTTCCAATGATGTTGGAATAGAGCGTAAGTATAATCGATATATATTATCACTTCTATGTTTTTTAATAATACATACAGATATATATTAAGATTAAAGGAAAAAATATAGTTGATCTGTTACAGAGCGGTGAAGGTGCGGAGAGAGAAGTAAGCGAGCCACAAGAAAGACCATTATTCTTAATTGAAAACCAAACTTCCCGATTTCATCAAAGGTTTAATGCAGGTGTAGAAATTTCGGGAAGAATATCATCACCACCACTAGGGGCAAACATTTTTGAGTGGTTAAATGGGTCTTTAGATAATTTGCGTAATCAATTAGTGGATGGATGTAGTCCTTCCGATTTTATAGGTGTAACGATACTATCTGATCATTTTGTTCATGGGCCATTATGGCTATCTTTCAGACCTATTAGAAATTTCTCTACTCAAGATTTGTGGAAAATGATATTTAGTGTCGCACAGAGTTCTCAAGACTTTAACATAGATGTAAACTTTGTGATCAAGTGTGTTATAGTGCCAGATACGAGGGGAAACGGACGTGTTCGATTAAGTGATAATCATGTGAACAAAAAATTCATTTTAACTATACGCAACGACAATAATCTTTGCTTTCCGAGATCATTAGTTACAGCACTCGCCTATGCTGTAAGAGGACAAATTCACTCTGGTACACTACACGATTACTGGAATAGTATTAGACAGCACAATAGTGGGGAGCAAAAAAGAGCAGCTCTTGATCTCATTGATCAAGCACAGGTTACTATACCATTAATAGGGTGTGGTTTACAAGAAATTCATCAGTTTCAAATTTTTCTGGCTACAAAAAGCACAGCTATTGTGGTTTACTTTTTCCAGAAGTTTGGGCGTGGGGATATACCTCTTTTTGATGGTACAAAAGTTGTAACTGATACATACGAAAACGTATCTTATACACTACGTATAATGTATTATGAAAACCAAAGACATTATCAACCTATTCTAAACTTGACTAGTGGGAGCCGGTAGTAGAGAGTATTGCATACCATGTAATAAAAGTTACAAGTTCGCCATGGATCATAGATGTTCTTATAGATGTTTTAAGTGCATGCAATCACGAGTTTGTGACAACAAAGCGGATATAAAAAAGTGCTCAAATTGCTTTAGAGAGTTTTTTAGTAATACATGTTTCGAGAACCATTTGAAATCAGGATCGTTTAAAAGAAACGTAAGTGTTTATAAAGCGGTGAAAATTCGTCAAATTTCTTGTAAATCTACCCGTGTAAAAAACGGCGGTTGAAAACATGAATGCGGAGTTGTATTTTGTGACATTTGTAACAAACGGCTACACTTTTGCTATATTCAGCCTATAGAATATGGTAAGGAAAGATCTAAAATATTATATTTATTTTATGATTTTGAAACACAACAAACTCTTTCTGTGTTAGGTGATAAAAATAAAAAAATACATGTACATAACCTGTGTGTTGTACAACAAGTTTGCAGTTTTTGTCTAGAGAATACTAATGTATCAAATATATGTGAAGAGTGTGGTATTCGTGAATTTGTATTTCAAAAAGATCCAGTGAAACAATTTGTCGGGTTAGCTCTATCACGACGTGAAAAGTTTAAAAAAGTTATTTGTATAGCACACAATTCGCAAGGGTTTGATAGTCAATTTGTATTCAAGTATATCATAAAAAACCATTGTTCACGGGAGAATCCGACGGTGATTTTAAACGGTTCCAAAATAATTCTAATGCAAATTTCAAGCGTTAAATTTATCGATAATCTAAATTATTTTCATATGCCACTATGTGATTTACTGAAAGCTCACAGGTTGTCAAATATAAAAAAAGGAACTTTTCCACATTTATTCAACACAAAAGAAAACCAATTATATATTGGTCCTTTACCGAGCCTAGATATGTACGGTGTCGATGGTATAAACAGTAAAGAAAGAGAAAAATTTATAGAATAGTATATTTGCCAGTCAGATGCAGGATGCATATTTAAATTCAAGAAGAGGTCGTAAAATATTGTAAACAAGATGTTAAAATACTTCGAGAAGCCTGTTTAGAATTTCGAAAAAATTTCATGAAGTTTAATGTAGACCCATTCCAAGAGTGCACAACCATAGCCATATCGTATATGCGTGTTTACAGGAAAAAATTTAAAAAAAAATCAAATAGGTATTATGCCCGTGAGAGGGTACAGAATGGATGATAATCAATTCATTAAAGCTATACAATGGCTTTATTGGATGGAACAAAAGGTTCTACTGTGTCGAATCGAGCATGCAGAGCATGGACGGGAGAGGAGACTTATTGAAGGTGTTCTTGTTGATGGATACGCTCCACCACGAGCAGATGAGGATCATAATGGTGCAGTTCTTTAATTGTACGGGTGCTACTGGCATGGATGTCCACGATGTTACGGAATAAATAGAAATGAAACATTATCATCAGGCGAATCGCTTGACGACAGATATGAAATAACATGTGCTATATCCATAAAAATTAAAAGAGACAATTATACACTCATTGAAATATGTGGTAGTGAATTTGAGCGGGAAATTTCATGTAACCAGGAATTTAGAGAATATATAGATGCGAATATCGATATTGTTTATCGTAAAACGCTGGACCCCTGTGATGCATTTTTCGGCGGTAGAACTGGTAACACGGTAAAATTATACGAGTGTGAGGGTAATGAAAAAATTAAATACATTGATGTATGTTCTTTATATCCATACATTTGTAAACGAGGTAAATATCCTGTGGGTCATCCGACGTTATATGTGGGTAATGAAACTCGAACTCTCATAGGGGATAACAACGACATCAGTAACGTTGAAGGTCTTATCATGTGTGATGTACTCCTGCCCAGAAATTTGTATCACCCTGTTTTATCAGTTAAAATGCATTGAAAATTAATTTTCCTTCTTAGCCGTACGTGCTGTGAACAAATGGTTCAAACGGATTATATGTACGATAATACGATCGATCGGGTATTACACGGAACATGGGTGTCGAAAGAGCTTGAAAAAGCTGTAGAAATAGGTGATTCGAAAAGTTTACGTAATATGGCAATATGAGATAGTACAATATAACTCTGTCACGCGAACAGGTGGTATTTTTACCGAGTAAATCGATAAATTCTTTAAACAAAAGACCGAGGCTTCTGGTTACCCTTTGGAATGTATCACCGAAGATCATAAGGACCGTTATATAGAGAACTTTTGACGTGAAGAGGGTATTCGTCCTAGTAAAACTGATATAAATGTTAATGCGGGTTTGAGATCGGTTGCTAAACTATGTATAAACTCGTTATGGGGGAAGCTCGCGCAACGAGAGAACATGGCTAAAACAGAGGTTGGTACAGAGCCAACAAGATTGACAGAACTACTTACCAATGCTGAAGTGGTTGTAAACAGTATCATCCCAATCAATGATAAGGTATTGTACATGAATTAGCAGTATCAGCATAAAGCTCTCTTGCAGTCACGCACCACAAGTGTTGTAATTGCAGCTTTCACAACAGCACAAGCTCGGCTTAAACTTTTTGATTATTTGAACAAACAAGGATCGCGTGCACTGTACTACGACACAGACTCCGTTTTCTATGTCAGTAGGAACGACGAACATGATTTGCCGATTGGTACACTGCTTGGTGAACTTACTGATAAATTAGCGGAGAAACAATATGTAAAATTAAAGGTATAAGACTAAATCATTGAAATAGTCAAAAAATTAATTCTGAAAGTATACGTGAGTTAATATCGGGTAATATGGACGAAATTATTACATCTTCACCGGCAATAAGGACAGAATTTCACGAAGTATTATCACTTACAGAGATGAAAACTTGTAAAATTGTATATGGTAAAAAAAGATTTGTTGGGTTAAAAGAAAGCTATCCGTACGGATACAGACAGTGTTAACGATTGAACTCCACATCGTCTGAGTAGGTGTACAATGATAAGAACACATGCGCAAAACAATTTTCAATCCAAAACACTCGCGAGACCATGAAAGGTAGGGAGGAGATAAGTAATATTGCAGTGGTGGGGGGGACGAGCTCGTTTTTAACGCGCTCGCGGTTGTGGGAGTCAACCGCGCATGCACTAAAAAAGCTAGCTGTTTTAGAGCGCTTGCAAGCGGCGTGTGTTAATATTACGACAGTGGGAGGACGAGCTCTTCTCCTACGCTCTCGCGGAGGCCCTACCGCGATCACAAGATTGTCGTAGACTTCAGAAAAACTTTAGCTTTGTCAGCAGACAGCTCTGGTAATATGGGGAAAAAAAGTGTGAGATCTGATCACAACTCACCAAGTATTCGTATATTACATGTGTGGAATTACGCCAGTCGTGCTGCGCGGCGTGGCGAATGGGAAAAAACAGCACCAGATCGGGTACAGTTTAGATGAAGGATCGAGAGGATTGGTAAAATTATTGAAGCTGTGTTAGTGAAAAAATACATGGATTTTACAAAGTCATAAACTATAACTATCAGTGCATTTTGTTGGAACGTTCAGTGTGCTAACAGTTTCAGTGAAGAATAGTAGTTGTTATAGTAGTAAGTCATGGCTATTAGATGGAAACACCCATATACATCTATGCTTTGCAGACCTACAGGTTGTGAAAAAACAGTTTTTGTAAAAAAATTTCTAAAATACATTTATCGTATGAGTGACACTCGTTTCGATCGCGTGATCGTTTACTATAATAAATGCAGGTTACAAAGAGCTTGGGAGACATATAGAATTTCGCGAGGGGCTTCCTCAAAGTCCGGACTATGCTAGTGACTCACGCCTAAAGTTATTGATATTGAATAATCTGATGCGTAACCTCAAGTAACGCCATTATCAACTTATTCACAAAGGGAAGTCATCACAATAACCCAAGTGTCATATTTATTACACAGAATATATTTCATCAAGGTAAAGGTCAATGAGACATTTCGCTCAACGCGCAATACATGGTCGTGTTTAGAAATTTACTCGATCGTACACAAATACAACATCTTTCGCGCCAGCTGTGTCCTGAAGATCCACGATTCTTACAAGAGGCGTACTGGGACGCCACCTCGCAGCCATTTGGATACCTTTTTCTAGATTTGAAACAAAATACTCCAGATGGTAGTCGTTTTCGCGCTTGCATCTTCCCTGATGACGAATATCAGTACGCTTACCTACCTCAAAAGCAGTTTAAAGGCGTTGATTCGAGTAATCACCTTCCAGTCGTATCTTTGTGATAGAACGGAAAACTAGAGATCCTATCGGGCAAAAGCATACAGATATTTTGAGAGCGCTTTACCATTTTAACAGGGAACAACGCACTGCCATGCTCCGTAAGGCCGACCCCATATTGATCAGATACATTTGTGTGCTCTTAACGTACTGCGCGGTAACGTTTCTCTCAAAAGAACGCACAAAACTCGATTACGTAAACACGCAGGCATTCTTAAACGAGTGTCAAGTCCTTGAAAGAATCTAGCTGCGAAAAAGAAAATCACCGTAAAGCACGGTGGATTCTTGCCAATATTGTTGGCATCGCTCATTGCTACAGTATTGTTAAGCCTTACATCGAAATATAAAAAAAATGGAACACACCAAAAAAATGATTTTGTTACCATAAGAGAGTGTGGAACGCTTACAACAAAAACTTTTTACCAACGCTGGGTTAAAGTCGGTGCAAGCACCAGGAACTGTTGTTAGCAGGCTAAATGCCGAGATGAGCGATATCTTGAATTTCACGGATGATATGAGCGAGTGGGATAAATTGCAACGATATTCTTAAGCATTACAACGTTATCTACATTTTAAAGATATTAGTAACAAGGAGACAGAAACTACAAAGAAAGACGATGATATGCAAGGTGCTGATATTATCAACGATGATAATAATGATGATGCTGAGGCAAAGTCAAAACGAGTCGTCAAAGAATTAGAAGATCGTGTGAATGCACGAATTGTGGAAAGTGTACCTTTAAGATACCGGTCCAATGCAGCGGGTCTTTTACAACATTTACGTGGCACAGGCACCGTCACTTGGGATGGTGATAGTGCAACATGTATAGATGGCATTTCTATCCATGGCACAAATATTATCGACTTGGTTAACGATGCTATAAGGAAAAGACAACGTGAATTCGGCTGGTGTTCGTCAGTTTGCTCTGGCACTTCGACGTGTAGTGACACCTCGGCTTTTTATTGGGAACGATCATGTGTTACAGATAATCGATGAGGCTTCTCCTTTCGCTTTTCCAGAGTCTAGTAGTAGCAAATCAAAATCGGGTGGTAGTAACAAACTCAGCGAGAAAGACCATGGGCGAAGAAAGAGAAAGAGAAGAAAGAAAGTCGACAGATCATCGAAATCAGGGGAAACATGGAATCGCCTAGGCATGAAATTCTGAAAGTAGAGAAAGACGATGAAGGGGAAAAGTCTGTTCTAGATTCTATAATTGATTTAATGCTTTTTGAGATGCATGTACCAGGATACAAATTTTGTGGACCCGGAAAAAAACTGGCTGATCGTCTTAAACGTGGTGAAGTTGGAATTAACCCGCTTGATGAAGCGTGTCGTGAACATGACATAGCCTACGCCAATAAGAAGTCGACAGATCATCGTCGAGCTGACCAAATACTAGCAGAAAAAGCTTTTTTTCGGATGCTTGATAGTGAACCCCCACCCGATGAACGTACAGTTGCAATGATGACTGCTTGTTGTATGGTTAGTAAAATTACTTTTGAAAATTTTTTTTCGCGTATTGAGAAGGCTATAAAATGCAGGGATAAGAAAATAAAGAAGACAAAAGCGTGTATGATTCCGATGAAGAAGCAAGCAAAAGGAAAAAAAAACAAGAATAATGCAGAAACAATTAGTAAGCTTTATTTTGGTCTACCAAGACCAGAAGCATATGCGGGGACTAATGAAATTATAACCTCTGTACGAAAGAAATATTCAGCTCGAAAAGTAATCGACTAGCTCGAGAGTCAGGATGTTTACAATCTGCACAGATCTGTTTCGACGTGGATTTCCTAGACGTTATTACAATGTTCGAAATCGTGATGACGTCTGGGAGACAGATTTGATGGATATGAGAGCGGTCAAGACTTATAACTATAATTACACTTACATCCTCGTTGTCATTGACGTTTTGAGTAAATACGCATGGGCTTTACCACTCATGGATAAAACTTCAAAAAGTGTTGCCAAAGCATTTGAAAACATTTTGAAAAACAGTGCTAATCGAAAACCCGTGATTTTTCAAACGGACAAGAGGAAAGAATTTCTAAGAAAGGAACTGCAAAAAGTGTTAAAGAAAAATGAAATTTTATTCGGAATAGTGCAAAGTCCTGATATCAAAGCAGCTGTGGCCGAAAGGTTCATAAGAACAATAAAGGAACGGATGTGGCAATATTTTACGCATGAAAACACTCGTCGATACGTTGATATTCTAGAAAAATATTAGAGTCTTACAATCATAGCAAACACTCATCCATTAAGATGGAGCCAGCATCTGTTACGATTTACAAGACTTACTTACTACTTACTAGGAGAGTGTCACACCTCTGGATCACGGATTTTGCTCAAACTTCGGGATAAGTTTTCAGATGATAAAATATGGAAAAAGCTAAAGTTATAGTCACAAATACTCAATATTTCCATAGTTACAGGCAATTGAAGAAAATCACTAAAAAAGTTACCAGATTTTTAAACGCATATAGTTCTTTAGCATTAATAGCTAGAAGCTTGAAACTTTTTTTAAATTAAAGCCGAGCTTCAATCCTTTCGAAATAGTTGTTACAGCATATCAAAATATTATTTTTTCCCAAAATTAGAGCGTAATAAGAATTGGATCTAAATTTTCTTTTTAAAACATTAATAAATAATAAAAGCTGAAATTAGGTCCAATCTTTATTACGTTTTTACTTTGGGAAAAAATAATATTTTGATATGCTGTAACTACTGTTTTGAAAGGATTTGAGCTCAGCTTTAATTTAAAAAAGTTTCAAGCTTCTAGCTATCAATGCTGAAGAACTATATGCGCTTAAAAATCTGGTAACATTTTTAGTGATTTTCTTTAATTGCCTGTGACTAGGGAAATATTGAGCGTTTGTGACTATAACTTTAGCTTTTTCCATATTCTGTCATCTGAAAACTTATCCCGAAGTTTGAGCAAAATCCGTGATCCGGAGGTGTGACACTCTCCTAGTTAGTACCGGTCAGTCGACCAAGAAACGTGTTTGCGAAAGGATACGAGGGAGGATGGACATTAGAACTGTTTAAAATTACTCGTATCTCAGTAGCACGCCAGCCACCGGTATACTTTCTAAAAGATTTAGCTGATGAGGATATTGAAGGGTGTTCCTACGAGCACTAGTTAAGTAGAGTAAAAAAGGATTTAAATGACGCAAGTTTCGAAGTTGAAAAAATTTTTAAAAGTACTGGAAGTGGTCGGAATAAAAAATATTTTGTTAAATGGAAAGGTTACCCCGATAAATTTAATTCCTGGGTTGCAACCAGTCGGATCGAAAAAACATAATAAAGGATCAATTTTACATTGTACTACCAAGTAATAGTAGTATGCATTATTTCCCTGACAATACTACAACACGGTTTGTTACTCATCTACCACAACAAATACGACTGCAAGGATATTGAAGTGTCGCACTTTCGGAGATCCAAATTCCTGTGACATTTCAACATGTTCCACCAAACGAGGACGGAAGATTTGTCTGTGTAAAAAGTATACTTCCATCGTCGCTGGGGACTAATAAAATTGTACCGGTCGTTTCATCCATTAATTTTATACGTCCAGGTGTTTACAAACATTTAGACAGTCTCGTGGAGGAGATGAATAATCTGAGCTGTGTAAAAGACCATCTAAGTTTCCAGATAGAGCGTGGTGGATACGTATCAATCAGACGCGTTTGTTTAACAGAGGAATGTACGTCAATTGATCACGTTTTAGAGTTGTCAAGGAATTTGAGAAAAATTCTTGGGTTTGAAACTCGAAAAAATGAAGCTACCAAGGTCGATAAAGAAGAACTCACTATAGCTAATTACCCTGCTAATCTTTCTAATGGGTTACCAACAACTCTAATGGTGTACAGTGACATCTGTGAATCTTATGTAATCGGAGATGTGCAAGGTAAATTATTAAGAGCGGTTTCCTTGAATACTGAGGATTGCAAATATGGTGGTGTAGAAATAAAAAATTTTTTACTATCTATGTACATACCGCTATTGTTTAACTCTTTTTAAACCATTAAAATAGATATAAGAGATCAACAAGGTCAGCCAATACCATTTGAATTTGGCACCTTGACAGTGACGTTGCACATTCATCGTATTGATTAATAAGAAAAGAGATGAATTATTACGAGGCATATTTTGACATGCAGATCGGTGGTGGTGGTAAAAATGGCAGAAGTATCGGACGTATTTACGTTGGAGCCCCCTACCAAAGAGGGCATGATGGTGTAGGAAGTTTTCTAGCTGGGTTGTTTCGTCGTGTACTACCACTACTCACCCGTGACGCCAAAGCTGTGGAAAAGGAAGCATTGCGTACTGGTGTGAACGCTTTATCTGACGTTGCAACACAGAATACTCCAATCAAAGAATCTCTACGAAATCGTATAAAAGAGTCTGGCACAAATCTTAAAAGGAAGGCTGAAGAGGAACTAGATAAATTAATGGAAGGATCTGGATATAAGAAACAGCGTTATCTGTCTGCTTTGCAGTTGGATGACGGCAGTGTCAGTTTAATAGCACTCGAAGAAAGAGAAAACGGCGCAGCACAAAAATTAAAGGAATAAAGTAATAAAGAAGAAAATAAATAGAGCCAGAAAAAAAAGAAAAATTCTTGAAACAGTAAAAAAGTACGAACAACAAGAGACATTTTTGACTAAAAATGGCGTTTTTACGAACGCAGTCCTGCGAGTGCATGAAATCGGAATCGCTCCTAATTGAGATTCCTCCTACACAGACTACTATCGAGAGCTCTCATTGGGTTCAATATAAGCCTATCTCCTCGTTGACTGATGACTCACCTATAGAATTTGTAATATCTGGAAATAGCGAAGATTATTTAAATTTAGCACATACTATGCTTAGCTTGCGCGTTAGCTTCTACACCACTGTCGATGAGTATCCTGGAAATGTGACTGCAGATCTACTCAATAAAGTGGCACCGGTAAATAATTTTATGCCCTCACTACTCAGCCAATTAGATGTACTATTTAACCAGAAACCTGTGATAGCTCCAAATAATGCTTACGCGTACAGAGCATCGAGACACTGCTCAACTATGGCCCTGCTGCTAAAAATTCTCATTTATCATCTGTTTTGTGGTGTGACGATACAGCTGGGAAAATGGACGATGTGGGTTGTGACAACCAAGGATTTGTAAAGCGACGTAAATACTTGGGTGCAAAAAAAACTGTAGATGTTGTCGGACATTTACATGCAGATGTGTTTAATCAAGAAAAGTTATTATTGAACGGCATTGAAGTGAGAGTTCGTTTAGTGCGCTCTCGAGATAATTTTTGTCTCATGGATCCTTCAGGATACTTTGCCGTACATATAGAAGAAGCTAATCTTTCAGTTAGACGAGTAAAAATTAACCCAGGTGTGCTATTAGCACACGCAAAAGCACTTTCTAAAGCTACAGCTAAATACCTTCTCACAAGAGTTAAAGTCAAAGCTGTAACAATGTATAGCGGTATACATGGTGAAACTCTGGATAATATTATTTGAGGATAGTTACCTAAAAGAATAATCATAGGGTTTGTTCAAAACAAGGCGTTTAACGGAGACCGAATGCCCAATCCGTTCAATTTTGATCATTTTAACATCAATTTTCTATATTTGTTTGTTGATGGTGTTCAAATACCTTCAAAACTATTACAACCTGATTTCAAAGTAAGAAAGTTATACGTTGATGCATATCATACATTATTCAGCTGTACAGGTGTTCATTTTCTCAATGAGGAAAATAAAATTACTCGTGAGTCGTATTCAAACGGTTTCTGTCTGTTTGCATTTGATATAAAACCCGATTTATCGGCAAATGAGTGTAATCATTGGAATTTAATAAAACATGGAAGTGTTAGACTCGATGTCAGATTTAGCGAACCTCTGACAGACGCCGTCAATTGTATAATTTATGCAGAATGCGATAACATTTTAGAGATTGACGCATCGCGACAAACAGTTATAAATTTCAACGGGTAAAGCTATCAATAGATGGCCCTTACAAATTTTATCGGATAAAAATACATCACCGTTACTCCACAGTACAGCTTTAATCGTTGCGTTAGTTAGACAAAAAGTTAAATCATGGATGTAGTCGTGGATATTCAGTGTTTAAAAGATAGCAATAATAGAGTTGTTCCAAAAGAAGTCGCCATCGTAGCTTTGAACGATGATTTTAGCGGTCATTGGATTGTCGCATCGAAAAATCATATGAACGCTTTTAGTAGAGGCATAAGAAGAGGAAATAATTGGCTTGCAGAACATCATCATGGTCTTGACTATTTTGACGGTGATGTCACGAAGAAGCTCTCTACCAAACGTTGCGCGATTTAACTCGGAAAGTTAGAAAAATTTACGTGAGAGGTAAACAAAAGTGGTCAATTTTATACGGTATTAAAGCGCAAGAAATTATAATTTTAGAATCAAATAAAGATTGTCCGTCATTTAATCAGCTACCCTGGTTGAATAAGTATTATCTCAATCACGCTGTAAAGACACCTCACCTAAAATATACGTGTGCTTTAAACAATGCGTACCATTTAAAAAAATGGTTATCTTTACGAGATTTGGAGCGTGATTTTGATTTTGTGTTAGTGTGTGTGCAGGAGAGATGGTTGATTTTGTAGAAAAATTGTACGGTGTTCGATATGGATGATCTCAAATAGATGAATATTGTACGGGCTTTGTGGAACGAGCTGTACTCGAGTGCGATGATGATATAATTGCGTCGTTAATTACAAGTGTGGGAAATAAAATAAGAGAACCTGAAAATTGTATTTTTAAAACCGAAATTATTCGTGTATTTCACGAAATCACAGCGCTTTATGTTGATTTAATTATAGCTGCGCCAAATTATCTTGTAGTTGTAAAATAATTATAAGCGCATCCACTATATATTTTATAAAACAATAAACGAAAAAATATCAAGTATACTCACCATCGTCTTCTTTCTTGACCAATATTGCACTTCACCCTAATAAAGTCGTTTTTTCTTAAATTTGTAAAATATTTTATTGATCAAATAAATTAATTCTAATTTTTGCTTGATAAATTTTAATAGTTTAATAAAATTTTATTAATAAATTTTGAAATTTTTTCTTTATGTGCATTTTTTAATAAATATTATTAAAAAAGTTTGTCATCCCTAGATTAAATTATATGTATATATAACCACGTGACGTCACAACGACTCACTCAGATCCTGACACCACTCAGAAGTCATTCACCTCCGAGGAGGGTGAGGAGTGGGGGTTTGTTGTGACGTTTATAGTGGTACCTATACTACTTAGTTATATAACAATTTATACTTGCAGCATTTAATACACTAAGAAAAGTTTCTTCATAAAAATTGAAGGTACGATAGTAGCGTAGTCACAGGATGCTATTACAGCAAAAAATGACCATGTTATTTAGTTAAATTTACTAGAAATATAATAAGAATTCTCATTTTTCTTGTGAATTTTACTATGTAACATGGGAATTTTTTGCTATAATGGAACTCTATGACTACGCTACCACTATTCCTTGTAATATTTACAAGAAAATTTTCCTAGTTCTCAGTGTAATGTCGAAAATATTTTTAAAATATTTATTATTTGTTATATATCTAAATTAATTAAGGATTTAAAATAGCATAAAAATCATTTGTAAATATTTTCCCTTTTATGGCAAGTTAATACAGCTTGTGTATAAAATTTATTTTTTTTTCTTGCCCTAGCGACTCCGGTTTTTATCAGCTAATAAGCTATTTCGCCGGCACCCAACACCACCTCTGTGTGTGGGTGTTCCTAACACCCAACTTAAGTTTTTGCTTGACTGGAAATATGCTTGACTTTTTTATCTGATTTAATAACTACCCAATCCCGTGAGAAATCACGGACTCACGCGCTCCGATAATAGTCTTATATGGATTTCTGCGCTAAGTTTCCGCATTTGCCCAGGACGAAAACCTGTGATACAGGAAAAACTCTCCCTGGAAAAAACCTACGCTAGGAACATAAACCCAGCACAGTCAGAGATACTTTTCCCGATGAAAAAACGAGAGTAAAATCTGAAATGTTTTCACCGGGAATTGAACCCGCGACCGCTTGGAGCGAAAGTGTAGAGCCGATTACGCCACTGACGGTCCATTTAATTTATCACACAAATTGTTTGAATATTAAAAAAGTTATTTTCTTTCTCAATTTCGTATTTGTTTTATTTTTAGATTTGTTAATAGATTTATCAGTATATTTTTTTAACTATTTGACTTTAAATATGTCTTAATAAACCTAAAAATAAAAAAAAATAATCAAAGATAAGGCATTAATAACTCTACTTATAAGTTATAAATTTTTAAAAATAGTTCAAAATTCTGTATACACATAATTACTTGAACATTAAAAATAAATATAAAAGAAAGTAAAAATAATCATTTTTTCAATATTATTTATTAATCGAGCAAGCATATTCAAAGCGAGCGACAACGCAATAAATCGCTGCGTTCGGATTCAGCTTTCTGTATACGTTAGAGTACGGAGAATTTTCACACTACCAGTGAAAAGTTTAAGCACACCTGAAAAAAATTTTGAAGTTTTAAAAGTTTTATATTTCACGAATCGTAGGTTGTAAAAGACTTTTTACCTCTCATTTAAAAGCTTTTGTGGTGTCTTTTTGAAGGGCTTTGAGTAATTTTTTTGCGATAAGTGTATTCTCCTTTGCGCATGCTTAAATTCTTGAAACAAAATTGCAATAGCTTCAAAATAATACCTTGAACGTTATTTTAAACCGGTTTTTCGTTATGTTATAGCTTTATAAAAAAAAGCTTAGTTTTTATGAAAAACTACTATTTTCGAAAAATGTGTTATACTCAATATATTACGCGTTAAAAAGATTATAATTTTATTTTACATCCAAAAAGATACATTTTTTTCCTTTATTATTTTTTTTAGAACGCTTAATATTTCAAGTAGGACTGCGACTTTTGTTGGATTATCCGAATATCATCCAAATAATCCAGAAATCGGAATAATCGGATACCTGAATAATAAATCTGATTATCTGGATATCAATCAGATATCCGTATTTTCGAGTATCTGGATAATTGAATGCATGGATATTAACCGGATATCCGTAGTATCTAAATTCTATTTATGGACACTGATAATCCGAACAGTGCTAAGATATCCATCCATGTTCTTATTTTTTTTCCATAAGAAGAACAAGGATACAATATTTGAGAACTAAGTAACAACTACAACTTCTAGCCTTAGACTTGAGTTGGATCTATGATTTCGAGCCATAAAAAAACATTATGGCCCGAATTCATAGTCGTGTCTTGAGTATTAAGTATGACTTAAAAATTAATTATCGTTTCTTGAGTATCAGCTGTTACTTCAATTGAGTGTTACATCCTTACCGACGACTATCTTATTTGTGTGATTTTGTTTCATAACTAACTGTGATAACCTCTTTATGTAGCACTCAATCGAAGTAACAGCTGATACTCAAGTAACGAAACTTAAGTTTTAAGTCATACTTAATACTCAAGACACGACTATGAATTCGGGCCATAATGTTTTTTTATGGCTCGAAATCATAGATCCAACTCAAGTCTAAGGCTAGAAGTTGTGGTTGTTACTCAGTTCTCAAATATTGTATCCTTGTTCTTCTTATGGAAAAAGAGTAAGAACATGGATAGATATCTGAGAACTGACTAGGAGAGTATCAGACCTCCGGATCACGAATTTTGCTCAAACTTTGGGGTAAGTTTTCAGATGTCAAAATATGAAAGGAAACAGAATTTTAGATCCTGACGCTCAATATTTTCCTAGTTACAGGCAATTAAAGAAAATCACTAAAAAAGTTACTAGATTTCCAAACGCATATAGTTCCTTAGCATTGATAGCTAGGAGCTTGAAACTTGAAAGCTGAGCTCAAATCCTTTCGAAATAGTAGTTATAGCATGTCAAAATATTTTTTCCTAAAGTAATAGCGAAATAAACATTGGACCTGATTTTTTTTTTAAACATCAATTAATAACAAAAGCTGAAATTGGGTCTAATATTTATTAAGCTATAACTTTGGGAAAAAATATTTTGACATGCTATAACTACTATTTCGAGAGGATTTGAGTTCAGCTTTTATTTTGAAAAAGTTTCAAGCTCCTAGCTATCAATGCTAAGGAACTATATGCGTTTGAAAATCTAGTAACTTTTTTAGTGATTTTCTTTAATTGCCTGTAACTAGGGAAATATTAAGCGTTGGGATCTAAAATTCTGTTCCCGTTCATATTTTGACAACTGAAAACTTATCCCAAAGTTTGAGCAAAATCCGTGTTCTGGAGGTCTGATACTCTCCTAGTAAGTTAAGACTATAACTTTTAGCCTAACGATTGTTACTTGAGTTACGTTACTGGATTCGTACCTATGTTAATGGAGATAATATAATACAATACATGATATGTGTGCAAACTTTATTTATGATCTTTAAAACGATTGCGAATGTCATGAAATAATTGCGAATAATATGCGCTTTTTGAAAAAATATATTTAATATTGTAATATTAATATGAGACATGTAAACAAGATATCAATGTACTAGCATGCTCACATTTTTTTTATACAGTGTAAAAATAGACCACAAAGCTCTCGCAAAAGTGTGACTTAAGTGCAGATTTAGATTACATAATGTTAAAAATGCCAAAGTCAAGGTTCATATTATTAAATCATGATGATAATGTTTGTATTGATAAGTTTTTCTTACGAAATATAAATTCATATGTAATCTCAAGTTGATATTTTGACCGTACTTAATATAGCTGTACCTGTGAAATGACTTATTTACCAAAATATTTTCGTTTATTAAAGCAATATGATATTTAAAAGATTTTAATACATATAAAGTAGTGAAATATCAACAAAACCATGAAAGAAGTGTTTAAATACCTAATCTAAAATGTGGATTCGTGCAAAAATATGGTGCGGATATTTGTAAATCTTATTTTTCTGACTTGATTGCATAATTAAATTCATAAATAAAGTTCTAGAATACAATTTGATAGTATAAATAATAATACAAAGTCTGCGAATGAGCTACAATCAGCCAAAAACGTCGAAAAAATGAGTTTTTTGCATTTTTAACTATGGCGTACCAACCGGAAATATCTGGAAAAATTCCGGCAAGTAATTTTAAACAAAATACAAGTTTTTTTGCAAGAATTGGCCCTGTACCGCATTTCCCGTGAGAATAGGAAAAGTTTAAATTTTTTTTCATCCTTTTAGGTTATATAGCATCATCAAATCTTTATGAAAAAATTCTACGTGATTTGTAACCATTTAAGCTATAAGCACGACTTTCTTGGGGTTTTTTTACCGACTAGATGCGGAGAAAAAAAATAAATAGTGAAAAAGTAATTTTTTTCATGCTGTGGACAGGGGAAGGGGGGTCGAGGTCTGCAAATATGACAAAAACAGTTTTTGTTTCCCCTCTTGCGGGCTTTTTCACACGCGTATAGAAGCACGGAGAGATTACGAGCGTATGGTTTGGGTATTAGTCTATGTAGCAGCAGTAGTTAACAGTGTTTAGTTAAACAAAAAAGTTATCATTATCAAATGGCTTAAATCTAAATTAACCTGTTTTATTTTAATTTAATAAATGTCATGTTCCAAATATTAAAATTTTATTTTGTAGTTTACCAATTACACTCTTTGTCTATAAAAGTTTTTGGATTTTTCTTCTACTTTTTTTTACCATTTTATGGGTTTCAACCCTTCAAGGGGCGAATTTAATGTAAAAAAAGAGAAATTTTCATTATAGTTTATTTAATAACGATTTTAAAATGCATAATGGTTGCAAAAATAATATATAAATGTTTAAATATATTACCAATAAGCATAAAAAAAGTTATTTGGCATTAATATTATATAATAAGTCGTAGTTATAACAAAAAAAAAAACAAAGGAATCGAGTTGGGAAATATACTTCCTACTGCTCCAAAAAGAGTTAAAAAGTCGTGGAAAATTAAAAGATCTAAAAAATTCCACATATCAAAAGCGTGATTTGTAAACTAAGAAGTGAAACTTTAACTAATCTTTGAAGTCATCTTAATATCCGAGATTGATAGAAATCGCCAGCGAATAATCAATTTGCTCACTTGGGGAATAATTATTTTGCTTCCTTGGACAACAAAGAGCTATTTTAGCCTATAAAACTAGACATAGAAAATGAAATTTTGCTCTTTGAGTGTGGAAAAATAAGTTTTTTATAATATCAAATGGTGATTCCTTTTAATTTTTTCATACAATTACTAATTTCTATAAAAAAAATAAAATCTTTGATTGCGCAAAGATGTGTAACCTACCTTAAATGTTACAGAAATATTGTGCAAGAAAAAATAACAACTAGGGGAGACCACACTGAGCGAGATCCGCACTAGAAGCCAACAAAACATTCTATTTAAGTGCGCTCTTTTTGAATTAACATGAAACTTATTTCATTAAAGTCGAAATTTATTATTTCAGAAAATGGGTAGTTTTTCTTCACATAGAATATCTGCTTGAATATATTCAAATATATTTGCATTTGATGAATATTTATTTGCATCAAACTGATATCCACTTGCTATAAGTGGATTGTTCTTTGAAGTACACTGAAAATCTTTTCGTACGAAAACACTATGATGAAAAGCAAAAAGTGTTTTGGCACGAACGTATTAATGCTCCAGTTTACGAATGTTCGTAGTTATTCAGCACGAAGATCGTAGTGCATGAGCTGTAGAAAACGGTACAAGTAAAACCCTCTGACGCTCGAAGTTAAGGGCTATGAATTTCGTAGAATATATGATTGATACTAATATCATATGTGTATACTTTGAATTTCGTAGCTCAGCACTATGAGCTTCGCAGTAAAATCATACGAACATTCAAAACTCGAAAAGAGAGTCGAGTGCGGCTCTCCCACTCCTTCACACAAAAGGCAAATGAGGGGAAAAGATAAAACTCACGCTTTATGAGAAAAACTGCCTCGATTGAAATGGCGTTCTTTAATAACATACATATTATTTATATATAGATATAAAATTAAAAATATATTTTAATATTTTACGCAATCTAAGTGTAAAAAAAATTTAAATAAGCATTTTGAAAAGCCAATAATTCAAAGAAATTATTTAATCTATTTGTTAAAATTATTCTAATTATTGTGTCAGGCAAATTTTCCTAATAATAAAATGTTAAGAAGTATTTTTATTGTTAATCTATAGTTCTATTATATTTTTAGCATAATAAATATAACTTAATTTTTTGTAAATATTTATTTCGTTTGAATGAAATTTAAATTATATTTACATTAAAACTTCTTAATAATGCTATTGGTTTTAGTTTTTATATAATAATAATTTGATGTAAAGATATATTTGTTATAATTCTATTGAAGATAATAGTATATACATGTAAGCAAATATTTTATAACTACATTGATAGTAACTTTAATAGAAATTTTTTTAGTTTTATAAAATTATTTTTTCAGTATCGCTTATTTGAGTAATTCTCTAGAACTTTTAACTTTTAATGTCACTGTTTTTAAACAATTTTTTAACAGTTTCCATTCCGTTATTTTGAGGAACACAAAACTTTACTAAAAAAATATCTATTATATTTACTATTAATGTAGTTATAGAATATTTGCTTACATGTATATACTATTATCTTCAATAGAATATAACAAATATATCTTTACATCAAATTATTATTATATAAAAACTAAAACCAATAGCATTGTTAAGAAGTTTTAATGTAAATATAATTTAAATTTCATTCAAACGAAATAAATATTTACAAAAAATTAATTTATATTTATTATACTAAAAATATAATAGAACTATAGATTAACAATAAAAATATTCCTTAACATTTTATTATTAGGAAAATTTGCCTGACACAATAATTAGAATAATTTTAACAAATAGATTAAATAATTTCTTTGAATTATTGGCTTTTCAAAATGCTTATTTAAATTTTTTTTACACTTAGATTGCGTAAAATATTAAAATATATTTTTAATTTTATATCTATATATAAATAATATATATGTTATTAAAGAACGCCATTTCAATCGAGGCAGTTTTTCTCATAAAGCGTGAGTTTTATCTTTTCCCCTCATTTGCTTTTTGTGTGAAGGAGTGGGAGAGCCGCACTCGACTCTCTTTTCGAGTTTTGAATGTTCGTGTGATTTTACTACTAAGCTCATAGTGCTGAGCTACGAAATTCAAAGTATACACATATGATATTAGTATCAATCATATATTCTACGAAGTTCATAGCCCTTACTTCGAGCGTCAGAGGGTTTTACTTGTACCGTTTTCTACAGCTCATGCACTACGATCTTCGTGCTGAATAACTACGAACATTCGTAAACTAGAGCATTAATACGTTCGTGCTAAAACACTTTTTGCTTTTCATCATAGTGTTTTTGTACGAAAAGTTTTTCAGTGTAAGTTTATATCCGCTAAGAAGAAGAAGAAGTCCACTTCCTTATATTTGAAACATAATTAATTAACGAATTCAAATATCGAATATTTTTGACTAGTGCGTCTCCAACAATCTAGATAATTAATAACTATAATATGTTTTATATGTCGGATCTTTACTTTGTATTTAAATATATATCTGTGTGTGTTCGAGTGTGATTCTCTGACAAAACGTCTGATCAAATTTTGAAGTTATGCTTCTTACGCGAGATTAGGCCGACGGGAGTAAACATATAAAAACCGTGCGTTACGATTCTGACTTCTTTGTTGCTATTGCAACAAATACACATGCTGTCAGATATACACACACTTGTATTCTTTACCCTCTTTCTTTCTTAAGCTCCAGTCCATTTAGAAAAGAGCATATATACACTATCAGTGCGTACTCTTTTTCTCTTATTTTCTTTCATATGAGCAACAAAGATAAAGAGAAACATGTTACCGCTACCCATAATATCTATTTGTGTTTCTTTTTTTGAGTGTACATTTATAGGTAGTTGTGCGCATTAAAATATCTGTGTTTCTCCAAAGAAGGTAGACGCTTATAGAAGGATTCTTCTGGGTTAAATTTTTCGTCTGAAAACCTGGGTAACACCTTAACATTGTTTGTATATCTATACATATGAAAAATTTGATATATATAGATATAAAAATACATGGAATCTGGTGGCGCCCTCAGTAGCTGGGTAACTCATTTTTGGCAGAAATTCCCCATTTAAGAGTACGCTTCTATATGCATCTATATTGGTTGGTTTCTCTATTTATGAAGCACGTGACCACAATCACAAGTCTCAAAATAAATGTCTATTTGTAATATTTTTTACAATTCTTTTTTATTACTATTAATTCGTATTATTGGGTATATCAATTTGTTACTATTTTTATTTAATAATTAATAATAGATCAAGTTTGAAATAACTAGTTTTAATATTTTGAATATTAAAATTTATCAATTTGATTGTTTTGATTAAAAAAAAAATAAAAAATACATAAAGTAAATAAGTAATTCTAATTAAAAAAAATAATTACGATTTTCGCAAGTGTCACACTCCCTACTGTGTATACATATAGTGGAAGCATAGCTTCTGTCGACCAGTCTCCACGACTGCCACACCGCTTTTTTTATACATTCTTTTCTGTTTTAAACCACCCTGAAATTTTTCAGTTTTTTCTTGGGCTTATTTTTGAGTTTATGAATTTTCAAAGTTGAGCTTCTTTTGATTTTTACAATTTTTTCATGAATTTTCAACGTTTTTGAAGCCTGTGGGGAAGCATTTTTCACTATAAACTTTTATATACTATTCGTGAGAAAATTTTCTGTACATTCCCAAAAATATATTTTTCAAGTTATATAAACTTATTAGCATCGATATATGTCTAATTTAAACATTAAAATCTTGAAATTTGAAAGTTCAATCCTTCCGATCTACACTAAAAGATTAACGGAGATAGCTTTTTTGATTACCAATGTATTTGTATGTATCCCAAAACAGCAATCAAGCTTTAACTTCTGCAAAAAATTAAAGTAGTTGTAAAATTATACAAAAAATAATAAAATAGTTTCTTGAATGAAGACTTTATCAGCTTTGATGGTCACTAAAAAATTCATGGAGATAGATTTATTTAATACAAAAGTTTTCACGTTCATTATAGGATGGGATCTCGGTCTTACTTTCTGATAAAACAAAATTCTATATTCTAGACCACTCATTTTTCGTGCAAAACATAATTCTCTCGAAAGTCAGACCTTCAATCCCCAACGAGTTTTTAGAAAAGTCCTTGACTGACCTTCACATAAAATTAGACGTCTGAAAAGGCAAGAGTCTTTATCCCAGAGTGCGTTCATATAGTCAACTTCCCTCACCAAATATATATTTACCTGGACTGTTTGGCATTGTTTCCTTACTCTCTAAAAGTTTTCTACGAGGAGATAAATTGTTTCTCGATTTTAACAGTTAAGTCATCTTTTTCTGGAACTGCTATGGGCACACAGACATTCCTGGACTTGCCAAACAACACGTAAATGGCATTACTGCTCTTATAGACGTGCTCAGCAATGTTAGTGAATACATTGAGGACCGAAACTTGAAAAACTTAAATTGGACATATCTCAATGCTAATTAGTTGATAAGACTTTAGAAATATTTTTTTTCGAAATGTACAAAAAATTTCTCAAGAGAAAGTATATAAAAGCCTATTGTGAAAAATGCTTGCTCGCAGAGCTAAAAAACGTTAAAAATTATCGAAAATCGTGAAAATTCATAGCCTCAAAAATAATACTGAGAACAATTGGAAAAAATCAGGATAATTCAAGATATAGAAAAGATTGGAAAAAATCAGGATAATTCAATGTATAGAAAAGATTATACAGAAAAATTTTAATCAGATGTTTTGTCAGAGAATTGCCCATATCATGATTTTTCAAAATTTTTGGTGAATTTACCAACTTAATTATTTTTTCACTCAAAAACTAAGTTTTTAAAGATTCACTCATGAAGACATTTCTCGTTGCAAATTGAAAGTAGAATCTACACAAATTATTTCAAAGCTTAGGATCGCTATTTTCTGATTGGTTCATTTTGTACTTTTATGTAATTTTCAATTACTCGAGTTCGAGCAGGTTAATTTTACTCCTATTAAAGTATGTTGTGTCTTCTGATAACATCTTGAAGTGAGCCTTTGCTTAACTTGGGTGAATCACTAAGAGAGGAGCTATAGAACTTTAAATATTTAAAAAAATAGAATTTTGAATTTAACACATATACGTAGATTTGGTTCTTCGATATTGATAGATAATAAAATATTCGAACAGATGATTGTTTAAAAAATTAAATATGTACCTATTTTTTCATAATACAAGTTTTCATTTAAATTCTGAATTGAAATATTAACTGTCCGTTACATATACACCATTAAAATTCACTCATGTTATGTGTTTTAATAAATTGTCATTATAATTATTTTGCATATGCGTTGAAAAATTATTTTAATATTTATAATATATTTGGGAATTAAAATTTATATTTCTGGGAATAAAAAGGGTAAAGTTGAATAAATTCTACTTGCATAAAATTTATTTACTGTAAAAATTTATTACAAACTAAAAGAATCTTTTACTCATGGATTGTGGAACTTTGAACAAGTATTTTTTAATCTATTCCCATTCGAGTGACATTTAAAATTTAATATCGACGGTCGCAGGGAAGAAGGTGTTATCTCATTTACGGTTGAAGAAAGGTGTTATTTCGTTTTCGGTTGAAAAACGGTGTTATCTTGTTTTCGGTTAAAGAAAGGTGTTATCTCGGAAAGAATTTTCTTCAAATTTTGTAGTGGCAACACTGACAAAATAAATTAATTACAATATTAAAATGCATTAAATAAATTAATTGATTTATAAAAGTTAGTAAAATAATAAATATATTTATTAAATAAGATAAATACATTTGATAAAGAAAAATTATCAAACGAAGCATTATAATAGACATTATTTTATTTCAATTTTAAGCATATATTTAAATATATTTATGCACACATAAAATCCATACATACAGTCATACCTATATATCTAGAAACGTGCTTGCGTCCATAAGGTATACTGGAAAAAGGTTGGGACTTTGCTAGCGCCGCGTGTCGGTAAACATCAGCGCTCGAGTTTTGAATGTATGTTTTCCTGATTCTGGACAACATACGTCCTAAACGGTCGTCCTAAATCGAAGGACGAGGCTTATACTCAATGTTTGCTTATAGCTCGTGCTGCATGGAATCACATATGAACTAAAGTCGCGCGAGTACTTTCCAAAAGCGGACAACAAACGTCCTTAATGGAAAGGGCACATAGTAACTAGTCATTAGAGCAGTATATATCCGTAAGAGGGCATCTTATGCACTAACTTTTTTTCAGTGTATATATATATATATATATATATATATAAATAGAACATGGGATTATTTTCGAATTTTTCGGCTATTTGAATTATTCGAATAAACGATAAGTATAAAATAATTCAAATAATTCATATCTGTGTGTGAGTGTGTGTGAAGGGTGGAGGTATTATTATTCGAATACAAAATTCGAATAATGAATAATCAATATTCGAATTACGAATACCTTCCGAATAGAGGATTTATTATTCGAATAATTTTCATTAGAATAGTCCCACCCCTAATATAAATAGTGTATAGAAGTAAAGTATATAGAAATAAAAGAAATAAAGTGTATAGAAATAAAGTATATAGAAACACACACTGGATTAACTCGGAGGAACGAGATTGTGTATGCATGTGCTTTTATATGAATTAATATTCATTGGTTATATTTAGGCTCGAATTCATAGTCGAAACTAGAGCAGCGGTGGTGTAACGGATAGAGCTCTTGCCTTCAACGCAGTGGGCATGGTTTCGAATCCTGGTCAGGTATCTCTGACTCTTTTTTCAAAAGAAAATTAGTGTATGTGTAACTTTTATCGCGACTCTTAAAAAATCCGACCATATCGGTTGATTGTTGGTCACAAAAGTGACTGACTATCCATCAGTAGTCAAAGTTTTCGGTATGATGTGTCACATGGTCTAGCCTGATGTAATGTGTAAAACGGGAACCGGGCTAGAATCTATCTGATATCATCATATAAAAAAAAGTTAATTATATAGAGGACAATATCCTCATATATTAACTTAAAAAAAAAAAAAAAGTCGACATTCAATTCTTAAACATCATTTTGTCTTTATTTTTCTTAAGGTAAAAGATTAATAATAAGTATAGAATGACATTTGTTGATTGAGTCACGTCTATACATTCGAGCCTCATCGTTTCTATTGAAACATCTACTCAGAAAAATCAAATGATTTTAATTCGAATGTGCAACTTAAGTGACAGTACAAACTTCTTGCAGAAATAATATAAAACATTCGCTAGTGAGATAATTAAGTAATCTATATTTTCATGGTAATAAATTAATAAATTTTTGTTTTTTAATCCAAAATACTTTTAATAAAGTGAGGTTATGAATAAATAGTAAATTAAGGATTGAAAACTTTTTCTAATATTTATTTTAATGTTACTATACTTCAGTCATTTATCAAATCTGAAAAATGGGTGCATTTTTGAGCATCAAAAAATTTGTTGTAATGACAAAGCTGTAGTTAGAACTCTTTGAAGTTTAACCCATTAAAGCCCATAGTCAACCAATTCAGATAGAGTCAAACTAACAGTTGGAAGTGTGCCATAGATAGGTCACACGTGTTTTTTTGTTTAATTTTTTAATTTTTAATTAAAAAATCGTTTGAAAAAATGATTGCAAAATCAAGTTTTTGCAAAATCTGAGAGTGGCAATCGATTCTGCAGGAAAAATGACATAGAAAACATGTGTAGCAGCATGTCAAAATAAATCGTTTATTGGTAAAAATTAAATAAATAAATTAGCATATCTGTACTCTAGCTCTGCCCATGACTAAACGATTCTGGATACCGAAAAACATTGTAGGATATGTGCTATGGCTAAAAGTAAAAGTTTTTCATCAAAAAACATTGTTCAAATAATTTGTTTATTAACAAATTGTTCAATAAACAAATTATTTCAACGTTTTTTTACAAAAAATTTTTATTTTTAGCCATGGCACACATTCCACAATTTGTTTTTCGGTATTCTGCATTGTTTAGCCAGGGTACAGATATGCCAATTTATTTATTTAAATTTCATGATTGATATTTTGACATGCTCTTATGCATGCTTTCTATGTAATTGTTCATGTAGAATTAGTTGCCGCTGTCAGATTTTGCAATAATTTGATAAACAAATTGTTATATTAAAAAATTAAACAAAAAAAACACGTTCAACCTATTTTTTATCCATAGTACACTTCCAACTGTTGGTTTGGCTCTATCTGTACTGGTACAGATTTGTTTATTTTTATTTTTATTAATGTTTATGTGTGTATTTTATTATTGTAATGATCTGTGATATTACTCTGAAAAGTGACTTATGTAGTATTATTAGTTTTAGGAAATCGACTGTGATATCATGAGTGCAATATTTACACGTAATGTTATAGTATTATCTTATTTTGTATTTTATTATGTATTATATATTATTTTTATTTATTACACACTTTTTTGTAAACTGTTACAAAATAGATATATATCTATCTATCTATCTATCTACTGGTGTGACCATGGGCTTTAATTGGTTGATGTAGGAAGATGGAAAAATCTTTAAAGTTTATCGGACAAAATCATAAGTACTTATGTCGATACCAATAATGATAGTCTGAATAATTCTTCATGATGTAAATAATAAAAAAGACGATAAACATAATGTAAGAAAAGGTAATGAACAACAAAATTTACATTATTATCTAGTTAACTTATTTACTTTTTTATTGGATTATTGCAATTCATGTGTGAAACTGAAATGGGTGCTTTCATTTCTGCTGGTAGGGAGAGAAGTACCCACTTCACGCAAAGTGTAAAAGAAGTTTTTTTCTTTTTTTTTAATTAATTTGTACATATTTAGACTCAGGAGTCGAAAAAAGTGGTTTATAGAAAATATCTGTATGTATGTATGTGTGTGCATGTATTTATTAGGCCAATCAAATCTTGAAAACTACTCGATGGATTTGTTTCCAGTTTTACACACAATTTATTTTTTTGTCCAACTGGGGGGGGGGGGGGGAGCTATTGAAAATTGGTTTTTTTAGCGTAGTTTTTTTAGAGCTATCGAAATTTTTTTTAATTTCTTTATTATACGCAAACTATTCGATGAATTTACTTAAAAATTTGAAAAGAAGAACAATTTTTGAAAGTTAATTTTTTTAGCGTAGTTCTAATTTTTGATTCAATGCTCTCAGTACAATATTTTTTCCTCACTTCCTCTCTTTCTTTCTATCTCACCCTGATACTCATTTTTACACTATTTTCATTTATCCCTCTCTTTTTCTCTTCCTATTTCTTAATCACTTTTTCACTCTCGTTCTCACTCTTTCTTTCCCTTCTTAATTATTTTTAATAGAAATTATAATTTTCAGATTAAAAACACATTTAAAAAATATTAAATTACTCTAACCCAATGAGCTCTATGAGAAAGCATTGCAGCGTTTTTTTAAATGTGATTTTAAAGTAAAAAACTTAAATTTTATTTCAGAAAAATTAAGAAGGAGAAGAAAGAGTGACGATGAGTGTAAAAAAGCAATTAAGAAATAGGAAGAGAGAGAGATAGCGATAGATGAAAATAGTGTAAAATGAGTATCAGGATGAGTTAGAAGGAAAGAGGGGAAGTAAGAAAGCAAGAAAAGAATTAGTGACTGAGTTAAATCAGAAATCAGAAAATGTGATCGAAGAGGAACGCTAGGAAAATAATTTTTCAAAAGCTTGTTTCATAAAGACAGTAGCGAACAACTTGTATAGGGGAGACCGGGGCTAGTACTAACATGAAAAAAAACATCACTATTTCTTAATCTAAATATTAAGAAATTAAAGTAAGCTATCAGTTATAATTTTGCACAAGAGTTATCTACAAATCTTCAATAGTTGTTTGTTGGGAAGAGATTTATTAAAAAAGTTTCCATGTTCATTTTCATCCCGTGTGGGGTAAGTATTAATATCATGTTTTTTTTGTTATGAAGATGAAATTTATTTACCAATGTTTTTTATTAGTTGTGCCTACCCCTAGATCTTCAATTCATGCTAAAAAAATAAAGATTCCATTCAGAAAAAATGATAAAGAGACGTTTTAAACCGTGCCTATTGTTCGAAACGTGTTTTTAGTTCACGTATACGCGTTGTGCTTGATCTAACCTATTTAATTTCGCAACTGTGTTTAAAAGCTTAAAACAATTGAACTATGACATTTTTTTATGTAAAATTTGGCATAAAATACAAATTTTTACTTATTTTGGACCAAAACGTACATATAGTAGGGTAAGAGACACTTTTACATCAATCAAGGACAATTTTTTTGATAATTTTTTGTTTTTTTTATTAATAATGAAAGTTATTTATGATTTTTCTGATTATTTTGAGTAATAATTTTTAGAAAAATATACATAAAAATTCACAAAACGAATAAATCAACATACTTTGTACATTCTAAAATGTCGGGAACACGTAAAAAGCCAATGGCCCGCATACGTAAAATCCTCTGAAATTCTCAAAAAATATAGAATACTAAATAATAACATAAATATAGTCATTATAAAGCAATGAAATTTGGTAAAATTTTTCTTGTTTTAACCCTTTTCCTCCCAAATAACACAAATTTTTTCTTAACTTTCATCCTCATATCTTTTAATGAAAAAATCGTATGAAAAATTTATCAAGCATCATATCTTGTCGATTTTGACCTCCTCTTTCGAATGCCGTTGACAAAATTTACCTAAATTGTAAGCCGAAAACGTTATAGGCTGGTTTTCCGGAAAATTCACAAATTTTTCGCGTTTTTTTTCTAAAAAAAGTATATTTTGAAATGGAAAAAGTTTGCACACACTATTGGAAACACTGTTATCGGTGTTATAGATGTCTTTTCTTTCAAATGCCGTTGGATTTTTTCCGAAATTCAAAATGACGGACACAAAATGGCGTTCGAAAGGAAAAATTTTTTTTTTAAACTTGACGAATTTTTTTCTCCAAAACTATCAAGTTTGGT